>CM029363.1:20036524-20093155 GCA_017140985.1 Hormaphis cornu | reverse complement strand
TTTCTCTTCCGTTGTTCGTTTTTACTCCGTGGGTTATATATATAGGTTAAAAGAGGCAGAATCAAAATCGATCAGTTCCTAAGCCAATTCGATATTTCAAACCACAGGGTAATGCCGAAGGGTAGTTTTCAACGTGCGCTGGGCATGGCAGGCATTGATGTGGATTCAAACGAACTCGAAGTACTATTTAAAGAGTGAGTATTTTTGAAATATTTCACTTGCAGTAGATATTGAAATATTTTAAAATTATGACCGCAATGTATGTAGCAGTAAAATGCATAGCAGACGCGTTTTTCGCGGTTTCCTCAGTTTAAAAAAGAAATTGGCATTTTACCGCGATGGAACTTCAAAAAACATAGATATTAGGTAATGGTCAACCCGCGAGACGGTATATTACCTACTTAATTTGAAACATTTTTTTTTACTATTTTTAAAATTTTAATCCAAAATCCAAACTTTTGCAGTTTACTTTTCGTAAGACTCATAATTTTCGATTTAGAATCTTTAAACGACATTCTTTTCTGCGATACTAGGTTTAAACGGTTTCAAAACGATTATAACGGACGCGTTTTTTCGTGCACATTGAAATCGTTTCGTTATAATTGTGCCTATTATTTTGGAAATTATAACTCTTTTAAAAATTGATCTGAAATGAACTGAAATTTATACCCAAGCATTGTCGCGGCGATAAATGAAGTTCAAACGTGATAAAAGTTTAAGATAATTTTACACGAGTTTAAACGTACGAATTTAACGAGTACCAAAAATATGTAAGCAAATAGCAGCGATAGTATTTCCCGCCCAAATTATAGTGATCTATACTTACCATCTACCTGTATACACTCCTGCAGCGCTATAGTGACCCACGCGATTCTAAATTTCAAACATGTTAAACGTAATAATATAACAAACACACAAATAATCATATTATCGTACTGCGATAATATTATTATAACGAACATTTTTTATGTATTTATGTATTTTTATATATTTTTTATTTTATTGCAAACTATTAGGCTTGTGCAATAAACCTGATGTCGATTATTTACTTTACTCCGCGGTTAGTAGAGACTATAATTCTATTCTTTAATTATACCACCTCACACTAATAGTGTATAATATTTTTTTTTTTTTTACAATCGTTTCATGTCCTAGAAATCTAGCCTGTTAAGAGTTTATTGTATCTTTATTCACACGAATAAACCGTTATTGTTGTTGTTCGTGCACCGCAGATTCGATTCGAAAACGCACCCGGGCTGCGTGGAGTACCGCCGTTTTTGCGACGCCGCGGAGACGGCGTTCGTCACGCTGGACCTGCACCGGACGCCGTCGGCGCACCCCAAGGAGTTTTTGCTCACGTACGAGGCGCCGGCGAACTGCCTGACGGACGGCGAACGGAGCGCCGTGGACGCCGCGCTGCTGAAGCTCCGCAGCAAGCCGAACATCGGGCTGGAAGACCTGTTCGCGGACTACGACCGGATGCGCCAGGGCGTGGTGTCCATGATCGAGTTCCTGGGCGCGCTCACCGTGCGCAAACTGAACATGCTGCTGTCCGCGCACGAGATCAAGTGCCTGATGAAGGCGTTCAGCAAGGACGGGCACCGATCGATCACGTTCAATTACCGGGCGTTCATGAAAACGATCGAGTGCACCTCCTAGTCGACTGTCACGATATTATAAATATTACCTATTATTATTATTATTACTTATTACAGTCTCGTGTGTGTGTTATGGATAGTATGTTTGAAGCCATTTACTATTGAATATTTCACAAAATCGTAAAATAATTTTTTTTTTTTTTAAATTATGGCCGACACGCAAGCGATGTACATGCAGCAGACGCGTTCGATTAAAATAAGAATTTATTATTTAAAAAAACACTGTTATAAGTCGTTTTAAATTATGTATTAGTTGTATGTTACTCTAGTTCGACTAATTTCAAACCGAATGGTAAATATTGTTTGTAGTGACTGTTATTGTCATTATAGGTAACGGTGATTTTTTTTTTTGTCATTGTTTGTTTTTCAATATACTTTTTACGTAAAATTTTTTTACGGAATTTAAAAATTCTATACGTATGTGAAAATGTTTTGTTAACCCGAGACGGTACTTAATTATTTGAAGTTTTTTTTTGTATTATCTTAAAATAACGATCTGATATCCAAATTTCTACAGCATCTACCTATATTTTTGTGAAACCTATATTTAGAGAATCTCTAAACCTATATGTTAGTAGGTTCAATCTAAACATTATTTAAAACTAGGTTAAAAAATTTCAAAAATCGAAACAATTGTTACAAACGTTTTTACGCGTTGAATTCGTTTCATATTTTTTTTTTTTGGAAATAACTCTTTTCGATATCGAAATTCATACGAATTATAAGATAGAAAACAGACGGCGTGACATTATTATGTGTACACGGCAAAAAACCAACTCGTTCCATAACAAACCCTCCGTACGATCATAAAATCAACTCGTTTTTTTCGTCAAACGCAATAATAATTACTATTGTTTCCAATAAATAAAAGCAGTTGGATTTTAATAATATAACGATGTATATTCATTTTTGAACGACCCTGCCGGATGCTGTTTTTCTTCCACGACACACGCACTGTTATCACGTGTTTTTAACCTCATATTAATTTGGCGGCATGTCTTATCAGTTTCTCGTAATGTTTGGTTTGAGCTTTTTTATTGATTTAGATTTTAATAATTAGAATTCGACAACGTTTTGTGGATCATTAATTGCATTTGATGACAATTCATCGGTATACGGTGTTCACTGAACAAAAGCCATTTAAAAGTATAATAAATACATTTCAGTAAAATATAACATCTCGTTAACATCATCCGAACGTCTTATAGTAGTAAATAAACACTGATCGTTTTTTGTTGCGCGCCAACGCAATGAACGCGCGAAGCAAACGGACCCAAACGAATGTCGGAGATTACAAAAATCGGAGATCACAATACGCATTCCGTTGCGAATAAGTCTACTATATATTATTTACGGTACGTACAAGTTGTTAGTTACAATTTTTTTTCGTGCAATTGTTTGTTTTATTACCCGATTTAAAGTGCCCACTTTCACTGTACAGGAGGTATTGTACTGTAGTTAAACTTTGCTTGTATATCAAAAGTTTACAATATTGAAGATAAAAACTTAATTGTAAATCGGTTCAGTTGGGTTCCCAGCAGACTTGTGTTTTTTTTTAGTCCTTTCAACCTACCCATCTAGTAATATCTTTTTTTTTTTTTACAAATCAGATAGTTTTATATAGTAAATACCTACTTTCTAGTTAAATATTGTTTTTAACCATGCGCTATCGTAATTGAAAAGTATTCGTCTTGTTAATTACCACATAGCTTAATAATTTGTTTCAACATTTTAAACTAGGCAGATATTGTATATGTTCAATCATATTTTTTTGTAATTGTAAAAATGAATTATTATGCCCCATCATAAGCGTACGTTTTGTTGATACAGTACAGCGTGGATGTTAGTATCTAACTAAGATACCTATTGTTTAGACTACAACCACGGTGTGCGTACAATCATTAAATAGTACATCAAGAGTTTTGTTTTTTGAATCATGTTTTTGTATACCTAGGCACTACAAAGTAATTTAAGTAAGTTAACAAATTGTTTTTGAATCTTTTTATAATGGAAGCAAGTTTGTATGCATACAGAGAACATAGTACATCAATATTAATACTAATAATATCATTGATTTTATAATCAACAGATAAGCGATGCTTCAGTAATTTTTGGCGACCGATCTAACGCTTTCCAGCTGATTAGGAGCGCTGTAGGCATTTGCTTACAACGAAAGAGATTTTGATGTTTGTTCAATTATATATTTTATTGAAATTTATGAAAATACAATTATTATTTATATCAATATTGTTGTACAACTGCTGACTGGGTTTGTTCTACGACGGGTTTGAAAGCGGACGCCAACATGGTTCCACAGTGGCTCAAAGAAGTTTATCAATTGCCAAAAATTACTATAGTGTTGCTTATCTGTTTATTTTAAAATCAACGATGATATGTATAGCGTTAAAGGGACTGAGTGCTTGAAATCTTAGAAATGAACATTTTTTTATTATGAATTATTATAAAAGTAAAAATAGTATTTTTATACCTACACAGCAGTATAGGTCATTGCTTTGGGTAGATAACTGTTTTGGATGTTGCAGTTTAATCGTGTAAACTTGAAAGGTATAGTCAATGATTGCCTTTGAAAATAATGATTTTAGGCGAGCTTAGTTAACCAAATATGAATCTGGTACCTATATCTATTTTCTATTAAGTAAAATTTTAAATATTCGTAAGATTGTATGCGTGTATGTAGGTTCTTAAATTTTTGAATTTTGGTATTTAATCATAACGCTAGAATAACTTTTGTACAAGTATTTAGGTACATTTCTTTTTATTTATTAATATTAAGCTTACTGGCTGTTAGGTCGTCATCCCTTAAATGTTTCATATTTTTTTGCAGGTATAAATCAATTGTGACACATGCAATGTCCCAATTGATGTCTTAATTAAAGTTAATAGCATAGTAATGAAAAATGTTGTAATAATAATTTTCTTTTTAAAAATCATCCGATTCATGCGTACGAGTAAAACGTTTTGTTTTTTGTATATTGTCATCACATAACAACACAACATATTATGTATATGTATATAATTAGTTCTATAACCAGTACCTATACTATTATTTATCATGTTCAACATATTTATTTACTAATTCATGTTTTACATTTTATAAACTAAACATAAATTATATTTTAAATTTATTATGATTAGGTATGTGCTCGGTTTTATTATGTACCCATCTAATTTATTTCTAATTGCATTTTTAGATTCGAAGAAAATGAATGAAATGGAAGAACGAAAATGGCTAAGAAAAAAAGAAAAAGCCTTGATTGAAAATAATTTTGAAAATCTTTACTATGCTTGCAAAGAGTTAGCTGACATCTATGTGAACCAAGAAAATTATCTTCAAGCATTGAGCCAATATGAGCAATGTAAAGAAGCAGCTAGCCGTCAAGGTGACGACACTAGGTTAGGCGTTGCTAACCGAATGATTGGTGAAATGTATTGTTATCTTAATGATTTTGAAAATGCTATTAAACACCAAAAATTACATCTTAAAATATCTTGTTCCAAAAATGATATAGTTGAACTGCAAAGAGCTTTGGCCACATTGGGTCGTACTCATTTTTTACGTGCTGAAACATTTGACCGCAATGAGAACTATAAAAAGTCAGAAGCATTAAAGACTTCTGTCAAGTATTATACCAAGAGTTTAGATTTGTGTAATAAACTAAGTAAAGAAGTCGGCAACAAAACTTTATCTGAAATGAAAGCTAGACTTTATCTTAACTTGAGTCTTTGCGAAGAATCGGCTGGTGAGCTAAACAATTCAATGGAATATATAAATAAAGCAATGAAATTATTTTCTGATGTTGATTTAAATGAGGATCTTTGTAAGTGCTATTCTATAAAAAGTACTCTATTTTCTAAACAAGACAACTTTTCAAAAGCTATTGCGTGTGTTGATCAAGGTCTTCAATTAGCATCTAGGCTTTCTAATAAAAAATATGTCGGAACAGAACTTTTATGTTTAAAAGCTGAACTTTTGATAGACATAAATGATTATCACACAGCAAAGTGTGCAATGATAAAAGCGTATAAACTAAAAGTGCCATTAAAAAACGAATTTGAAGAAGTAATTAGAAAGTTAAAAATAATTGTTGTTATGTGTCAAGCCGAAAACAGTTTACTAATTGCATCGCAGACGGATTATGAACAACGGAAACAATTAAATGAAAAGTTGGGTGACGCTTGTGTAGCATTAAAAAAATTTTCAAAAGCAATTGCTTACTATGAGAAAATGTTGGAATATTTGGAACTTTGTGGTATGACTGACAAGAGTTTAATTCCTTGTTATGTTTCACTGGCACAAACCTACAAAGATAATGAACAGTATTACCAGGCATTAGAATATTTTTATAAAGAACTAAACCTTTATAGTGAAAATAGTATTGAAGCTTGTAAAACACTTCTGAATATTGCTGATGTTATGGAGGCTCAGTATGATCCGTTTGACAAAATCTGGTCAGTTTATGAAAAAGCGAAACAAATAGCAAACGCAAATAACGATGGCCTTCTTCAACTATCAGCCGTATGTATTTTAAATTGTATTTAAGTTTAAATATTTAATTTGTGTTAGTTTATAATGATGTTAAAAATGTATTCTAGGTTAAAGGAATGAAGTGTTTAGCTGAGGATAGAGATCGACCTGAATTAATCAATGATTTAACAAGTGAACTCAATCGTCTTATAATGTTTGAAACCGAATCGGTTGAAGAAGTTTGTGATGTTCCAGACTTTTGGGATGACATTTCACTTAGAGATCTCTCTGACATTGATGAAGATGATGATGATAAAAAAAGAAAGAGACATAAAATAACTTCTATACTGGAAAAAAAAAATGAAAAGGGTGAAACCCCAATCATACCGGCTTGTGCCAAGGGTAATGTTAAGTTAGTCTTAAGTTTATTAAAAAATGGTCATTCGGTCAATGCAGGTGATGCTCTAGGCTGGACAGCCTTACACGAAGCTTGTAATTATGGATATGTTGATATAGTTAATGTTCTTTTAGATTATGGTGCCGATATTAATAATCGTGGTGGGCCTTGTTGTGAAGGTATTACACCTTTGCATGATGCTGCAGCCTGTGGTCACTTAGAAGTGGTTGATTGTCTATTGGATAGAGGTGCAAATCCATTAGTTAGAACAAACAACGGTGAGACACCACTTGATTCGCTTATAGCTTGTCGCAACAGGGTGGTTTTAGAAGAAAAAAGAGAGTTGAATCCCGATAAACTTGCTCATTTTTGGTCAATTGTGAATCGTCTTAGCGAGTGTTTGCGCAAAGCCGGTCATACACCTCCAGTACCTTTGACCGATGTTACAGAAATACTTGAAAGGGAACAAAAACCTACAAATAATTATTTAGGTGTAATACCAGAAAGTGAAAAAAGGTCTAGGAAATCGTACAGAAACATTGAAGATTTGGAAAGACAAGAGAATAAAGTTAAACACATTGACGCTGACGATTTAAATTCGTCTGATGCCGCAAAAGATTATAAGGCAACAATAGATCAATTGAGAAATCACCACAAGAGGCGACGAGAAACAGAAGTACAATATTATGAAATATCTCAGCCGCCACTGGTTGAAAACCCAGTTGATGATTGGTTAGAAGAAGATTTAGTATACAAACCAAAAAAGAGGTATTGTTCTGAAACGACCAAATCAAATAATTCACCCATTAAAAAGGCAACTATTGAAGACAAAGATGATTGGGATATAAATGATAAATTACCAGATTCTACTACTGAATATATTGAGTGTGACAAAATAGTTTCTAGTCCTGTTTCTAATTTTGATGAAGATTCTGATGATATAATTTGTATTTCAGATAGACAAAAGAATATAGTTAAGAATACGTATAAGCCTCTTATGTTGTCTACTAGTAAGAACAAAAATCATCAAAGTAAATTGGACCATCAAGGGTTTACAAGTATTAAAAATAGTTCATTGAATTTTGATGAACAAATTTCAATTTCATCGTGTCAACCTTTAAAAAAAGACGAAACTGTTAAAAACACTAATCGTACCATCAAAGTGCGTGTTGAAAATAGATTGTTCCTCGTACCGATACCTATTAGTGAAGACAACATAAATTTGAAGTGGTTGTCAACTGAAGCTTCTAGACGTTATCAAAAACTTGAAGGGGTCAATCCGGTATTGAACCTGACTACGGACGATGGCGCTTTATTGGATGAAAATGATCCCATTGATTTAGTATACGGATTAAATGAAGTTTTGGGTAACATTGTGGGCTGGAGTACTGAAAGTTTGGTCGAAACTTATAAAAAATCCTGTACAGAATCAAATACAGGGTGTAATGAACAAATATCACAGTTTTTGGATGTTTTACAGGCAACTGGAACTTTAGACATGGCTGACTGCATAGTCGTGTTTAATGTTTTGAGCGTTGTGTTAAACGTAGCGTGTCGTTACCAAAATTTACAAGTATTGTGCTTATCGGGGGTCGCACTCGAAGATAGTGGAATGAAAATCATTTCAGAACACTTGTCTAATCTGCAGCAGTTAATAAAATTGGATGTAAGTTGTAATAACATAAGTTCTGTAGGATTATCCTACATATCATGCGATAACAGATGCTTGATCAGTCTAGAATTGTTAAATATAAATCATAATCCCATAACTAACGCAGGTCTAGCGCATTTACGTTTGATTACTCAACATTCCACTAGTCTGCGATCTTTGTTTCTTTGTGATATAGATATCGACCACGATTGTTATAATCACGCGTCCGAGTTGTACTTGGACAACATTGAAGATTTAGACGTAAGTTTTAATAAGCTAGGACGAACCGGGGTTTCTGGGTTTTTTATAAGACTCGACCCATCACGTTTGAAGTACTTGAACGTGCGTAATACAGGCTCGTCCATGGTCCTGCGGGAATGTGCTTTATTTTTAGAACGCGACCAATTGGATTGCCTTCACTCAATCGACGTTTCTAGTCTCGATCTTGAAGACGAAGACTTGGATTTACTGTGCAGTTGTTTAGAGTCTGCCGGTAACTTACAATATTTATGGCTAGCCGATAATCCGAGAGTAACGCAGATGTGTATAGACAGAATCAAACATTTAAGTGTCAAATTTGTCCATATGGCTGGCTGTAAACCAGTGGACGTTTCACAAATTGATTCAACACATTTAGAAAAGATGTCTTTGACCGGATACGGGCAGTCAAATTTGTTTAAAAACGCTCCTTTCAATGTGAAAGTTTTGCTGTGATTTACGTTAATTTATTGTTGTTATGAATTACACTCGTGTCGATAAATGTATCGCGTTTTAATATGTGTGTATTGGTTATATTTTTTACATTCAAAACTGTATATTTTGTAATTTAATAAATTTTTATAATTAACACACGAGTTCAAACGATTAGAGGTTTACTTTATAAGATTCATTTGTGTGAAACTTTGTACCTATTTAAAATGTTTTTTAATCGATATTTATGTGTAGATGTAATTAACCATAACACGAATTTACTGAGTTGATTGTACTAAACCGTTAAGGTCGGTACATTATTACTTTTGAATTTTGGTTCGTGTGGTTTTTGAACCGTTATATTGAAATACTCGTAAAAATTTTTCTTTGAAACAAAATCTCTACTTTTTCGTTATAAGACCAGTAATTACGGATAAAAATCTGTAAAAAGAAACGATTAGTTTTTACACGTCGAGAGACTGCGTATAGTTTACGGTCAAAATAATATTATTATTGTACACGTAGAAAATCCGTTTGGAAAAAAATATATATATACTGTGCACAATACGATCGGCCGCGACGGTATTATGTGCAAAAAGCTGGAATAATAGTTAATTATAATTTATAATTAACTATTATCCAGCTTTATAATTTATAAATTTGCCGTAAAGTCGCCATAACGTAGTGACGATTATTACAGAGTGACACCGCTCTCGCGGAGGTATATTACACATAATAATGTGCGTATACAGGGTGTTCAAAATAAAATGATACCGATATTATAATGATCAAAAAAAAAAAAAAATTCCCAACAACAATCGTTTCGTTTAAACCACACTACTGTCGTCCGCATCAATTATACGAATCGTACGTGTTTTTCGTGTGTACACGCGTGTTGAATTTGAAAAACATTTAATTCGTTATAATGTGTTTAATTTTCGGTTAGGAAAACTGTTGAAAACGACGACAGGTCTAAAAATTTCCATCGCAGCAATACGGTTTTGAACGTTCTGTACACGCTCGCTTTCTGCGACGGACTATGTGTAACGGGTACGCCAGCGGCACGACCAGTTCGGTACAAACCTGATTATTGTTTTTTTTTTAGCAATATCGCGCGAGGAGTTACTCGCCTTGGACCGTTTTTGATTCCCTTACCCACGTTGAACTGTTTTAGCATGATGGTGGTGACAGGTATAGTTTATACGATTTTCGTAAATTCCCTTCCTTCGTACAACATTGTAGCGTAGTAATAATAATATCGATATTATAGGCGCGTTCGCTGTTTATAGACGTTTGAAATAACGTAATTTGGGTTTTCAAATTTCCATACCGGTACGGAAATATTCATTACAAATCATCTATACGTACGATATTACACGCTCTACTCGTGCACGCGTAAAACGTACTACTACTTCGTAACGACGATTGCTGTACACCTAAAAGTGTTAAACGGAGATACAACTGAATCGCAAGTTGTTTAATTATTGTCATAAGCCGAAGCAAACACAGGCAGACGCTGGCGATACGAAAGATTTTTCACCCAGAGACTGTACACAAAAACGTGACGATTTCACCGCAGGTAGGTACATCATAAACATGTTATTTCTGATACTTTATTAAAAGAGTACACATAGAAAATATAGTAGGTACCCCGTTTTCTGTCTCTAAAATGCTCTGTCGAATGTTGCCGATTGTTCGCAAGATGAAAAAAAGTCGATTGATCACGTCTGTTTTCAATAAAAATTAAAGCGACGAAACTGTTGGTACAGCTGAGGAGTCGTTGTTGTGTAGTCTCTGAATAACTTTTTGGTTAAAAACGCAGGGTCGCGACCATATTTTATTTTTTTTTGACAGACAAAATGTTCGTACGGAATCGGCGAATGCGAAAATAATTAGATATGATTATAATGTGTATTATTGACGGTTATCAAGTGAGCCTGTTGAGTCTGTTTCAAAACCCTTGCTTTTTCAGATTTATCATTAGTTTTTAACGAAAACCTGCAAATACCTAGTGAAATATATCGTGATCTCCGATTTCTCCACCCAACTGCAGTTTACCAAATCATAGATTAAACTGAATACGGAATTTCATTTGAATTTTCGACAAAAATCAAACATTACATTTATTGGTGGGTCGTAGGTACCTGTTTAAAAGTATTTCTGTGTTATTCAAATCAACCGCGATTATTATTTTTCCTTGGTTTGTCCGTTTTTATTACGGTGTCGTCAAGTAAATACTGCAAGCGCAGCGAATACGATCAGATTTAAGTATTAAGACACGAAAAATATTTCTTTAGAAAATGATTTGTTGTTTTTTTCTCCTTTAGACATCGGGACGTGTATTTTAATTCGTCCGTATGGCTTTACACGCATGATTAATAAAATAATAATTTATTCAAACCCCGTTTCGTGAGCCAGATGAGTGTTTGGAAGGCCTACGAATTCAAACATTTGAACGTGTCCGAAAACCGGTGTTATTAATTTCAAGTTCACTTGACACTTATACTTACTCTCGCATACACAAGACTTCACACGACACTCGTTTAACACGTTTTTTTATTTTCATTTCAATAATTCTATATATACCTACTTTATACTTATGTAATACTCTGCACTGGATACCTTACTGACATTATCGTTCAAACACCTATACATACTTACGTACACATACTATATTGTATAGTTTATTAAAGAACGGTCGTTATTTCGGTTAGGTATGCTGGTTACGCGTAAAATATTTCATTCGAATCATTTTTAAATGTATTATTTTACAACGATTTGTTGTTTTTTTTTCTGCAAACACTTTTTTGGATAGAAGAAATTCGGTCCCAGTTTTGTTTGACCCCAAGAACTAAAAAAATTGAGAACGTTACGGCAAATAGTTTGAACTTTTGTGCTGACGTATTCGCGCAGAAGGAGTGCTCCGATTTTTACGTTGTATACCAAAAACAAAAAAGTTGAGATTATGGCTTTAAATTATATTTTCTTTGAACTTTTTTCGATATATATTTTTTTCCCGTTAACACCCTGACGACCCCAGAGTCGTCCGGTGCGTCCAATCGGAAAATTTCATTGCGCGAAAAATTGGTAAGTACAACATAACGTAGTAGTATTGCATAAAAAAAAGAAAGAAAGAAAATATGGTTTCTACCAGGACGTGTACATACCATAGACAACTGAGCTCGCTCAGGACCGTTTTTTCGAATGCAATCATGATTTATCGTTACTTTCAGATATTAAAAAATGACACCTACGTTTGAACCACGACTTCCGAAATTTTTCATACTATTTTTTTTTTTTTTTAGTGGATGAAATCGAAACTGTGGGAAAGTCAAATCCGAAGTCAATACGTATATAAAACTGAATAAAGTACCTAATGTATTTTACTTAAGTAAACAACTCAAATTGTACATATTTTGTACCGCGAGCACCCTTCAACTCGAGCACCGATAGAGAATGGATAGACCACGGAGCGCCTTATCATCACGATCTATCTGTGGATGTGACTTAAAGTATGTCCACAGAATGAACGAAATTCGTTCTTTCATTTATATATATATGGTTATTTTGTTTTTTTGGACCAAAACTCAACGGTAATCGAATATTCAAAAAAAGTTTCAAGTTGAGTATTCACATTTGGTCCGACTCTTCTACACAATACAAAAAAATATCGTAAAAACATTAATTGTAAAACAAATCTAAAATTAAATTCAAAGTTTCATAACTTACGCTTATAATTAGGTGAATATGTTACAGCTATAATATTATATGATTATCGATTCGTAACGTTACATAATCTTGAATTGTGTGTATATTTTACATATCTGAGCCCCTTAAAAGATAACCGCGACCGTATGTAAATGTTATGATGATTTTTAACTTACGCTTTGTACACATTTCGCATGATATCATAATGTAATGACGTACGTTTTGGAACAAATATATTAAAAAACAATCTACTCGAATACTGACGTGTCGGCATTCGGTGACCTGGAGAGGCCGTGCAGTTACATTAATAAGTATATTATACACATAAATTTCTAACTTTAGCAGCACCGAAATACCTGGCTGTTGTGCTCGTACCTACTCGTCGTTTTAAATTTATTTTCGACTCGAAAATATAATTTCGCGTTATTTACCAATTATTATTGAAATCGTTATTTTCGATAAGAATTTATTTTGTTACGTAGAATGATTATGAAACGTTCATGTTTTTTGTCTCGGGTAAGAAAACAATTTGTCACCGACCGCCGCTCGTATATAGAACTATAAGAGATTGGAAGCGGGTTTATTTTTGTCCCCGTAGTACACACGAATCGTAGAGATTTAGACGTTTTCTACGCGCAACGATTCTGAAACTGTTTTGAATTTGATCTTTTCGAGTAACGATTTGCAAATGAGTAATGGCTAATTTAGCGATGACTAATGAGAAGCCATAATATAAATGGCACGTTTGAAATGATTTATTGCCGGCCAAAGGCCACGGTCCCGTGACTTCATTATTTCCGCGACTTACCGGGATATTTTCCGGTATTCCGCCGCGGTTGGCAAGTACAACCCTGATTTAACTACAGTTCAAGAAGGCTGAAGGGCACTGAGCTCTGTACGTTTGAAATTTAGAAGACGAGTTTATTAAAATCAAAAACTCAACGTTGTCTAATTTGATTGTTGTTTGAGGATATTGTTGCGTAGGTACAATAACAGTAAAAAAAAAAATAAAAAATAATAACACTAAAACAATACTCAAATTACAATAGGTTTCGTCCGAAGCTTATACCTGTATAGTTATGAAATCTCCTCGGGTCGGGTTGATTAATACAATTAATTACATCAAACTCACTTTGAATTCAACATTTTCAACAACTAGGTATAAATAGGTATTACTGCACGTACATAACTGTTTACTTTTATTTGGCGCGTGCCTCTTCTATACGCTCATCTTTCTGATTCTGTGATAAAGTTTTCAGACAAATAACGATTCGTTACAGGTCTGAAACAAATTTCGAATTAATTCAAGAACTTTGAGATTTTCGTTCGATAAAAAATTTAATTTTCGCAAAAAGTTTTCAAAATTTAATACGAGCGGGTTTTAATCTGAAAATTTAAGATATACGCCATACGAAAACATTCCGAAAATCCGTAGTCACAATTTTTATACCTACAGTTGTTTAACGTTTGTAAAATTTTTGAAAATTTGATCTTATTTTTGGAAAAAAATTCGTAACTCGCGCAAATTCGTTATTTAAGATTCGATAATACGTTATGAAACTTTGCCGTCTGAAAATAAAAATATGTGTTCCAAAATCGAAAAAAGCGACCCACAGCGTCAAACTACCCGCGCGACCTAGAGTAATTCCGGATTTTTATTACTGCGTTCGCAAAAAATAAAACTGTCGCGCGCGCGTGTTCAAAGGCCATGGCGAAAGTTACACCTCATCGCCGCACATATTATACACATTACGGTGTGTATTATAATAATCCAGTTATCCGGTGATGACAAACGCCCCGGCAAATTGGACTAAATGAAACATCCGGTCTTTAGATTGTACGCCACGTTTAAAAACGGTCCTTGCAGCATGCGCGATAAATAATGCGTATCACACACATCAGAATACGTTATTATAGTGTTAGTACTTACGATGTGTTCCGAACAATATCAAAAAGTAAAAACACGACAAAATCGAGATATTAAGTTCATAACGTGTCGTCAGTATATTCGACTGTTTGATTTACTAATACGAGTATATTTAAACGAAGTAGCGTAAAGACCACGGGCGGGCGTTTTTTGTTGGAGTTGTTGAGACTTCACTTTGGATTGTACAGCTTTGGGCTTTGAGCTATACTGATACGGATCTCGCAGTATAGTTTAATGTTAAACTTGGAAGCTGTACGTAACCGAGCGAGCTCTGCGAATCAAAAACAAGTTTTTTGTTCGACTCAAATCGTTTAAACATCTTATGACGTCTTAACTTTCTCAGTCGTTCCGATGACCATTTAAATTAGTTTCGATGATTTACGAAAAAATTATCGGAAAGAAAACAAACGGAAAGGACAAAACAATTACGCGATGGATAACGGTAAAATAAACAAAATTATTGGTCAACTATCAACGTTTTCTTAACTTCTGCGTATAGAATGTTTCGAAGCTTGTGTAAATATTTCAAGCGTTTAACGTGAAAACGATACAATTTATTTGACAAAACCTACATAATTATTAAACGATTAAAGTTACCTATGGCTCAAAAGTGACCGAAACTGTTTGAAATGTTTACCACGCTTCGTGTTTTCCAATTATGTGTGAAAACCAAGTACAATAAATTCAAACAAACGGTTAAACACTGGCTGAAACTTCATAACGACGAAAACAAAAAGAACAAGGATATAAAAACGTATACAAATCAAAATTGAGTGAACTAAAATTTAAAAGTTTTACTAAAGTTTCAATACTCTAAATTGAATATTATTTTTTTTATGAACAATATATCTCGAAAAGTTTATAAATTCCAAAATAACAAAGCCTTGTAAATTGTTCGAGATTCCTTAAAATTAGTTTCACACACAAATGTGCTTATTCGTAATGATGTGTGAACATTCGTTGATCATCCGGAACAATTTTGTAAACTTGAACTTCTTCGTATTTCAATCATAACTCAACAAAATCATCAAATTTTGAAAGAAGCTTCAATCAAATCATCTAGGCCCTATCTATTGACATACTTTATGTAAAGATCGGAGCATTTCTACTACCTTAAAAATAGTGTTCTGAAAAAGTAAAAAAAAAACTTCATTGTAAAATAAATACGTTCCTCGCATTCATTCTTTACTACTATACTTTTTTGAAAAAAAATAACGAGGGAAAACCATAGGAAATGATCTTGTTTTTACATGTAGTCATATAATAGGTTCGTTGACGATCATCAAAACTTAAAAATATTATTAAACTTTTTAAGAACATTGGAATTTTTTATAATTTACGACACAAAGTACAAACGCGCGTTGTAATTTCTTAATAAAGAATAAAATTATCGAAAATCTGGCTTTATTATATGAGGGCACACCTATTTAAATATAGGTATTGTTTAACGTAGAATTTATTTACGTATAGGTACACTTTACGAAGAAAAAAAACGCTAATTAAATTTATTTGAGATTCTATTATTATTGTAACTATTTTATAATGTTTATAAACCACGGAAACAAACTTTTTAATGACCAGTATTGATATCCGGGTTTTACAGCCATAATTACGCAAGTTAATTCTACGCGTTGCATTTTTTTTTTTCTAAACAATAACATTTGATAAAAATATTACTCGTGCGGCGATGCATGAATTTATTCATTAAAAGAAAATAGTAGTTATTATGACAGAATTAAAAATTTTGTCATAACGAATATATTTTTTAGACTATATGCAGTTTCATTGAAAGAAATAAAATTAATACCTTTGTTTTGTTGAAAAAAAAACACACACACTAATGTATTTAATTACACTAATTTTCATAATTTATCAGTGACGCATTTTGTAGTCTGTACAGGTTCATGAACGCGTAAAATGCATTTGTTAGTGTAATGGAGTTTGTTTAAACTGTGTAGACTTGTCTTTACTATACACAGGTAGAAGTGTTGTACATTTTTAATTTCAATTACTTTTAAACGATTAAATTTATCACTTATTCGGCATATAGTATGAAACTCACAATGAGCGATATGTACAAATAATAAATGAATAATTGTTTCTGCGTAGATTAATGTAAAGATGTAAAGATAACAACTATGTCATTTCAAGTGCTTTTTCATAAATAATTAACTTCTAAGTCATCTCTCACACGACCTTCCTCTGTTTATCGATCCTTCGAAATACGTTTTACTTGCTGTTTTATACTGACACAATTCTCCTTTTAAATATCATAGGTAGTACACAATATATACATCTAACCACTCTGTACTATACATTTGTTTTATACGTTGCAATTAATAATCGTTTCATACGAACACACGGTTATTTGTTTTGACTCTTATTCTTTATAAAAAATTACTATGAACCGCGAAGATTTATTAGCTAATTTAAAACATTACGTACCTCGTGTAAAGTTAGCATAGTCTTTCCATTTGAGTTAAAAACCTAAAGATATTATATCATACCAGCTCATATTATACTGCACTCGCGGTGTCTTATACGTGACGTAAATTCTTTGTTATTATCTAGAGAATACGATATATTGATTGAGTTTTATACGGTTTTATTTTCTGTTAATCACGTATATTACACAATTATTATTATTACTGCTGTGATTCATAGCGACGTTTTGTTTAAATACAGAAATGTAAACATAAATTAGAAAGCCTACAACCTCACTTCTGTCCTTTTCGGAACGGCCGCTTACGCTCATTCGGTTTTATTCGATTGAGTTCTGTCGAACATTAATTTAAAGGCGGGATTTTTAAAATCGCTCTCGGAATAATCGACACACAACAGTTATCACGAGCTGCAATCGCCCAAAACGTATAAATTAGTCGTTAAATGCTAAAAAAAAAAACACACAGTCGATGTATTTTACTTTTTTTTTTTCCCCCCGAAAATCAACGACGTTCTGATTTTACAACAATCCAACCGTACGGTAAAAAAGTGGTTCTTCTTTACACCTCTTCGAATATTGGCATTTATAGTTCGTCGTCTGGCAGTCGGCTCGCGTACAAACTTCAGTATCTAGACCTTAAGTGTGCGCATTTATCGAGAAAGGCGATGTCAGTCAGTAGATCACGGAGAAGAAAAAAATCGTGGCGGCGACCTTCATCTTGTAGAGCCGGGTACAAACGGGTACGCGTGTTCGATTTTTCTACACTCGCGCGCGAGCCGCATACGAGTCTCGCCAAACTCGAATCGTACTGGACGCTCAAAGTAATAATTACGATTTACGATATTGCGTTTTCGTTCTTATTGGACCCCCTCGGGTCGATTACAAACTGCGAAAATCCGTACTGACGCAAGAAGTGTGTAATATACGTACTAGAAACTTACTGGAAACCGCGTTATTTTTAAGTGCGGCGGCAGACGTACAAATCGAAAATTAAACTTTAAATCGGGGTCGACGCTAAAACGGCAACATAATTACATATTATAAGCGGTTGAACGGGGTTGCTGCGGCGATCCACGCTCAGACTTGTCCGCTCGACGTTATACCGCACCAACACGCTAGAAGATTAAAAAAAAATGTACACGCTCGATTCGCCGCTCTGCACAATATGACATTATTAACAAATCTCATATTACTCGGCGACAAATATAAATTCCGAGAATACACGCGTTAAGTTTGTACAAGTGTAATGATAACCATCAGCCATAGTGACAATGGTATAACAAATATACAGTTATTGCCCTTGAAATATCAGGTGCGTCGTTAGCCAAAAACCTTACGCTGCTGTCTACGAATCGAGCCCATGTTTACAAATATTTTGCGTGCAAATCAAAGTATAAACCATTCGGCGGTGGCTTATTGTTTGATTTGAATAAAATATACTAGAAAAAAAAAAAATACGCTGTAAATACTGTTGTTTGTTTTGGACGTTTTCGTGAACGTACGTAAAACTGTAAATGGTTCAAAATGAATAGAGTTGACCCACCTAAATGACGTGTGAAAATGTCAAGTCATTATTTGAGCGTTTTTGTTGTACATTTCTACTTATTCGTTATCGGATGAAAACTTTAAAAATAGTTGAAATTCCCCCAAAAAAACATCAATTAAAGTAACACCTACTAATAATCGATCTACAATCAAAAGTTTAAAAGTTAAAAAATTCATTACATTTACTCTAAAGTATACGATTAACAATATAATTTAATGTCAACTTATTATTGTTAAACTTGCAAAGAATGACCAACAACGTAAAAAAAAAAAAGTCTTATGTTGAATTATAAATATCTAACGATCTTATTAGTGTTAAAATAGCGAAGTTTCATGTTTAAGTTTTACATTCTGATAAAGCAGCTAAAAAACGACGAAACATTTATTGAATCAAAATTATGAAATTTTTATTGATTTTAAATTTATTTCATGCTTTAAAGAATGGAGAGTAAAATTACTTTGTTGATTTTGAATCTACCTATCAGTGTAATTTTGTAAACGGAAACTTAATGTATTGGCGGAGATCGGGAGGGTGCTCAAGGAGAACACTTGGCCCGCTCAAAACGTTTTATTTATTGCTAAAGCCCCCTACGGTTTGTTGACATTGCATAATTACTTAAGCTGTTAAGCATCTAGGTATATTTGATTAGACCTCCATCGATTAGCTGAAGGAGAGAGACTGTGTGATTACCTTCTAGTAAAAAAAAAAGTGTACTTTTTTATAATATTCTAAAATAATTCATAGTTTTTAGGTCACCCGTAATAATTACGTGTAATATAAATTATACAGTTTGTTCAAAATACATTTTCATATTATTTAAAACTTTGAGACAGCAATTTTATCGGTCAAGTACACTGATGTATTTTAAAATTTGAATGATTTGTCTTAATGAATATACTTCACTTTGCTACCTATTGTAAATATTTGTCAGCTGACAGGATTTTCGTTTTCAATAATACATTTATGAACTACCCAATATTCGTTCGTGATAATAATTTTTGCGTTCAATCACGAAATTATCTGAACTCAAATGGTATATTTGAGCGGTACAGTAAAATATGTTTTTTTTGTATTCAATTTTATATCTATATATTATATATTTACAAATCTACTCTATTACACATCTTAACCCGTTTATACCACTATTTAAAAAAGTATTAAATATAATACAACGACATCTTGTTATTATTTATTTAATAAATGTATATGGAACATAAGTAGTCTCGTAAACATTTTATCGTAATTAGCGGAAAACCGCGTTAAATGTAAAAAAAAAATTATTATTTAAAAAATAACGCGATCGCGTTAAATAATATCAACAGAAAAGCTCAAAACAAGTTTGATATTATCTATAGAAATCATTTAAAATCTAATATAATAAATATAATAAACAAACTGAATGTTAGAAAAGATATTGTGGCAAGCGGAGACATACGATGAACATTTGTAGTTGCAAAGAACTATGAAATACAATAATACTATATAGGTACATAATTAATCATACTTGTAAAAATACCAAATATTTTCATTAAGACTTGGAATATGAGCTTGTCCCCGCCTGCAAAAATATTTTTTCTAACATTAAAGTTATTAGTTATAATAATGATTTTAAATGATTCCTATAGATAACACTACGCTTGATTTGAGTTTTTCGGTTGAATATTATTTAACGCAGTTGGGATTTTTTTTTAGTAATAATTTTTTTTTTATCTCATACTTTTTAGTTTAAATCAATAAATTTCTTAGCTAGATTAAAATGATTAAAGTATTGCATTGTATTGAACTATTGAAGCCGCGGGTACAAAATAGGTGCAATAGAAAATCCACGGATAGTATGAAATAGCCACCGGAAATGTTTTTACTTTTTAATTTTTGCTTCTTACTTTGCCCCATTGCAAATTTGAAAACACATTATGTCCTTTGTCTCTCCCACGATCAAGACGAATCGAACAAACCTCATTTGTTTTGAAATCCGTCTATCCGTTTAAGCTACAGAGCGTGCCAAAGAAATAGACACACCCCTTGGACAGTCGTGTAAAATTTACGTTCTCAGTCGGTTTCAAATTTCGCATTTGAATACTTTAAAAATAAACGTGAAAGTGCTACTAGTATGATATTTTCATTTGTATTATTTTGCATTCGAGAGCTATAATGGATAATAATTTTACATTTATGATGTGAACGTTTTTGTTTAGTTTATTATGTGAAAAAACGTAAATATGTATTCAACCTAGCTATACGTGTATAAAACAACCATTACCGTATAATGGATCATTTGATAATGACATTTTAAACGACTTTAACGAACGAGTATAATACAACTTGCAAGTAACAAGTTCGGTTATTGTAATAAGAACATAATGCCGATACATTGCAGGTTCAATAAAAAAATTGATTCCTTGGCATACATACTCAAATTTAACCTTAACGTCAATATTCTCTGCGAAATACTCGCTGCCACTAATCGAGATGGTTATTGTAATCGACGAGAATAATTATTGCCGGTGTTGGATAGGCCATATCATAGTAGGTTATAGGTGCGTGCCTACTATAAGAACTATATCGTTTAACAAACAAAATTAACATAAAAAAATAAAAACAACAAACAAAGTGGCTTTAAAAACGTGTTACTAATATTAAAGTTGTGTGCGTGTGACGTTTGTATAAATTACACTCGTAAAGGGGAAAACGTTTAAGAATAATTTGCAAAATTCCGTGTACTTCCTAATTACAGTTTCCCAGATTTTTTTCTTTCTAACATCGCAGTTACACGCCACGAAGAATAGTATTAATAATTACCGTGTTGGTGTAATAAATTATGTGATCAATATATTAGTGCTACGTTTTATATTTTTAAATTCCAATAGGCACACTACCTACTGGTGTCTCATGTCAGCTCCCGTGTTTTGTTTTAGTCAACTTTATGCTTAAAAAAATGACGACTTAAAATATACGGAATGAAAGTATATATTATACAATACTAAATTTACTATGAACGTGTAACCCGTATAGTTCGCGTTTAAATTCAATGAATAGACAGTTTTGTATTAACTTTTTGAATCGGCCTCAATTTTATTAGCATCGTAAATAAAACAATTTACCGCAATAACGATGAAGCGTAGAAATTTTCGATTCTCTGCGTATATTATATTATACTCTTCCTGGTTCGCATTTGCAACAGAACAGCTAGGTTTGTTTTCGTATCTATTTAGTTGTACCTATGTGTTTAAGATTTTGTGTTTTTGTGCAATCAAAGTGAAAGTACCTACACTACGTATAAGAAAAGGTGAAACAGTTTTCACAAATTGAAAAATTACGAACCGACCGCGGAAGGACGACGCCACGCACGGCGAGACCAAAATTATTGAATTTTCTCCGAGTCGGTCGGTGAAGTGGGAAAGCAAACGAGAGATGAGAGATATTTAATTTTAAACATACAGTTATGACTGTTCCAATTTTTCAAACCTAAATATAAGTCCCCGTCGAGTGTTGAAATTTTGTATTTCTACATTTTTTTTGGACCTATTAGCAACTAATTAACGATTTTTTTTGGACTGTTTAGACCGTTGAAATTATTTCATTTAATCGCTATGTAAAGGCGGAGAAGTTGTTTACAGCAACGTTTAGTATGTAGTTCAATAAGTGCTCCGATCTTCACATAAGGTATTTCAGTTAACAACATGATGTCCCTAGAGACATAAAATGCAATTGATTTTCCAAAAAATTTCACAGTTTTTGAGTTATCCTAAAAAAATGGGATAGGGGAACGATCAATTATTATCGATCACTTCCAGTAATTTCTCTTACAGTCTTAATTTTAAAATAAAGATAAAAATTTATTTTTAATCCTTATACTGAGTTTTTTAATTTCACAAGCAACGCTACGTATACTTATATTAAATTAATTTTTTTTTCTTCAAATTTATCCTCCAAATTCACTTCCTTTAAAATTGGATCTATTTGTACTTCAAATATCTTCGTTTGTCGACTGTCACTAGTGCTTCGGACAAAAGGTCTCTTGTAATTTGTACGTTTTACGTTTATGGCAGCCGGCAAGCCTTTGTATTATAGCAGAATCTTTAAATTGATACGTGTACAATCGTGTGACGTTACTATAATAATAGCGTATTTGGTAAATTGTGATACATTTCAGTATTTGTCCTTGTAAATACAAACAATCGTATAATAATAGGGCGGAAAAACTTTTTTTTTTTTGCAAATACATAGACAGATTATATCATTGATGCTTATAAAAAAGAAAAAAAAAACTATAACTTTGCTAATAATTTGACTTTTGAACAATTAACAGTGTACTATTTGTTCGTTTAACTATTGCTTCACAATAATTTTTGTTTTGTGTCAAGGTTATTAAAGACGTACCACTACATTGTCAATTGTTAACAATGATATATATTTTCAATTATTGTTTTGTTCTGTTTTTTATTTTTTTTTTGTTAAATGTTTATTTTATTTTTAATTTGTAAACTGGACCACAAAAATATATTTAGTGATAAAAAGTCTACTTTTAAAATGTTTTTTTGGTTCTTTTTTATCAAGTTAATTTTATAACATAAGAGTTAAAAAATGAGATATTTTCTGTTCAATTTAAGTGTTAAAATGATCACTCGTAGTGTTTATCTCTAATGCAAATTAGTTATTTAAGTTTAAATTATCGGAAAATTGTATATACAGACACTTATACTTATGTTATACCATAATACCATACAAGAGTTATTTATATAATTTTAAGGATTATCAAAATGAGTATTCAAGTGTAAATGAGTAAACATAGTATTATTAATAACATTTATCATTCATTTATTTATTTTTTTCTATTGATTAAAAATAAAATTTAACTTAAAAATATATATGAGAGCAAAACTCAATAGCCATTGACTATAGAAAAAATAAAAATAAAATGTAGCGTCCTGTACGTAATTTACGACATTGTAATTTATTTAAAAAAAGTTATATTGAATTATAATATTATTATTTTAAATTTTTATTTAAAAAAAATATTTGTTGTTTACCACTAAGTTCAGTGTAAAAAAATTATAAAAGTTATTAAGTTAACCAAACAGTTTTTGTATAAATTGCTTATAAAATGATTACACCGGTTATAGTTGTAAACAGAAAAAATGATCCTCTCGGCAGGGTCTACAAGTGAAAGTAGATTTCTTAAAGTTATTTTTGGTATGATTAGGTTGAAAGTGAACATATTATACAGAATGCAAAAACTTAATCATCCGTAAAACTTTTTTGACTCCATTTTCTCAAAAACGACTTGATTGATTTGGAAAAAAAAATAGTATGACAACGTTGAATATGTAGTTTTTTTTTTTCAAATCGGTTCAACCGTTTTTATTGTGTCAAGTCCAAAAATGTTGGCTACACCTACACAAATAGGTGTATAAACTTATCAACTGGGGTAGTTTGCGGTCTGGGGATCATGATTGACAAAAAACCATAATATTTTCAAAAAATCTCGCTGACATTGAATCGAACACAATACGGAGAATGTTTTTTCTTTAGAAATCTATGTAAAAACATAATGTAATTTTTTTGAATAAATTTGTGTCTTAGGTATTCGTATAAGAAAGGTTTCCAAAAAAAACACATAAAATATTGCTAATGTTTACGTATGCATACTAATAAGTAATGTAAAAAAAATATATATACATATAATATATATTTATGAAAAAAATAACATTTTCATACATGTTTTACTACCTCTTTACGTAAAAAAAAAACCAATGTTCAACAAAGACTCAACATATTTCAATAGATTGAATCTGGTTTACTTCATAAGTGCGTAGGAATATAAAACAGAGTTAATTTTTAACGTTTTTATTTACTTATTTCTGAAAATTAAATAACCGCAGCATTGAAAAAAAATGTTTTTAATTTGAAAAAAATTAAAATCTAACATCCAAGATCGTGTATATTGTTCGTTGTATTTTGTTCTTCGTAGTATGAATTTTATTGTAAATTCTTGAACATAAAAGATAACGATTGTTTTAAAAGTAGAAGTATCCTATACGTATAATATTCACTTAAAACTTGTAATAGTTTACTAATTGTAATTGTAACCCGAGTTTAAAACTGATGACAAGAATTATTACGATTTAAAATAATAAAGTTACCGCAGAAAAATATAGGTACAGTATTTAAATGACTCATTTGTTTTGACAATAGGTATTCAGAATATAATCGTTATTTTAACACTATAATGTAGTAAATAGTTGATAGGTATAATGCAGTTTTGTGCGTGTAACGTATACGCATGACTGGATGAGTGCCTAATATTTTACACATTCTACACTGCGATACAATAATACCATATATTATTAATTAACCGTTGAACTATTGCTTGCTCTACCTAATAGAAAATTTATATTTACAACGATACAGCAACGCATTCATGTGATAGAGTTTAGGGTTTAAAACCGTAAACATTTCTTAGAATGTGCAAGCACAGTTAATGTATTTTGCATCTATAGTGGTTACGATTTCTACAAAATGTGTAGGGCAGAAGTGTTGGATTGTTTTTATTGAATTTTCGGAAGTAATTATTACAGTTCAATAACATTTGAAAACGTTTTTGTAAGACACCAACCAGTCGACCTGCAGTGACCAGCAGTAAAACGAAATATGAAAAAGACATAATTACGAGTCGAATTAATAGTACAATTAAAATGTATTTTCATCACGTTCTACATAAAATATTGCTATAGTAAATAATTGATTATTCAACATAAAATTCGATTTTGTACGGTAATTTTCCGATTACACGTAGTAATCACAACAAATTTCTAACGAACCCGGAACATTTTCTGGTCAAGGGTAAAATCCTTGAGGTTTCTGAGAGTATGATAAGATTTTTGAGAATTATGTAAATGTTTCCTACACAATAATATAGATTTTGTACGTTATTATTTCTTATACGCGCGAGTAAATAATGTGTAAGTTCCTACACTACGGTTGTTGACTGTATTGCCTGCTAATTTTTAAGGCATTGTAATATACAGGGTGTATCTTATGTCATTGTACGCGTGGTTTTTTAATGGGTCGACTATACGGAATTCAAAAATCGAGTGAAATCTAACATATTTCCAAGTGTATTATGATTACGATAAAAAAAAAAAAAAAATCAACAACATGTTAACTTCTATACAAAATCAAAAGTTAACTATGTAAGTATTTTATTTCCTACAAATTTTTGTCTGCTAAAATTTTTTATTTTGTTTTAAAAAAATAAGTAATAGGTCTTCTTCAATTTATACAAATTTTTATTTTGTTTTATTCCATTATTCCTTTGAAACTACTTTCGTCACTTATGTTTTGTTTTATGAACTTTCCGTTTCTCTTAAAAAGAGTTAATTTTGTGATTTACAGGACGTATCTTATTTGTTTCGGAGAATTTGTATGTAAAAATGCCGTTCGTCGGGTCAATGCGGTAGAGCCGGTAGTGGTCATATACGCTTATAATAAAATATGTACGCGTGTTAACATCATTTTATTTGGGTATCTGGTACGAGTTACGATTTGCCGAGTACGAAAGTACGACAGTATATATATATGAGTAGTATGTAAATCTTGATTATAAACTACAATTATTAAGGAGGAAAGACTACTATATTGAAAACGATATAGGGTTTATTACTGGTTTATAGCGATTTCATAGCCGAGAGTTAGGTTAGGCACACCGAATTGAACCATTTATACACTACGTATAGCAGTCAGCATCGTTTTTTTATAATAATTATGAACGCATTAACGTATTTTTGTATTTATGTAGGATTCGGCATAATTATATTCTCTGCATTCGTGAGAACTAACATTTAAGCGGATCGCCGGAATAATTTCGGAGTCAATCGACAGTAAAAACTTGTAAAACTCGAACGACACTACACTTAATAAAAATATCTGTTCAACAAATCCTTAATTAAGAAACGCCAAGTCTCATTTTCCTTTAGCCTGTGCTGCATTGTGTACGTACGTTGCGCGACATTGGTTCACAAATTTTTTCATGTAATCCGATTTAAATTTTGATTTTAAACTATGCGCTGTTCGACAAACCACGACGTGTCAACATACTTCTGTTTTATTTTAAATTTTAACCGAGGCAATGTTTACCATAATACCTATTACAGCCCACAGATCAATATGCTCATCGATTCTAAATTCTTACACATCATTCTTATAGTTCATAATCTTCACCTTATTTCCGAACACATCGTACATTGATCGTAGAATCCGTTTTAGATGATCCGTAGTTAAGTTTTTTTTTTGAGAAGATACAAGTGTATCGTTTATAACGCTTAACTCCTTACAAGTTTTATTCGAGCTATGATGAAAGTTGTTATTGTTAAAGAAATTTTCGCTGTAACTTTAATAGAGCGCATATGTTTAAAATATTGGAGTGTTTATGAGTACACATATATACGTGAACGTTGAGTTGACTTTTGTCGGTTTTTTTTGGTACACAAGTGAAGGAAAATTGTCTTTCATACAATACGCGCTATAATCCTGCAGACTTAAATTTCAATTTTATACTCGTACCGTTACAGAACACAAATGAATCATGTTTTTGTGTACAAAATCTATTTCACGCTGACTGTCGATGTGACAGACTCTACGTGATTCTTCACGTCAACTCCTCCAATGTACAGGTCTTTGTATTTTTTTGTCGCGCGGCTTACCCACACCAAAGAGCTCGTACGGTATTCAGTACTGATTGTTGTTTTTGGATTCTGAGCGTTAGCAGCGAAGACTATTTAGTTTTTACGACTTTAAGGGTATAAGGAATGCTCCGATTCGTACGTCCAGTACCTCTACTAATGAAAAGTCTCTAGTTTGAAAACTTAAAAAGTCGAAAAATCAGGTCAAATTTACATTTACATAACATCCAAAACAATAGCCGGAATCAGCTGAAACTTTTACACATTATTGAAACAGGTAAAATACAGGTTCGGTCCAAGTGAAAAATTTTGAGCTAAGTATAGAACTCAAAAATTTTCGAAAAATTTCCATCGTCACGATTTTTTTTTTGCTCGTTTAAAATTGGAAAACGGCCGAAAATTGGTCACTCGCAAATAATAATCGACCGGATTTCGGGATCTGCTCTTAAATCCGCGGTCACTGACTGACTGCGGGTTCGCTGCTGCTCGTGACACACATACATATTATACATACCATTAGCGTGTACAACGTAGATATTACACATTATAATATAGTGTCTGCTTGCCCGGTAGATACCAATTTTTTTTCTTTTTTTGCGAATTATATACACTATTATACGCGAGATGTCTTATATAAACTGTATCAAAACGAACAGTTTAAAAAAAATAAAATACGCGAGGCGTATAAACCACGATTATTTAAATTTAAAGAGCTCGGGCTCTCGAAATGTATATTGAATATTATATTATTCCGATAATCCTGCGCAGTGCAGAGAAGTTATTTTTATATTATGATATAAACCCGTACCTGGCTATAATACAAATAAAAATTTTTACGCGGTTTTATGATTTTTGAGTGAACGCACTCAAAGTGTGACTGCCTCCGACTCAGTGTCAGGGACTGTTGTACGATAGTTAAAAATATTTCTGTAAAGAACGATCGTTTCAAAAATTGTAAAATCGCTTTACTTTCGGATAAAACATACGGTTCAAACGTTTTACTAAAAAGAGTGAAACCGCAGTACGTCGTCAGGTCGAACGATTCCATACACGCGTTATTATCTAAAACGTATAGGAAAAATTTTAAAATAACATCGTGTTAAATAATGAATGAAAAATGTTGAATTACTTTGAATGGATGATTAATGTAAAACTGCGCGATAAAATGTTGACTTATAAATGTTCTAAAAAACGTCACAGGCGACTTGTTAATTGTTATGTGACACGTGTTGACAGCGTGTAACTACTGATGAAAACGGAATAGCACTCGCGTTCCAGTCTTAGTTCGAGGAGCGAGCTAAGAGAAAGTTCTTACGACTCGCGGCCATACTTACGTATATATGCGTACGCGTTCTACGTAGTTTTACGCACTACACGTCTATATATTAGACGTATGTACGAGAATACATCCCTAACACCGACACGTCACCCAGGTCTGGATATTCATGTCTATACGTTTCTCCCGTGGTTCGTCGGAGTTCTAAACTCTATACGTGGACGCCGTTTGCCAGACCAGAACTTTTGTACCATTACGATTATTATTTCTCTTCTTGTCTAGCTAGACCGTTTTGTTCACTCCGACTCGTGTCGAATGTAATTTGAAACCATATTTTGACTACTAACGACGTTACAGTTTTTTAAACGGTTTACAAATCGCGTACTGATAACAATTATTCGTCAAGCGTTTGTATCGTACGTCACCACGCAGAAGCCATCCCCGGGGCGTGAGCATCACCCGCACGTCGATGTCAATTTTTCTACACAGTATTTATTGGTGTTTTCACCAACAGCAGCGGACAAGACGAGAGAGAATATAGAGACTGAGATGGTTTTGGAGACATGCTCGACGAGGAGAGAGGAAGCAGCGTATAGGAGGAACGTTGAAGGTAAAAGAAGCAGGGCCGGAAAACGAGAGACGGACGGAAACATCGTACGAGGACTGTTAGTGTGTGTAGGGGGATGTAAACGATCGCGAAAAATGGAGGTATGTTGGGCGAGGACACCCGAATAGTTGGCAGGAAAGCGAAGAAGACATCCATGAAAATAATTTTGACCCTTGTGCGAACTTAGCAGCACGACAACGGCAGCTGACACGTATCATGACTATCCAACGTTACTTTGTCGTTGGACAACTTTCGCACTTTGTTTTTGACAGTTTACAAAAATCGAATTTCAACTCGTGTGCTGTCGTCGCACGAGCGGCACAAAAAGTTTGTCGGAATTTTTTTTTTTCTTCATCAAACGATACGTTTTGTATCTATAGTGACCGAGCCATCTATAGTGTGGTACAAACGTGTCTTCCACGTACACAATAACAAATGCGGTGTAGGAGGTGTCGTTTTAGGTGGGAAAAAAAGTTCAAACAGACTTTTGTGCAGCAGGACGAGATAGTAAAAAGGAATAAAATCGAAAAAAAGTCAGTAGACGTAGTAAATATTAATTTCTTTTGTTTAATTTGGTTAGGTGTGCATGGGGGAATGAAAGACTTTTACGGCCCGAACGCTGACGGATGATAGAACACAATAATCGTTTGTTACCGATCGGATTTGTTTGATCGTTACCATCCAAATCAAATAGGCACGCGTGTTCTCATGAAATACGAATGTAGTTTTTTTTATGTACATTATCGTTTATATTGTCTATAGTTGAAACAATATTCGGGAATCTTTTTTTTTTTTCTCCGCGATTTCCCGTATTGGTTCAGCGACACCCCGCAATCGTATTTTTTTTATAACCGTCGACGTCCACCGCAGGCCCGGGGCGGCGGCGGCGGCGGCGCTCGTCCCGGAAGTTCGGTCGCGGAAACTGGAAAAACGGTGTGTACGTCTACGGGATTCGTAAAACGGTTTACAATTTTTTTTTTCTCAATTTTTTTTTTTTATTCCTTTTTTATCGCTACTTATTGTTGTTGTTGTTGTTGCGCTCGCGACTTTGCCGGACCGGTTACCCCGCGCGCGCGCGCGAATTCGGGTGGGGCGGTAGATCGCCGTCGCCGACCGCGGGGAAGGGGCCGCCGCCGCCGCCGGTACACGGGCGGAGATAACCGCGTGTACGCGCGCCGCTTCGGCTCTCGCTGGCTTTTACGTCAGTCCGTCACGTACCGTCTCTGTCCGCCCGGCTCTGCTCTCCACACTGTCCGCGTGGGAAAAAACTTGAAAAAAAAGTGCGTACGAGTTCGATAATAAGTCGTTACGGATCTCGCGCTTTTTTGTTTTCACCCCCCGATCGCCGTCGTAAAACTCGTTCGACACTACCGCCGCCGGTACGCGCGATGTAAACCGTTTAAAATTTCTTTCGCCTCAGAATCGCCGATAGATGATAACGCACTGTTTTCGGCGCTCTGTATGTTGGACAATATTCGCTGCACTCGTGGAAAAAGGTTCGTAAACACGTGATTCTTCACGTGGTCGTATTATAAATACTTGATTGAATAGTTCTCGGCTCCGTCCGGTGTTCGGCTCCGTCGTGTTTACAGATCGTCGCGGACTTTGCGCTCCGTTTCAGCCGCAGCAGTGTGTACTATAACTCGCGTGACCTTTACGTCGGGCCGGAGCGATGGGGGGCGATGGGGAGACCGGGACGCAGTTGTGTTTACGACGTTTTTCGTTTGAGCGACATTTGAATCGAACGACGGTTTAAAAAAATTCGCACTGATCCTATATCGTATCTCTCCTTGACACGAAATATCGTCACACCGTTTTTGAAACAGTTTTTTTCCTCTACGCCGTCGTTCTCGCACTCTCACGCTGCGGCGATGTTTGCGAAACGATTCTGTTGTTGTAATTTTCAAATTCTCATCGAAATCGAATCGTACGAATTTCGCCGCGAAAAGGTGCGCGCTGTTTGTCGATCGACTTTTACGCGTATTCGTTTGACAATTCGTGTTACGGTTTTGTGCATTAAGAATTATTTCTTTCGTTGTGCTCTCTAGACGAGTCGGTGTTGTTCGAAACAATTTTCATTTATAGACTGATGTCGCGCGCGTCATCGTGTTAGTCTAACCTGTACACGATTAACACCACGACGATCGGGGAAAATTCATTTAAATACGTATTAAAACGTAATTTGAATCGAAACTCAATAACGTTCGTAAAACACACACACACTGTATAATAATATGTCATATTCGACAATTATACATTTTTCAAGGTGATTCGGTTTAGTATTGGTAGCGTGTGGAAATATAACGTATAATTATATCGATATTTACGAAAACATACGTGTACGGACTGATTAGTATCGAGTTACACGCGGTGATACTTTGAATTTATTACGAATCTTGAACTCTCCCGGCCTAGTATTGATTTTGCGTAAGTTTATCAACGACTTTGACTGTGCCGATGATATGAACTTTTTTCATTTGATAAAAACTAACGCGAAACGAGCGCGATGTTTAAAAACGCGACCACGTTTTCAGCGCCCGCGTTGTACGTATTGACAGCACCGCCGACACTAAAACGGAATAAGACAGATTATTTTCAACGAATAACAACGAAAAATAATTACAAAGTTTAAATCGAAATATTAACGCGGACCATAAAAATATCGCTGTAATACCGAAGAACTGTATCGTTTTACAGATTTTTCTTCGATGGTTATATTTGGCGAAATATACATAGGTACATATATTAAATTATTCGTACGTATATAAATCTGAACTCGTACTCGTTTTCCCGTTTTCACGCCACTTTCGGACAAATTTTAAGTATAAAATGTGTTTTATGTATCATTTCGGTAGTAAACTGTTTGTAGACCATTCGTTTAAAATTTCTTTCACCTTTCACATTTCCGAGTGGGTACTACACAAACGTGTATTTACGATTAAAAAAAAATAAAGTCCCGAACACGTGTACAAAATTATTGTACGTACAAATACATTTCGGAAGGCTCCGAGCATAATATTAACAACAACATTAGTTTTAGTGATCGTTGAGACAACGAATAGGTATTTGATTCGTTATCGATATTTTCAGGCGTCAAAACAAATAGTAAATAACTATTTAAACGTGTTTAAACGGACGTCGGCGGTGAGCTGTAATAAAAATCCAGTACGCTTATAATTTTCTAATGTAAACGTCCTCGTCTTTGAAAAAGATGAGAAAGAATAATATGTTTTAGGCTCACGACGTTATAGTATGTATAAAAAAAAATTAAAACAGTTCACACCGCGAAACGTGAAGCCGCGCTCTCCAGTGCATTTCAGCAGATGACGCGTATTGTGTGTACGATATATTTTTTTAGTAGAGAGAAGTCTCCGGTGAAATTCGCCCCGAGCGTCCGTTTAAAAACAAATTTTTTTTGATTTGTCTGTGTTTTGGCCGCACGGGCAAGAAATTTACAAAGACTTCACATCGCCCCGGTACGCTCGGAATCAATAAATTAAATTACGACAGTGCGTTTCCTACGCGTACAAACGACTGACGTAGTCGTAATCCTATATAGTTTGAATACACATAGAAGGTACCTATCTCAGAATTAATCTTTTATCAACAATATTTTCCCATGTTTGATTAAGAGTGATGTTTAGATCTAAAATTACATATTTTGTTGTTTAAAATTCATGCAGTACAAAAATACGTAAAATTGTATACGACTATTGATTAGTCGGCTGCATCCACGACGTCTTCGATGCGGATTGGCATCGACCTGTTTAAATCCGAATTTCGAACAACGTGCAGGAAATTAAGACCTCGCGTTGTAACGTCGTACATTTTTTATCGTCAAACAAGGACTGTCGGTTCTCGAAGAGAGATCAAAAATACTTTTGGGGGGTTGAGTTCCGACCGTGTTTACGACCTGTAAGACGATCAATTCCAAGAGACGCTCGATTTACGACGAAAATCGGTCGACAAAACTTGTTCCGTTGTCGATTTCCAGTGATTGTTTCGCTATATCCGGACGTTTCTGCGGTAAATCACGGATGTAAATATTTCTAGAGTTCGTCAAACACTGTATTATATTATATCGTACGTATTAACGCTTAATTCCGTATATGTATACCTTTTTTACACGGACACAATACAAATAGACATTGATACGTATTATCATAATATTACCCCGACTTACGTATAGTTTGAACGAATAATTTTTTACCGACAATGGCCGACCTGGACCGATATGATATGATAAATCATTCTATCGCGTTCGTCTCATTATCGTCGTCATCATCACTCGAGCGATGATAGGCTTTTTGGATTTTTTCCGTGTGAAAACAATATCGTAATTTCTTATTTTGCAACGTCCTGTATATAACGCGACGTGGCAGGCGCGTAATTCGCATAACACGTCAACGACCAAAACGCACATAACGTTTATCTCTCTTTACGTTATAAATCGCGTACGACTCGAAAGCCGTTTACCGACGGCGAAAAAAAACCGTTTATTCCGAGTAGGTGTATTATTATTGTACTCACCGGTTTAAATGTGTAAAATTAAAAAAACATCGTGTATATTTTGTACAAATCTTCTATTTTTTCTCATAGCGAAACAAAAATTCAAATAGTCTCGCGTGCCAGGATATAACGTAATTAATATTTTTATTTTGACGAAACAAACTTTCTATACACATTTATCGTTCAACAGATAAAATAATAATAATAATAATAACGCGAGACGGATTGAATCTATCGATGGCCGACGATATATACGATATGAACATCCTGTATATTATAGGTATTAATATTTGAGTTGTGATATTATTATTTTATTTAGTGCCTACGCGACGATTATCGGACACGTTTTCGTGTGTACCGGAGTTTGTGGAATTTTACGCCAATACGCTTTATAACAGTTTTGTTAACCATTGTAGGAAGTAAACCAATAAGGAACTCCATCAAGGTTTTTTTTCCTATTTAGAACTGCTACCGCGGTGGTGAACTCAGTATGTGTATAACGAGCGCGCAAACGCATTTTCAGCAAAACAATAAAAACGCCATTGTAATTTAGTATATTATACTGTATATATAATAGTAGTACACAGCGTTACACGTTTTGATCGTGTGTGTGTGTTTTACTAACGATTCCGCAGTGAAGGGTTTGCACGGCTGGGAAAAATCACTACTTGGGAAAATGAATTTCAAAAAAAAAAAATCTTTCAGACACTCGAATACAAAATAAAAATATTTTGTTCAAATAGTTTAATTGGAAGCATAGACCCTGAAAACTACGTAGGAATTTCCGATTGATCTGTTGAAGCGATGAGAAAACCGAATTCGCAATTACGTCGTATATTTCGGATCCCGCATTTTCGTCTCGAGTTTTCTAAAAATTAGAATTTGTTTTTTAATTCGATTTGTAAAAATTTTGTTTTGAATCGAAAAACGCGCGGGAAAGTCGATTCAAATAGTAAAAAAAATGTCGCGACGACGAAATAAAATCAGAATTCTTATCTCATCGATATAGGGAAATAAAAACCGTCGTCTTGATTGTTAAAATTTGCGCGTAATACTTAATAGACGGAGAAAAAAATCTCCAATAATTCGCGACCAATAAATATGTTTGGCAAAGCGTTGTCACGTTAAACAGTTTAAACTTTTAATCCCAGTCGAATATTTAAGATTTTCTTTTATTTTCCGTTTAAGTATCGTATAAATTCGATAATATTTTGCTATAAACACAAAAAAAAGAGCTTTTACGTTATGAGACATGAAAAAAAAACGATGACGATTTTCGTTGCGCGAGCTCTGCCTACAGAGCCGTCGAACTAAGGTCAGTCGCCGCCAGTTTCACCGACGGAATGACGGAAATAATAAAAAAATCGAATATTTCATCACAACGTAATGGATAGACGTTTTGCTTGGTACTCGTTGTTATTTTTTAAATGATTTAAAGTTTCGGAAACGTTTTATAATACCGATATCGGTTATGTTACAAAACGTCGCGTAGCGTTTTCACGTTTACGCGTAAGTATGCATAATATTGAACATATACACGTTTTTATTATGGTTTCCAACGATCGCTGTGCTATTATTATTGGTCGTCGTCGTCGTGTGACATTGTGTCTTCGATATAATAATAATTCATGAATGAGGTTCAAAAACCTCGGCGGCGGCACCGACTTACCGTGTAGTAGTGGCACCACCGGGTAGGCAAAGTTTACTCCGAAGACCGGTTCTGAGGCGACACAGGTGCAGCTCGACAATACTACTATTATATACCTATATTATATTATATACCTACCTACCTGTGTATCGGGCGTGTTTTGCAACGAAAACCGGAGACATGATTATTATTTTGTTTTATCGACGGACGAGAGACAGTGCTCAACATGAATATGGCGCGCGTACGCGAGTAAAATTTCGACGACGTGGTCGCATACTACGTATAATGTTACGTTAGGACGCGGCGGCCTTCTTCGAACGCTCCTCAGACGGAAAATAATTCTGCAGATATTGCACGAGTTGATTTTTTTTTTTTTTTTGGAACGCTCAAATATGCCACGTTCGCTAAGTATTTGTGTCATCGTTTGATTTTCTGACGTAGGTCGGAAATTGTTTTAGACAGGCTGCGTGACTTTAAGAGTTATAAATATTTTTGAAAATGGCTGCTACGAGACGCCCTCCATGTGCTCTTTAAGTCGTACAATATTATTGGGTGTTTGCTTCACCATCTAGAGAGTGTCAGATTTTTCTTCCATTCTAGCGAGCAGGCTTTTTGTACCGAAAAAAAAACGTCCGCTCGGCAAAGATCGTACGTGTGCGTAATGAATTAAATATTCCCGCGTGCAGTTTATCTAGCATCCGAATTCGCATAGAAATCGTTTGTTTTTGCGATGACTATTATACCTGTCGTACTTACCTAATCTACTAGTCACTAAGTATACTAAACACACGAGAGATGTGGTAACCAGAAGAATACACATTTTCTCCTGATGTTTTATGGGAGTTAAATAGTAATTTTTCAGACAAAGAAATTAAAACGGATTGCCTAACGTTTCACAAAATAAAAACCAACGAGAAAAACACTACTTTTAGTAGCGATGTCCTTAAAAGATATAAAAGTTACGTAGACGCCTTTGTGTTGTAATTTTTTATAGCCTTTTTTTATGCGATTCGCGTTTTCACGAGTTACGACACTGACTTTTTGTGGCGATTTATACGGTCGTTACCTCTTCTGTAGAGGCCCTGCATCACTGAAGATTAGGTTTTAGTCCTTATAATATACACGTAGTAGATAGACAGTCGTAGCCCGGAGTGTTTTGCGACATAATGCTGCAGGATCGGTTTTCACTCGTTTATTTAAATTAAAAAAAAAAAAATTAAAATATTCGTAAATTTTACACCGACAACAAAATTATACGTACGTAGGTTAAATTTACGGGTTTTAAACTGAATCGAATAATTCGTAATCAGTTTTACTACAGTCCGCACTTATGTAACGCATTCGAATTTGTATTTTTAACTGTGTTATGTCACATTGCTTTGAAAGTCGCGTTTAGTCGATTGTGATCTATTAGCGTCCTTCAAACAAAACGAGAAGGATTGTATGCCAATGTCTAATGAACCTTTAATTCGTCGTGAATCGGCAAATATTAAGTTTGAAGAAAACATAATACGGGTGCTTCTATTCTATAACTATAATAGTTTACACTATAGTTTTTGTATTATGTTACAGTAGTATAGTGTTTTATAATCACCGTATTTATTCGAAATAAAAAAATTAATCTAAACTACTTACACTAGTTCGGACCACTTTTGCAGTTAAAAATTATGGAGTGCTTGTTATTTTCATTTTATTTTTATACTTACCTATATACGAGTATATAGGGTATACATAAATAACTAATTATTTATTTTACACTAAAAAAACATAAATATTTTTCAGACGATTTTACGCAATAATTTAAAACAAAGTAATCAAACATTATAAAGTTGTAGAAACACTTTGGATAGTTTTTTTTGTTTCAAATTTTACTCTAATTTTATGTTATTTTAGATCCGTTACACACACACACTATAATAATGACTAATGAATATAAATATTCAAACACGTCTCGGTAGTACGCTCCATCGTGGCTTTGGGGAGAAATAAAAACATAGTATCTGAAAAACTTATAGTTAATTAATTAAAAAACAAAATAAATCATATTTTGTAACGTCTTGTTTCAACCGAATGTGTGAATACAAATGCGATATCAACCACTCATTACTGTGTACACCAATTTATGTTACTACCCGCGATTTATGCGAAGAAAAAAAATAATTTCCGCGGGGTGGCATGGGTTTTCAATGGTCGTACTTGGTTATTTTTCTCGCATTTATAGTTTTAAGAACGTGGCATTGTACTGTTATTGTGCGTGGGTTTCGTATAATACGTACGTTTAAGCCTCGATTCCAAGCCCCGATTACAACGACACTGCGAACATAACCGTAGAATTTTCGTGCATCAACAGGATGCGTTCGTTTAAGTTTTGTGACAGACGGAGTATGGCGACTTGTTCATTACGAGCAGCCTACGTGTTGTATAGTGTTCCTGGAGTTTTTTTCTTTTTCAATAATCAGTCGCGTTTTGTTCTACACGGTGTTTAGCGGTTTGGAATATTCATGGAATAGAGAGGAGTGCGTGTACACACTTAATTATCTCGACTTTCGCGAGCCAATTGAAAATTCATCCGCATCAGTGGTCCGGATTGCGTAAAATATAATATTTGTGTAGGTATTATATTGTACGAAATGCAAATCGTGTACGGAAACACGTTTTGGTCTGTGCAGGACCACTTACATCCATTTCACTTCCACCCTAAACCCGGACTAACTTTTGTGATAACGAAATCAGTCGAAGATGCTCGCGTTTATAAAAAAATCGTGTATCCTCGGGCATACGATTTTGGAAACGTGTATCCAATACATTTAATCGGTCGTGTTGAAAAAAAAAAATTTCGGTATCGCTTAACGATTACGTGAGTGTCGTATACTGCGGCATTCGATTATGTTCGCGAATAAATTTGAATACTGATCCGTATAACTACATAGTTGTATAACATCCTTAATATGCAATAAAACATCAGTGTTATATAGCGGCACCACTTTTTTTATCTTAGAGCCAAAACACTTTGATTTTGTATTTTGCGGTAGTTCGGTTTATTTTCATACTTTCTTCTCCGCATAATCCGGCGAGTTTAATTTTTTTAACGACTATAGTAAGTCGCTCTCGCCTGGAAGTTTACCGATTGGTTAGCACGTGATCGATAAACGAAACTTTTCAAAAGAATCGGTGTCCTTACACATTGGAATGTTATGATTTGTGTTTTTTTTTTGATATTATTATTGATTGATGAATTTTGCATTATCAGATTTAGTGTTTTAGGACGTCAAGTTAAATATTATCGTCACGTGTTCATTAACGAATCGAAACCGTTCTGTATGGATTTATAAGTGATATCCATACGCATTTATAGGTACTTAATAAAAAAAAAAAAACAGTTGATAAGAAGTGTTATAGTTTTGTTAAGTGTTCTTGAGAACAAGTTAAATTGCGAGCGACAAAAAAAAAAAGAATTTTAATGTTTATTTATTTCTATCGTCGAGATAAAAGTATGTAGGTGTACTGTTTGAATTACCTAGTTATTTACGTGATCGTAAAAAATGTGACGTGAATCGGTGAAAAATGAAGCAAGTGCGGAAAGCTTAGGAATAAAATAGCTGTATAAAACTTACTATGTAAAAATTTAACGAATTTTTAGTTGTCGTCAGGGTTAATTCTCACCCCGGAAATACGCATACCTATAAATGGTGTTTTGGACGTTTAATTGCTCAAAACTTCGGACGTTACAGAAATGTTTTCCTTAATTTTTCACGAACATTTTATTGATGATACAACATGCGATCGCGTTTTGTACGTCGCTTTTCGGGCTTTCTGAGACATTCGAAACACTCTTTATCCTCCACGACGGACGTGCTATGGTTAACTTTCATTGCAAACAGAATCGAAAATTGATCGTCACTCAGACCTCTGTGGCATATTAACTCTCCGTGGTAGATTAAAGGTTGTGTTTACGTGTGTGGGCATAGGCATTGTGCGCGTACAAACAGCGTGTTTGTGTTGGGAAATTTGAAGTAATAAAATCAAAATGTCTGAGCAAAAATATTCCCCTCGGTGTAACGAATATTGTGTTATCATTGTAATAAGCAACGCTTGAACGAACAGTTGGGAAACGAATGTGGGAAGAGCCGTAGCGGTATAGTAATTTAAAAAAACAGCAGCAGAACGAATGACACGCGACTATTTACGAGCGTCCGTTAAAACTTTATATCGAAATGAAATCGTAAAAACGTCGGCGTTGGGTCAGCGGACTATAGATTTCGAAAAATCGACGCTCCAAACGCTCGTAAACATCGATAGCGTTAAATCAAGAGTGCACTGAACGGCTCCTCCGTAGGAATTCGTCTCGATATCGTATAGATATGGCGAAGAAACGGGCTCTGAGGAAGACGTAGAGACGAAACTATTGGATTTTTATGACCGGGAACAATTTTTTTAAATTGCTCCCTAATCGCACGGATTATGGCGAGTGCCTTTCCCTGTAAACGTTACAAGTTTAATTACGTTAGGTGCTTTTTCCAACGTTGAATTCGCTGTTACTATTTATTTCCTTACGCGTGGACGTGAGTGATTGACAATGATGCAATATCGAAAACATTGTTATTTTTTCGTTTTTGTTTGAGAATTTCTCCAAACGCATCTCTAGTTTTTTGAAGTTTCCGTGCGATATCACTTCATAGAAAAGATGAAGTTAGTTTGAACGTCATTGAAATTTCAAACACTAAAAAATTGTTTAGCCGAACGACAGAACTTTAAAGTTCATTGATATATCGTTTGCTAAAAAATGTAACATACAGGTCATTCTACCTGCACTTCCAAATAAGCAAAAACAACTGATAACACTTTTAACAACTGTAAGACCATATTTATTTTATGTGTGTACATTTTTAAGAGGATTACATAACTTTCTTAGTTTTCTCAACTTTATCATACGAGTTCGACCTAAATAATTGTTTCAATCGTGTTGTACGAGTTTTGTATGTCGTCAAATTTGAAGTTAAAGGGTGTATAAGTTCTTCCAAAATATCTGTTGGATAAAGTCCGTATTTTCTTTAAGGGGAAAAAAAAAAGGGGGAACAGGCTTCTGCGAGTAGACACGTATTAGATAACATTGAGCGTACCTTGTCTTCGGCCTGTTCGCCGCAATCCTGTCGAGATCTTCGCTCGGAAGAAGAATGTAAAAAAAATACTACGGGAATCGGTGGTGGAACTCAAAATTTACGAACAGCTTCTCTCGGCCCCATATTGTTGTTCTGCTCACAATAGAACTGGCGCGGTTTGACGAGTTTCAGCATTTATCAATTTTTTTTATCTAAAAATCGTGTGTGTCAATAGACGACGACACGTGATCAGCGTGTTATAGCTAGCTAACGTCGTCGTCGTACACTTTTTTGTAGCAGACCAGTTGTGTGTGTGTGATACACCAGTAGTAGGTCATCGCATCTTCTTTGTCTAACAATATGACGATGATAGTACACACAACAATGGCGTACTTGTAATGCGTTTGAAATTCTCCGGTCGTGCGCGTAAAAGCGTGTAAAATGGTATTTTTGAGTTTCGTCGCCTCCCGCGCTGCAGGAGAAATGTGGAAACCGATTTATTTGTCGGCGGGTAGGTACTGTGTTGATTCGGACGAGTCGTCGCTCTTGCAGGATAATGTCGGTAGTAAAGTTTGACCAAAAAAAATACTTCTCTTTCGCTACGATGCGAACAATTTGGAGGATACGACTGTTTTTTTTACCTGCCGTTTCGCTTAAACGGAAAAAACTCGTCATTAGCTGCGGGTACACGCGGTCGCGAGTTTGCCGATAAATTTCCCTCGAGATGCCGTTACATATGTTCTGCGCGTGTACGCTTTTATCCGTATTTTACTAAAAAAGATTTCGTATGGTTTTGAATTTTCAGAAAAATCTAACAATAAACAAAGTTCATGGAGTTCATGTTGTAATTTATTTATGTCTCGTGTAAATATCTGTTATCCGTCGTTAACTATACTACGGCCGTGTGGTTTGTTTGCACGAAATCGACTTTGCAGTGAGTTTATCCGGATTGTTAACAATAATCGTTTGAAACGGGACGCGTGGACACGACATCCGTACTTACTGGATGTTGTTTGGAAGATTTTAAAAGAATCTTCGAGTAATCCTGAAAACCTCACAGCTGCAACTGCACTGTCGAGTCAGCGGCGTATAACCAAGGGGATATTTCAGATAAATTGAAATTTTTCACACAAAAACTCTAGTGTTTCTTTGCCAACGTCGGTCAAAAAAAAATCGGTATTTTAGTACATCTACACTGTAATGTATCCGAGAGTCGCTTGTCCTGTCAAGCCTGTAGGCGGCGGTCGGTATCAAGTAGTAATCGTCGAGATTCGCAGAATGTCGACCCAGCCTGACCGAGAATACTTGCGATTTTTTTGTTTTTCGAGACGCTCGCTCTTTTTCCCCGCACGAACGGGATATGAACCAACTTGTGAAGTCTCGCAGCGTCCTAAAAACAAGAATCTCGGACTGGCCACAGCGTCGCGTCCAACTCTCGCGACGGCGTCCACCTCGACGTCGACTACGTATGCGTCGTTGTGCAGTACCACCTATCGTGTGTTCACGCCGCAGACGAATCGCGTTTGTCATAATGTTATACGTACACGAACAACGTACGTTCTTGCTTCCAACACTTTCGTATTATATTGTACACAAGTATATAAATCGAATAAATCGTTTTAATCGAACCGTTGTGACGTACCCGTAAGCCGACTGCTCTAATGAGGTCTGCACAGTCATTGTGATCGATCCGTGGGATCCTATAGCGATGTAGTGATTATCGTTTTTTTTTATTTTCGCAACGCCCGTCCGTGGGTGGACGGACGTCTCAGCGTACGAAATATGCGTAAGAAAAGAAAGTGCGCGTAAAGTAGTAGTAGTAGTAGTAGTGTACACAACGTCGTCGTTTTTCGATCGAAACGCGACCGATCGCGGTGCACAGGGGGCGCGTGTTTAGAAACGTTTGACGAAGAAAAAAAAACGAAAAAAAAACGAAAAAATTAGCGGTTTTCGGGTCGGTGCGTGCCTATAACTCATAAGGTCCGAGTGGGTGGTAATCATTTCGGACGGCGTAATAAACATAGTAGGTATACCTATTACAAAATTATGCGGAGACAACGATGGATTCGAATAAAACGGTTCAAAAGTATTGTTTCGACTGAAAAAATTGTTTTGTTCGCGGTAAGACAGTTCGCGAAAACGTCGAGTCATCATTCTTTAAAATGTATTCAGTCGAACGAACTCGTACAAAGATACGACCGTACAGTTGTAGTTTATTAGATCGCCGCTACCAAAGTGAAATTCATCGTGGTGAAAAAAAAAAAAACCTTAAATTTCGATTAGGCATACTTAAGCAGCGCAAAGTGTTTCGCCCGTGAAATTCGTCAAGTTCCCGATCGCTTGTATTGTGTGCTTTGTATACATCGCACGAATAATACGATGGTTATTAAACGGTCGAAAAAATAAACGCCTTTTTTGTCTGATATGGTTGCTGCTTTTTTTTTTAAACGCTAGAAATTTCAGGTCAACACTTCAAGGATAGCGGCGTTCTGAAATAGGAAAAAGTGCGAATAAAAGTTATGAACCTTTTTTTTTTTTTGTTAAATTTAAGAGATTTATTAAAACAATTTCAAAAGTATTTTAAAAATAAACTGCTTACGTATGTGTGAAACGATACGGTTATAGATCGGATTCACAATTTTTTCAATTAGTACATACTACTTACGACAATGCAAATTTTTGAACTATCGACTTGAGAAAGAATGCAGAAGATCAATAGCCGTTACGTAAAAGTTTTTGGCACAATTTTTGAAGTACAAAAATCTGGTAAAATCCTCGACTATCGTTGATTTTTACTATCACTAATTATTTTACAATGTAAATTTACAGCAATAATTATAAGGAAATCTTACAAAAATAATGCTCTTGCCTCATTAGAATTTCGTATTTTTTATCCGAAATCTTAATCGTTTTAAGCGTGCATACGTGCTGACATAAGTATACGAATCCTTGAAGTGTAAGTCTGTGTGTTTTTAAAAGGTAGCGGAAAGTATACATAAAACTTAATGTTTACCCATTGAACTCAATGCGAGTAAGTGTTATACATTACAATAACAATATTCTACTGACAAAAATAACAAAAGTGAAAGTATTTAAGTCGAATATACCTGTACTTATGTACCATAATTAATATACGCCAAAATAAATTAGGTAACTCTCGAGATCGAGATATGAAATACGTTTGACTTAATTGGTTTTGTACCACACATAAAAAACTTAAAAGCCGTTGTTAAAGTAATCGTTGAATGTGCATTAAAATAACAATAAGTCCACTAGTGTAACTTCTTTTGATACTCAAAGAATTAGTATCTAAAGTGACTTGTAATTGAAAAATTGTTTTTAACGAAACAGAACAACATGAAATTTTAATCAACACACAGGCGTACATTAGAACCGTAAGGTTTTTAAAAAAATTATATACGAATGTAAAACCCCCAAAATGATCGTCAGTGTGTGCAGTCCACAATGATTGTTTTGTATTATAAGCAAACGGCGGGACATTAAACTTGTCATTCAACACACACTTAGGCAGGTACAACCGACGAGAATAAAAACTATTTCAAAACAGTATTTTCTTAAAATACGTATTTACAGTTGGTATTTTAACAGCGCGAAGAACCTCAGGAAAGCGCTCCGGTTACCAGTAGAGTATTTTGAATTTCTGTCGATCAGGGTTATCGCTACCGTCCATCACCAAATGTCTAAGCCTAAAGCACTGCAACGTATGAAACTAAAAATATGCACTGACCGACATAGTTGTAACGAACTTCAAAAAAAAAAATCTCGAAATATAAAACTTACTGAATTGAATTCGTGAAAAATTCATAAAGTCGCGAAACATTTAAATGTAATACTGTTTAAACGAGGCCGCAGATTTTTGTAACCTATTTCAACGAGGAGGACGCATTAAATGAACCTCGTTCTCGTCGATAATTATACTTTTTTTGTGCCAGAGATAACATATTTCTAACGCCATCGCGTCCCGCGAACACCGTGGTCCTGAAAACGCTTATTGCCCAGTGCCTCGTAAACGGACGATGCGATATTTACACGCGTTCCGTGTTTTGTAACGAATCCACTAGGATTTTCGAAAAGAGCTTCTCTTTTTCAAAATCGTATACAGAAACGCTTTTTCAATATTGTCTTCTAACAGTTCACCATACGGTTCGATCGCGCTCTGACCTTGCGTATAGCGACCACGATGAGCGACCTCGCGGGTTTTTCGAACGGAAAAAAGTTTTCGCGTCCGCTGTAATTCCGAGGAGCGTCCGGTTTCTGCGACTTACGGTGTGTACAATATGTCGGCGACACATCCTCGGGTTCTCCGTCGCCGCGCATAATATTCGCGTATTTCTTTGTTTTTTGAATGCCACGAAAACATAAAAAAAATATCCGTACGGTCGATAACGCGTGTTGTTGTTGTTATAACCGTTAAAACGACGACGCAGTGTCAACAACGATTTTGAAACTCGAGAAATTACACGCGCGTTATCTCCTCGTGCAACCGGTAGCGCTGTACAGTGTAGTGGATAAAAAAACGAACGAAATCGCAACGGCGGACAGAAAACGGTGTGGATAAAAAATTAAGTAAAAAAACCGACAATAACTTTTTCATTCTCTTTCGAGATGATTATAATAACAATACACGCATGTGACCGCAAATGATAACGATAAATAATAAAATTACTAATCGTATAGTGTTGTTGTTGTCGTTGACTTTAACACATTATTAACGTTTTTTTTTCTTCTTTTTTTTCTAGTCGTGTGCCCGTTTATATCCGTGTACGCTAATCGTGCGTCCTCTCTGTAGTACTACTATAGTACAGGTGCACAGCCGATGATCTCCTCGCGCCGCGCCGTCGACCCGAACACTCCGCGGCGGACGTCGTCATGCGCACCGCGGAAAACGGATGACGAGCTGAACATATTCTGCCGGCGGCGGAACGATATCTCACGCGTTTTTCCTGCCACCGCGTGACGGGGCGGCCACCGGAGGACGACGACAGCGCCGCAGCGACGATGCTCAACTGCACCGACGCCGAGTGCACGCTGCACCACCATCACGTCCACGTGGACCCCATACAGCATCACTTGCAGGACGACCGGCAGCACCATGAGCACTCGTCTGGTAAGCTCGTCTGCCTTTTTTTATTTTTTTTGTTTTAATCGTGAACAAAAACCGACTTGAAAAAAAAAAAAAGCCGTAAAGCGTGTAGTAAAATAGCGCGAAATAGTCCAGCACGCAGTCCGGTCCAGAACGTGTAACTGTAGTCCGATATCATCCGGGAAAATAGTCCATAACAATCGTACGTTTTTCCACTCGTTGCTTGTTGCCGAGTAGTTTACCCGCAGCGCTCAAATATCACGGCGGTGTAAACGAAACGCGCGAAAAGCGCAAAAATTCGAAACTCGAATCGTCGCCGGCGATGGGTTCGTTTTTCGATTTCGCGCACAGTCCGCAGAAGACGGTCGTCGCCGCCCGGTAGTTTCTTCGATCTTCTTCCGTGGTGTTTGTTACGTTATTGTTGTTCAATTACGGTGTAGTATCGTCGAAAACGCCGTCGTAGGACGCGCATTGTTCTGACGACGACGACGCCGTTTGACCGAACGGTTCGTCGTAAACGTTTGGGACTTGCGGCCCCCGTTACGCGGTCGCTTGAGATTTTCCAACCGTTTTTCATGTAAACCAACGTTTCCTCGTCGCCGCGGTTTGTCCCGTTTCGGTTCCCGTAGCTCGCTCGGAATCGTTTTTTTCACACGCTCTTGGACGATAAACCGCAGCAACTTTGAAACCACTGTGAGCCGCTCAAAGCGCAGTCAGTTGCTGCCTTTACGGTTCTTTTTTTTTGAAATCCGGCGTTCGCAACCACCGTAGCTCGCCGCGGGGTGTATACCAACGGCCTCTATCATCCATTAGAGTATGGAAGCGCCCGCGGGCTCCGGCGCGTCTCCGAGAGGCACTTTCACTCCCCCCCCCCCGCGCGTCCTTGAACGCCACCGCGCGCACAGTTTGCTCCCTCCGATCGGAGGACGACGACCATGACGACGTACGCCGACAGTATCGTCAACACTGTGGGGTTTTGTGAATGTTTAGATTTTTTTTGGTATCATCGCGTAGAACAACAACGAGAACAGTTCTCGGTTCGTGAATTGAAAAAAAAAACGTCTCTCAGACGACACTTTAGAACCATAATTCCGGTTTTGCACCACAACAGGAACATCAATTAAATACGAAATGTTGCGCGACACTCAGTGCCAGCGAACTTTTCTACCTTCGCGAATCTAAATAACGTCAAAATAACGTCGGGTCCCGTTATGAGATAAACGCCGATTGAGTGCAAAACTCAGTTCGAATCGGTGTTGAAGAACAATGAAATTAATTTTTCAAATTGAAAATATGGAAAAAATATAACACTTTTTGGAACCTCCTCCTCGACATTTGCTTTGCTTTTTTTTGGTACTACCCCACGTATAATATACGCCGGCACTGCAGCTCACCCAGGGAAGATAAAATATTTCCAATCAACGAATTTGGCGCATAAAACATATTTTGCGTTGAGTATTTTTAATCTTTTGTTTCACCATATCACTATATAGAACCTTTTATTACATATCTCCTACCACCTAGGAAATAATAACTCACAGTTAAATTTTTCAAAACAAAGGAGATTTTGAAAAACCAGGAGAATAATATCTACACAACTCCCTATCATTCCCGCGCCTGTCCTGAGCTTTGTGACCTGTAAGGTTAAGTTTTCTCGCGTTTCGGTCGAATGTATCGGTATGGTATGAATTTGCAGTTTACCTACTTTCCTTGTTTTTTTGCAGTCCATCAAAACACAGTATGTTTATCGTAAATGAAATTACGTCTACGTACACGTTTCCTGGTTAGGTTTTCGTATCGGGCCAAGCCCAGTTACGAAGCGCTCAACATCGTCGGGAAATTTGAACATTCAACGAACTGATTGTCTCTACGTGAAAAAGTTTTTGAATTTTTGTCAGAAATACTGTCGTATTTTCTTTGATTACGATAATTGTAACGTTACCCGAAGTCTTTGCTTTTGGTCATCGCAGCTAAAACGGATTTTTCGATTAAGATTTCCGGGATGGAAAAATAAAGGTTTTGGTTTTGATGCAACGAAAAAATAACTTTGAAGTTTTAACGTTATCATACAGTGTTGTTTCACGTACGTTTTTTAAAACGTTTTAGTAATTATTCTGAAAGACATCGACAAACATAAATTCTAATTTGTAAATTGTACAAGTTAGATACGAAAAAATTGTTTGCCCGAAACTTTTCTTACTTTTTCTTCATTATTAAAAATAATTACAATGACGTTTTCCTCTCTATACCTACATTGTAGAACACTTCAGTTAATTTAAACGGGACCAACAGTATGCGGACCTAAAAATTACAGAAATTCCATTGCGTTGACAAAAATGTTTTCATCCGTAAATCGTATGCGCGCCACTTTATTGCGGTTTCATTTAGTCGTTCGTTTCGGTTTGAATTCGGGAAATTTTACTTTAATTGCCGTTTTTCTCGTGTTAGAAATTATATTTAAGTTTACTTATCTCATTGTATAAGCATGTAATACAAAATGATATATATATACCACGCATAATTTGGCTATCCTCCAAAAATTTTCTTCACCGGATACTCAAACCACCTTGTCCGTCTGCTAAATAATTCAATCGCTATACTCACGTATACAATACAAATTATTACACTCGTAGATTTTTGCCAAAATGACGGTCATATTTTTATGAACGGTAAGTCATTACGTTTTAACGACAACTGGACTATAGTAACGAATTTCTTCCTTCTTTTTTTTTAGATTGTTTTATTTTGTACAATAATTTTGCAATCGTGTTGAACCGATATTTTCTCACTATACATATATGTATGTTATTGTACTAATGATTTACTCTCATGCAGTTAATTTCAATAAATTTGCACAAATATGACAAAAATCACCGTCTTTTTATAATTTCTCATAGAGTATTGTTTTGTCATACTACGGGTTTTTAGTCATTATTACAAACACTTTACGTGTTTCAAATCAATTGTCTCCGAGTACATAGAGTTGGCGATCGTTTAGAACTCTTTTAAATCATAAGAGTTTAGACGTGTTTACTTTGAAATAGCATCTCGTTAAACTATAGTTACAATGACATTAGTTTTCTGACTGCATCCCTTGAAATTCGACATTAAAATGTTTATAATATTTATCTAATCTATTTAATGTGTGTCTCAGATACGTGTCTTGGCTGTTGTAAGCGTAATCTGGGACTATATTAACTGATGTATATCAGTGGAACGTTGCAGGTTTATTATTTTCGTTAAAATATAATAATATAAAATATGTTTATAATTAATAAACATGTAGGTAAGAAAAACTACAAACGACCAATACATATTACATTTTAAGCGTCACGTGTAGGCAAAATTTTAAATCTACGAATTTCATCAAGATGTTGCCGTATAACTTTTAGAAAATATAAAAAGTGTATTTTAAATTTTGAGTTTTTTTGCCATCAGCATAATACATTTGAAATTCGATTTAATTTTGGGAAAAATGTGTCAACGTTTTAACCACTATAATTACGACTTGTCAAAACTATAATATGTGTTTCACATTAAAAAAAAAATATATTATAATACGACTTAATTTACCCGGCTGTCCTTGAACTAAAATAAGATTTATGGAGAAATTCTACTACTACAAAAAAAAAAAAGAATCGTTATTTATTCAAATGCATGTTGTATTGTTCACGTCGTGTACACGTATATACATTGCATATATTATGTCTCGGATGTTAAATTGTTTTTACTCGCTACGATCGATGAAAACTGTAAACAATATATTTTTTCGCGCATAATTTTTATTTAAAACACTTTTTTTAACTTGTTGGAATCCTCTACATTCCTAGAGTGTAAGTAAGAGTAGTGAAACTTTAAATTGATAAAAATGTCAATAATATGATTTATATGACGTAGTTTGTATACTTATTCATGTTTTATCGACCCCTTCATTCGTGCGAGTAAAGCCATCAAATTATCTACCATTCATTTTTGTCACACGTTCGTTACGTTTATTTGAAGGATACTGTTTTTATACAGCGTCGTCACAGCCCCAAAATACGAGTGTGCCTTGCTCACTGCGGAAAAAGAGAAAATAGTTAAAAACATTTCCAATAATGTTCATTTTCGGTGTCTTTAAACACCTCTTAAAAACCTTATGTCAATTGAAATCGACGAGTAGACTTTTTGTTAAATGTTACCTACATTTTTACCGTGAAGAAGACACTGTTATTTTATGTTTAAATTTTTTACGTTTTCAACGTAAAAAATGTGTCGTTTCGTTTGTTTGTCGCGTCGTTTAAAAGTTCTGGAAAACAAGTTACAAATTTAAAGTGATCCTGTTGAAGTCTTAAAATTTATGAATAGGAACTATATATTATCTTATTCCCCGAACCTGTACTTGATTGTGAAGAATATATATATATATATATGCAAACTTATTCAAACGATCTAAACAAATTGCGTTGTATTGTTCTTATTTAAAATTTGACGAAAAAAAAAAACAATTTTGTTATGTAGCATCGCGCCAAAAATGATATCAATGGAAACTTGCCAATACAATACGATACGGTATCGTCTTTGACGTGTGTAGACGATTATTAGTGTTTTCTTCTCGATTTGCAATTCGCGTATAGCAGCGTTAGGTAGTTATTTTGTGTTTTACGTAACTATCATTAGTACGGTCACGTCCCGTCCGCGAAATAATCGCGACGTTCGGATTTTTCTTTTCTTTAACATCGTACGACTGGTTAAATTTTTAGATCGTACACGTATCGACGTTTAATGCCGACCGCGGTTTGCCTCGGTGAATCGTTAAAAATGTAGTCCGGTCGTGTTTACACATTTGCAATGAATTTCTATTTCCGTACGTTCGAATAACCACGATTTCGTCAAAACGCGGTGTACGTTATAGGTCCACGAACAGTATAAAATAATAAACTATTTGAATTACAAAAAATAGGCGTTTTTGATATTTTTTCTCGTACCGCGTTCCATTTTTTCTCAAAATGTTTCACGAGCGGCACATCATTCGCTCGAGCCAGCCATTCAATGGTGATTTTAAAGTGACGAGAACTCGGTATTAGTACTGACACCACGCGGCAGATGGATACAACGTAATATTATTACTTTACGGTTTTATCGATCCACTTCAATCAGTATCGTGATCTTTTCGAATCTCTTTAAACTGTTGAAAAATAACTCGCAGCCGATAGCTACACGACGTTCGTGTTGTTATGTTTTGCCGATCGTAACACATTGTACGTAAGAAAACGCGAACGTAGTAATAACTAGTAATTATTATTTCAGTACCCGCGCAAAAACGGAAACACAAAATTACGCTACACCCGTGTGTATATTACGATTATTTCTTTGTATCGCAAAACCGAATAAACTCGCGTACAATGTGTTATTGACAGGAAAATTGCGTCCGTTCGGGGGCCTGTTCGTCAAGGGGTAAAAGATAGGCAATCACACCGCGATGCGCGTATGGATAACGTAATTTACGCGGAAACGCCAGGGATGGTCGACTCAGTATTTTAAAACTTTATTTTTATAATCCGAGCGTATATATATTGTCTTATTTGATTACAATAATTATTGTAATAGGTACAAAAAAGTGCGTGAAAAAAAAATACTTAAAATTGACTTTTTCTCAATACCTGTTATTATGAAATTTGAAACGTTGAAAAATGGAGTTCAAGGCGCGCCGTAAAAAAGCGTGTTCCATAACAGTTAAAATTAAAAAAATCATTCAATGACATCGGGCGTTATTTTTTTTTAATTATACTTTTTTGTCAACAATCTCGTCGGATCACTATACCGTAATAACGTACAAATCAGCTAATACTATCCATTTAAGTTGTGTGAGTTTTCCGTTCGATCTATACACATGTCATAATATACTTTTGTAAGATAACAACACGGTTCGTTCAATAGGCACGACTCGAGTGTACAACAATATTATAATTTCACGACGTGCAGTGTTGGTCGTTTGCCAATGTCACAATAATAATTGTCAAGTTTTCATTTAACATCATAATATTATCTGTGGATCTTCATCATCGGCGCGCCGTATCGTTACATAAACAATGTTCCGCGCTCGGTGAACCGAATTCGTGTCGATGTAACGGCTTTTATCATCTCACACTCGTAAGAAGTTTTAACAGAAATGTTGCGTTTTCCTCGGGCACCCACGGGCAACTACGAAATCGATGATCACGTATCACAAATTTAGCAAACAATTATTTTCAAACATTATTCCTACGCGCGGAACCGAACCTTTTCTATTCAAAACGTGTTTCAGTTAGTTCGAACTTTTGATCTTTTCGAAGAGTTATTGCAAAAAAAAAAGAGAGAAAAAGTACAAAACTATAATTAATTACTTTCGTAGTACGTTTTATGTTCCTAAACACGACAGAAGTTTCGTCAACTTTTAAAGTAAACTCAAATAAAATATAATGTGAATAGTATTTCTTCTATTATTTTTACACGTTTATGCGCAAAAATCCACAATATAGTTTATTTTAGGCAATTACTCGATTAATTTCGTGTGATAAAGACAACTCATCGAAAGTTGATTGAAAAATTAGGCTGCAGAGTTTTCGAATGAAACTAAGGTTCAAGTGTGCTCGTACACTTATACAGTACAATATTGCTGGTGTACATAACTTTGCGATAATTTCGAATTTCGGCAGTATAGTCTGTGAAAAAAATTATTTTATTTTTTTTTACTTGATTTTACCTCAACAAATTCGTGTACTCGTTTTATCGGCTAGAGCAAAGATGAAGTTAAAATTAAAAAAAAAAAAAATGCAATACTATTTCTATATTATTATACATTTAAAAAGCGTGTAAGGTCAGAATATGTGTGCAAAATTAGTTCACAAGCTGTATTGCACATTTACCTGTATTTAGGTTTTTTTTATCTTATTTTACCTTCTTACAAGGTTAATTTTTTTTTTTTTTTGTTGCTATCGTTTCATTTTTATTAGAAAATTGATGATCGTCGCGTACGAAGTATCGGATTATTTTTCCGGGTAAAAAAAAAATATTACTTATAAATCATAAAAACCGTAAATTTTACAATCATTCTTCTTTGCGGTGCGAATCTTGTCCAAACAAATTAATAACTGATAAGAACTTTAAAGGAATAAAACAAACATGATAATACGAAGTCTCCCATTCTAAATAAATTTTCTAAAACACGACCAAAAGACATTGAACGGTAAAACTCGTAAACAAATATTTTGATTTATTGCTCATAATAAAAACATATATTATCAATGTTATGATGTTGTATTGTATTCGTCCAAAACGGCATTCAAGTCCTTCGATTAATTGAATTAATAAAACAGTTTATGATTTAATAAGCATGTATGATTTATAGTTTTATACAGAAGTACTAGAAAATTATCTCGTACCACGAAATCGTAGCAATAAAAAACGAGGTCGAAAACGACAACATAAAAGAATGACGTAACGTAAGTTCCTAGGTGCACGTATATTAATTCGGTGTGTGTTTTTTGTATTAATTATAGAAAAACTTATATAGTTACAGACGTAATATTTATAGGCTAAAAAAGGACCGTTTTTGCAAATGGTAATTGTGTTAAAAGCTCATATTATCCATATCTTTATATTATTCATATAACTTTATGTAGCTTGTTATTTTTTTATATATGATTTAGATTTTTAATTTATACTTTTAAGTATACCTGTATTTTAAAATCACGACATTTTTAGATAAGTACAAAATGTGTGTTGACAAAAAAAAAATTATAAAATCTGACATTTACCTTGAAAATCGCTGATGCGCAGTGTCTGGAACGATTGTTTTCATAGTTTCCTGAGTCTCGCAAAAACATGTATTATTTTGTTATTTTTTTTTTTTTCAAATTTTTACTGAAAAAAAAAAACCGAATAGAAAACAATGGTTTGTTTGTTGGTGATGAAAAAGAACGTTCAAGGCTAAAAGCAGATACACGCTATGTGAACGAATTATGTTTGGACTGTTAATGATTTTAATTGTTAATTATACAGGCATTTATAGTCGGCAAAATGTCTATGTACTTATTCGTAATTGTGTGATTGTAGTATTAGTTGTATACATGACATATCTGTACGGTTGGTTGTAGTTACAAGAACTAAACCGTAAGCACCGGAGATAATATAATCATTGTCTCAAGTCTGTGGGGTATTTCTCGTTCGAATACTTTTCCGACTTACGACACGGAGTGATATTTAAAAAAGTACCTACTCTTAATAATCGAAAAACATTTTTATATCTTGGCACTAGAAAACTTATGTGAATATAGTCATATTTACGTGGAAAAAGATGAATAAAATTCAGTGCTGAGTGTGGACGGCAAGGCCCCGATTGTCCATTTCCCGGTATAACCCCGGCCCCTAAATCCCGATTTTCATATGACTTACCTAATCGTCAAAAACATTTTCGAAGGAAAAACTATATTTTATACGTTTTTCTAAGTTTTTTTTTTACTGTACAGAACATTGCATACGTCGGCGTGAGATTACTCCTGTAATGATATATACACTGTTGATTGGACACACCTCGGTAAAATAACATTTACAATTCTTCCCATGAAATATGAATGTATCATTTAAAAACGTTTAATATGTTCGATAAATTGTAATTTTTTCGCAACACTGCTGTGGTGCTATATGGAATCGTCTCGACTCACATTGTCTAACGATCGAATACGTCTGTGTACAATGAACGTTTATTTTAATTTTAAAGTACATCTTGACGAATAATAATAATGATGAAAAAAAAAAATAAAGAATTGGGTTTCCTGCAATTCAGTCATGTCGGCCGTCGTTTTCAATATTTCAGTATTATTTGTTAACGAATTTGTGCACCGCATACGGGTTTGAACAACGAGTAAAACCGACTGATACGTACAATAATTGTGAAATTCTACTATTAAAAAAAATATAGCGGTTAGATGTGTTATACGTTTTATACTTATTTGATGATAACAAAAACGTCGTGACGACGGATTAAATCTGAGACCAGATGGATTGTCTGCGTGTACTAAATATTGAACTAGAATCGCATAAAAAACACGTGTCGAAACACGCATTCTTTCGTGTCACGTACCTTACTCGTCACAATTATGCGCTGAAAAGTGGAAAATATAAGATTTCGAACGGACCACGACGATATTTTCTTCGAGAATAATATCGTTTAAAAACACAAACACGCTACATTTTTTTTTTTTACTATCGAGAATTACCGTTACTATACGAGTGTGTATTGCGTTGTTTACGATATTCACGTGTAAAGAATATATAATGCGTACATAAGTTTTCCCGTATCGGTAGGTAATTGATAAACACAATGGTTAAATTGTAGCGCGTCTCGCAATTAACGAATTGGAACGGTTTTTTTATCATACACAACGCGCGAGTTATTCCATCATCTACTCATTAATTATCGAAACTTGTAAATCGTTGACCTCATTATGTTCACTCGAACAATATGGATTCATCCATTCTTTTTAACATTTCAGTCTGTTAGCTTATCAGTAAGTTGCAGTGTTAATGTTTTGAAACGTTCTTTAAAACGTTAAGCTCTTGTTTGCAGGAAACCCGCTTAAATAGGTCTATAACAGGGATCGTCACGAAGTATACACACGCAAACCTGTTTGAAATTGATAATTTTTAAATTCTTTCCTCCCCGACCTTTTTTAGACTGTTCACGTCGAATAACGTGAAAATTCCGTAAATAATCAGAAGAGAACTTGAATTTACTAGTACGGAAACTTTAGTACGAAACACGTCGTTTTTATACCATAGCTGCACCGTAGTCTCGACACTAATATTTACCTAAAAGTATTATACATTGTTTTTAACACGTTTTTGGCAAAAACGGTGAGTAGGTTAGGCATAACCGAGCGAAAAATAGTACTTATTTAGTTAGTATTTCTAATATTTAACGTAATTTGGAAAAAAATCACGATAATTTACCGAACAAACCAATACTATACATCATTGTATAGCACTGTGATGTTTGAAAAATTATTGTCTTATTCAAAGCGATTGGCTACGTGCCGGTCGTTTTCAAGGAGTTTTAACTAGGCAATATCTTGATTAACCTTGTACAGTGGACGCGTTGTCTTTGCGCGTGCGTGGTAAATGAACTTTCATGCGAGTGTGTTATTTTGCTTTTTCATCTTTGTCGATTTATAGGAAAATCGTGGGAGGGAACACGGGAGATCTTTAATATCAATTCTGATCGATACATAGTAATTTAAGATTATGAAGACAATCCCTAGAAAACCATAGGTACAATCTCTGTTTCATTAGAAAAAATTATAATAATCAATTGTACTTGAATACCTAACTGAATATTAGAATAAATAATAATAAGTGACAAACAACAGCTAGTATAATATTACATAATGCTCAACCCCAGTTTTCAACAATATTTTTTACTATTTTTAGAGCAGGTAGAAGGTGCATTGATTGATTTATTCTATCCGTGTTTTGTAACCAAGCAATTTAGGTTTTTACTTGTTGTTTTTGTATTTCATTGTGTTGGGCTCAAAGTATTATAAAATAAAAATTATGATTAGAATCGTTTTTTTTTTAATAGTTTCTATGCGTAGTATACGGATAATAACCATGTACAACCGGTTATTTGTAGTACAGTTGATTAAGGTGAAAAAAAATTATATACATATAAGATAAACAAATTTTAGAAAAATTTAAACAAAAGAAAAACGATCGCGAAAATAATAATTATGTAGAAATAATTCGTGTGGAAACGCACCTGTGCTAAATTTTAATCCCGAAGCATGCGATTTTAAATACTAATAACAAAAACTACACTATTAAATATTCATTCGCATTTGACGAATTAAAAAAAAAAAAAATTGGGTTGAGTTCTATGTTATGCAATACAACACGATTGTTATTGCACGTTTTCGAATCATTACGAGTAGGACGTAAATACGAAATTATGTTCAACAACGATTAAACAAGGACGTGCACGACGACATACGGCAAACAAAAACCATGCATAATCGTACTTATGCGGTTCGAAAACAACAATGTCAAGCAAGATGTCAAATTTCGTTTGTACGTTAGAGAGATTCGCCAATTTGAACAGCAGTTATGTATAATATATTCTAAAACATACAGCGTAATAATTTTTGTTGGTTCGACAGAAACGTTGTCGGGCGCTTGCAATAATT
>CM029363.1:19991022-20036424 GCA_017140985.1 Hormaphis cornu | reverse complement strand
AATTTTTGTTGGTTCGACAGAAACGTTGTCGGGCGCTTGCAATAATTATTCACTTTAATGTTGTGTTACGGACAGTATATTTTGTTCGAGTATTGCGAATCGCACAAAATCGAAAACGAAAATTAAAATTATCGCGCTCTTATACATCATAACCGTGTAAACGCGTGCAACGTTCTAGAGACTTTCCGAATCGAAGAGGCGTCCGCTAAAATTATTTTGTCTAAATATATTTTATGATTATCAGAGTAGAAATTCATATCTACCTTAAGTAGCGTTTGAGAGGCAGTCAAAAATCGTAAATGTTCTCAGAGATATTCGCTCTCGTATTATCTCCGTCTATCATAGGACATTTAGACAGTTTTCATTTTCAACATACAGGTGGCTACCGACCGATTGATCTGGGGGTGACGGCGAGTTCTGAAAACCGATTTGAGTTCGTCTACTTTTGATCGACTTTCTCGCATTTTTTTTTGTTTTAAGTTTTCGTTTAGATTTGTAATTTCTGTTGAAATCAAATCTGATTCGTAAAAATCTACGGTATAAAACCGAAAACGCGGATCAAACGCCGAATCAGCTTTCGGATTCCGCATCGTTCGCGGTCGTTTCGTTCCGAACGCGGTCGAATGTTTTTTCGTGAATATTTTTTCTAACTTTTTTGCATTTACAACGGCATTTTTCGCTCAAGAACCAAAGGAAAACGTAAAAAAAAAAAATATCTCACGGTGGAACTACCATCCATGACATTTTAAGTCACGCGTTTTTCGTGCGTTTTTCGTTTTTCGGTTCCTTCTTGAATACGTTACATGTCTACCGCGTGCGTTCAAATCCAAAAGAAAATCTCGCCGTAAAACGATTTCGGGATTGCTCGGATTTTCAAAAACAAAACGAAACGAAAGTGTTCACGCGACTTTGGTAGGATTAGGATTATCAGTGAACTCCGTTTCGAAACGATCCCTTCGAATCCGGTGTCTCGACCGTACTCTACAGTGTCGACACGAGTGTGTCCATTTCAACCGCGTGTGCTGTGTTTTTTTGTTATCCAAATCAAGCGCACCTCCGGTACAGTTTTTCGACATTTTACAACACGAAAGCGATTTTTATTTTTCCAAGTCAGTGTCCGGGGCCGCCACTTATTACGCCACTGCGGCGGGTTCTCCGGGTATAACCCGCAGCGGAACGTGCGCTGACCGCTGCCGGCCGCCGGTTTCGTTCGTGGGCGAGGTCGGGGTAGACGGGTGAGGAGGCTTCTGACGTCACAAAAATATGTACACACCGCGGGGCGTTACCTACGTACGTAGAGACGCAATAATAATATTGTGTTTTCGCGAACTCGTCGATGTGTATATACAAGTAAAAATGTACGGTAAAAAACGATATTGTGTGTGTATACAGGGCGACGATCGTGTATTGTTTGTCGCGAAAATTCGATAAAAATAAAGAGGACGGCCGAAAAGGATATTCCAACGAGTGCCGACAAAGACGGGTGAAATCCGGGGGAGACGCTCCCGGGGTTTAGAAAAAAATGTAACCGCGGACGGGAAAATAAAAAATTAACTACCCGTCTTCTTTGACTTCGGAAAATGAAACGCACGATTTCGCACGACTGTCGTACTCGGCTCGACTGTTTCGAAAACTACTCGAAAGTTGGATAAAACCTTCTTTTTTTTGTTCCGCGTAAGGGTTTCGTTCGCGCGTTACACGCGGCGTTTGGAGGAAGTTGTGGGTGAAAAAACGGCGGTCACACACGTCAAATTCGACGTCGTCGTGAGTTTTTTCCCCGATTTCGTACCGATCGAACGCCGTTTTCATCGAGAAACCAAGCGGCCAAAAACAACCGCACGAAAACGTTTGAATAAAACACACGTCCCGTATATACGTGGCGTTAATAGCGATGAAAAAAGAAATATAAAAAAAAAATGACCGCGGTGTGTGTAGACCGATCGCGCGAAAATCGTTGAACGGCACCACGAACGCGGCGATTTGCCCTTGAACTCTCTCTCGCGTGGCCCGCCCACCGCGCGACCCGAGTACGCAAAGCACAATGTTGTTGTACGTCTCGAACGGGGTTTCCGCGCACAATGTACCGCCGCCCGGACGGAAACGTCATCGCGGCGTCGGACTTCTGGTTGTTCGAAAGTGGCCGCCGAGGAGATGAGCCGACCAGAGTTTGTCTCGGTTCAAGTCGCGGATTTTTTTTCTTTCAAGATTCTTTCAGGAGTCCCATTTCAGATTCCCGAAAGCGAAATTCCGATGCCTCCGAAAATGCGACGCCGAGGTGTACAACACCGCGGTACGGAGCTGTACGACCGCAAGTTTCAAAGAACCCGGTGTTTGCGAACGTCAAAATCCAAAAACGTCGGGCCCGAAATCGAATGAGACCCATTATATACTTCAAGTCGTGTTGGTATCGTCGCTGCACAAAGACTGCTCGACGAGGTTTTTCTCTCGTACGACTATACTACGGGTTGTTGACGCCGTTTTCAGCGGTTTTTCCCGTCGCGTCACAAGAAATTATTGAGAAAAACGACCTCTCTAACCCAAGATTGATCCGATCTGCTAAAAGAGGTACCTAGAAATCGGTGCACTCTTTCCCGGTAGACATTTTGTCGGACCGACCGAATATCACACAGAGCTCCATTCACAGGTTCTATTCAATCGGTCAGCAAACGTTGTTTCGTATGTTGGATTTTTTTTTTGGAAACTAGACGTCTCGCGATAATGCGATACAGCGTCTCTCTCGCGCGCACAGGCGGAAAATGCCACCAGAAATTTAAACGGTTCTCTCTAAATTTTTGCCATTTCTTGCACACGCTTGTACGTCAGCGTACTTGTAGCGTTTTAAACAAACGAGTGTCGACAGCCTTCGGAGGTGCCATTTTTGGTCCAGTGCTTGATTTGCGGGAGCCCCGCGTATCTTTTCGACAAATATTTGCACGCTTAATACGGATTAAATTTTTCACATATCCAAGTCTCGAGCGCCGACGCTGCCCGTCAATACTCAGTTCGACCGCGTCGATCGCTGCCGTTCCCGATACAGTGTGCTCTTGGTGAAACGCCGAACGCTCAAATTCTGTGACATAATATGGTAAAACACGGTCGTGTGAGCAAAACGCGTGTCTTTTGCGCATCGTGTTTATTCGTGCCATTCGCCCGATTTAACCTTTCGACGAGCACAATACTACGCCGTGTAAAACGAGCTTTTTTCTGCCGTCTTTTTCGTCATGACCGCTTATCGACCGCGCGGTTTCGCAAAAGGCCAACGACGACTACGGTCGTCACTGTGGGGGCGTATCGCACATTTACGCCCGGCGTGTAACGCGCACGGTAATAACGCGCTTTGGTGAAAAATCTAGCGACTGTGGTGGCTAGTGGTTGTTGTTGGACAAGAAAACAAAATTCACTGCCGTAAGTCCAGTTAGTTCGATCAAATCGCCAAAGGCCAACGACGAAAAAGATAAGAACTCGATAAGTTATCGAAATAAACTTAAATCGGTTGAATTAAACTCTAATTTTTTTTTTTTGCTAAAATATTCGTGTAAAACCTATAGTATACGTCTATAGTGTTTCCAACTTACTTAAATAGTGAGGAAAATAAATGATCGAAATGGTCAATGAATCAATTTCGGTACGGTTGGTAAACGAAAAAAATTTCAATAAACATAGGTGCAACGGGGTGGTAATCTAAAAATAAAAAATTGAATTAACGCGATAAAACTGAATTAGTCGATAAGTCAAAAACGATAATAATTGGCTATAGTTAAAAATTAATTTAAACTTTTTAACCAGTTAACCTTTGATATACCGGCCGCGTATGACCGCTTCGTGTAACGACTTGAAAATAATAGAAAAAAAGTTTTGAAAAATAGAATAAAAACGTGTATAATGCATGTTGATGTTGTAACTGAATAGTTGTGAAAAGTCGATGATGTCTATCGTTTCGAACACGTTCAAATAAAAAGAAAACGACTAGAAAAGTGTTAATTTATTAAAAAAATAAGACGAAAGAAGACATTGTTTTAATATTTATTTATTCCCGTACATTATGTCGGTACCTATATATTTTTCCGAAAACATCGTATGCCTACATATTATTTTATCGCGAGCACGTTTGAGGGCGTAGATTTAAGTTTTTTGCGTTATACCGTTTTCAGTGAACGTATAAGATTCAAAAAATGTTCAACCGTATATAGTATATACGAATTAATCGATAACATTGCGAAAAAAAATCGCACGAAACGTATTTTTTTTTAAAAGTAATTTTTTTAAATTCAGCATCTTCGTGTACAGTGTACCATACATATTTCAATGACGAAATTACGCGCCTGGGACCTACGACTTTACGATAAAATACATTATTATGTTCGCTTGCTTAGGAGGCGTGCACCTATTAAAGTGTTATAAATTTGTAGTAGCAGTCGTAAACACGTACAATGGATACAACCACAATAATTTACCGTATTGTCTTAAAATGTGTAGGTACATAATTTATTGTTCATTATAACTCTGTATACTAAACTATATATATAGTATTGGTAATCATAAATTATTGTTATTGCTCGACGAAATCCAATTGGGTTTAATAGCGTTCTTTTTCCCGAACGCGACAAACTGTGTATTGTTTTGAAAATTCCGAAACAATAGAAACCGGCGCTAAAACGAGTTTTTCGTTCGTTTCGGTTTCTTCAAACACGACCTTTGTCAATATTTTAACAACAATTGTTCCATTTTTGTGTGTACACGAATACCACAATACCTGCTACTTACCGCATTATCATATTATTAATAGTAAGTGTTTCGTTTAAATATTATTTACGATTTTTTTACAAAAACTGTTTGAACACGTGTTTATCGGTGTTAACATCATTGAATGTGGATAATTGAAAAAAAAATTTATTTTATCATGTAGCTTGATGGGTCGTACGATACGTAATAAGACTTGTAAAATATAACCGCAGCACTATATCGATTCAAACAAACAAGAAATAAATATTTTTCGGTTGATTTTGAATGATTCGTCGTATGATTTAATCGCACTCCGACAATAATAATTAACACGTTTTTCTAGTGTACGCGTGTGTGTGTTTATTAGATAGTATTATGAAAACCGATTCACCGGTTAAAATTCTACAATACTTCCTGGTGATTTTGGTACGCGATTCTGCGGTGACGGGATTTTTGAAATTTAGCGAGAAACGCAATTGAAACCTTTTGTTTATGTGGTTACGTTCATTTTTTCGTCGACTAAATGTTTTTTTTCGTAAATCTGATTTCAAGTATTGGAGAACGGTCCGTACTTTTTTACGGGAGTTTTAAAACGAATCGCGTAGGTACAAACATTGTGCTTTTTTATGACCCGTATTGAAAATTTCGTCGGCAGACTGTATATTTTGAGTAACCCCCGAGGCACGATGAATCCTTGATGGTAGTGTAGGTTTTGCTCGGCTCCTTGACCGACCAGGCGCAAGAATTAAAATAATGATTTGGTTACAGATTAATAATTGTTTACAGCTTTGCGATTATTCGTTCACATACGTCAATACGTAATATCATTGTTATATACGACGTATTTAATAATGTTGATCAATGTTTTTTTGTTTTTTTTCAAAAACGTTGATTTCACTGCGAAGATCCAATGCAAAAAGTGCACACAAATCGTCGATATCTAACGAAGACTACGCTTTATATAATATTATGAAAGCGCTAAAATGTATTCAGTTTTCTCGCGGAGTCAACTTTTTAACCAATAAAATTGCTATCATCGGATATTTTTAACGGTCATAACATGGTGGTGCCAAGACTGTTAAATACTGTCCAAATACTATACCAAAATGTTTCGTACGTTTTTTTTTTTTTAGATGTTTGATTGTATTTTTCGTCGTACAATTTAAATCTCAGAACCCACCAATTTTTTACAAACGCTCTGGTGTCATCGTTGCAGCTCGTCAACAATATGACGTATTATCGAGTCTAATACAAAAATGTGTTGAGAACAGAAGCCACGAGCAAAGGCCGTCCGATGATTTAAAAACAATTATACGCAATATTTTGTCGCTTTTTTAAAAAACGTAAAACGACGCGCAGTTACGATTAAATTTCAAAGAAAATGTTGAAAAATTTTTACTGGAAAACGTGGGCGCTCTCACTGCACGTGCGACACAAAAATACTACGATTTCAGATTGTACAATAACAATAATAATAGTTCGTTCAAACTTTCGGAATGCGTGTACGTACCTACGTACTAACACAATAATACGTAGTATAATCATTGTTGTTCCGTGTAATAATCACGTCATACTATATATAATATCGTAATAGAAAACAAAAACATATTATTGTTGTTATTCGGTTATCAGCACTGCGAAATGCAGATACAGGTGAGCGAGTTTTTATTTTTTTTAATAATAACGATATTATATTGTTCGATTGCAATAATAAATTGCAGTGATAAAACAGCATACATACCTACACACACACACACGAAGCACGTTCGAGAAACAATCTCGAAATATCATATCGTATCACGTATTTTTGGACCTATGACGACTGTAAATAATTAATATGTTTGTCACAACTCGTAGTATAAAAAACAACACAATTTACTATAGTAATAGTACTATTAGGTATTATTACCAACGAAAAGTCTCTGCAGAAGTACCTCAACAACGAACGATCCACGTAGTTGAATTTTTTCAACGACAAACGTGCGAACGGTTTGCGATTGACAAAATCGCCGATTTGTGCGCCTATAACAATATTATTTAAGATGTTCGGTTTGTGCAAAGTGTGAAATTTCTTCTTTTGTTCCGTTTCGGTGGTAAGAAGTGAATTTTTTTTCCTGTGCTCAATTTCAATAGAAAAGTGCAATTCTTTTCCCCAGAACCCGGTGGGCTGTATTTGAGCGCGCTCATTTCAAACCGCCGCGAATCTTTAGTTTGATCGAGTTTCCGATTCGTTAAGTTTACGTTTCAAAGTGATTTTTGGAAGTTTTATCAAGCCGCTATCTAACCGCCGGGTTTTATTTTTACGTCATTCATTCATTCTGATTACGGTTTCCGCGTCAGATACTGACGAATGTTCGTAGTATTAGCTGCCGGCAAAAATTTTTCCTATCCAGTTTCGTGTAACGTTTTCCACGCCGTCGACGCTATCAACTGTTGATAGCAGTTGATGGCGATTACTGTGAGTTTGTTGAAACACAATTGGTCCGTTTATACGAATTTTTCAATCCGACCGCTGTTCTCAATCGTGCGCAAATGTGTGCGTGTTTTGGCAATATATTTAGTCGACTCGTGCAGATATTACGCGCCATTTTAACTCATACGTACATATATTTTGAGGGTTTTTGACACTCTCCACTTTTGTGGTGCTCGGCAGCAGCAGGAAGGTTCGATTTTGGAAGACTCGTAATGCGGAAAAAATGCGATTATACGGCGGTTTTTTTTAATTTTTGTTTATTTATTTATTTTCCGAGTTTGGTTTCCACAAACTTCGTCCCGCTTTCGGACGTACACACTGTAATAGCTGTCGAATAAAATTTAAGACGACGCAATCGTCGTCGTCGATCGGCGTAGTTTTTGTTTGAACCGCACTCGACGGCGATATTATTGTTATTTCACCACGCGTCGACGATGATTAAACAAAATTTTCGCACGTGAACTGCGATCGTCGTGTCGAGTGTTATTGAAAAAAAAATAATAAAAAAAACCGTATAATGTGCCTACGTCACCAGCTCGATACTCAAATAATAGATGTTTAGTCGAATCCTACGCGCATTATAAATAGCCAAAACGCCGATAGGTAGGTAGGTCCACTAGCTAGGCAAGTGTGGACCCGTAGTGAGCGGTTTCGATTACACCGTGGGATACAGGGGAACAACAGGGTCGACGCATGGATCGAACGGAGGAAAACATTTGAGATAATTTTTCTGTTGACAGTTTTAACCGTTTATACAGATCGTTAGCTTGACACTTCACTACCTACCTATACGTAAATTTCATACGTCGGTACAAGTTTGAAGTTAGGGTACGAGCCGGGAAGTGCTAAAATCAAAACGTTTAGTGTAAAATTTGGCGTTTTTAAGTACTTTATACGTTATTATTATTGTTGTAGCCGCGTTTTTGAGCGCGACCCCAACGATCGAGATGTTTAATAAGGTTTCGAAACGTATTGTCAAGGCGTGTATTTAATTTTTCGTCTCCCTTCGCCCCAAAGCGTACCCATGCGGGCAATGAGGCGGCTTTCGGTCTTGAGAAAAAGTTTAAAAAAAAAACCGCTCATTTTTCCACCGTCGGCGGTTCAATCCTTCTATTTTCGGGTTATAACCAGTAACTACGGTGTTTTCGCCGGTCTGGAGCCACTCCTGTGACGGTTTTATATTGTTAGTCACGTATATTACGTTACCGTACTAGAACGTATCAAACTTTTTTTTTTCTTGTATTCCGCGCGCCCCGAACGGTTTACGCCGTCAGCATAAAGTCGAGTTAACCGTACGTTTAGTCAACGACGCGAAATCGGCAAAATTTACTTTAATATTTACCGAAAAGTCGTGAAAAACACCCGCAATATGCGCCCCGCGTGTAGAGGCTATCGATATCGATTCGCTGTTACATATTTCCTGCGTACGTTGCTCGGTTCGTCGTATCAACGATAATAGTGTTCGTTCGCAGCTAAAGTTTCTAATGTACGGCGCTGAAACCGTATGCTAATCGCGTGCTTGGTCGAGTTTAAATTTTTTTTTCAACGCGATTTCACGTTATTTACTGTACGTTTATTATGATTTCGCTGACGACGACAGCTAATTATTTATTATTATTGTTTTACCGCAAAACAACTGTACGAATCGTAATGAAAAATTTTCGTTTCAGGTAAGAAAAAAATTCACTGTATTAACGACTGGCTTAAACGCATTGTGCTGCTCGAAACTACGTAAGTGGTGATTATCAGAATTCACTAATCTTAACCGTAGCGTTAACCGATTGTAGCGCAAAACCATAAACATCACATTATTACATAATATGATTTTTATCGCTAACAAGTCTTATTACGTACGTGCCGTATTGACGGCACGGACGAAAACAAAGTTTTATTTTACCGCGTTTTAAAGTTGTAATGATTTTGAAAGGCTGTATAGAATGTATGTTGAAAACGCGGATACTAAAGTTTAGCGTTTTATCCGTGTAAATCACACAAAAAGCGTCCGGACGAGACAGCAGGCGTGTTAAAAAGAATCACGAGTAATAAACCTTAATCACGGTGCCGGTTAAACCCGCGAGACGTATAAATTTTGAAACTTTTTTTTAAATTTTTTTTTTATTAAACATGTGCGTGTCCTCCTCTCACCACCTATTAACGTATTAATGTTGAACGACTGGCGAAATCACCAATATCGTTTGGAAAAACTGTTTGTTAACAAAAACGACTTTTTGACGATTTCAAAATATGTTCTACAGACCAGATTTCGTGCTCTGCGCCCGACTACACGAAACTAGGCGAACCATATTCTCTTGGTACTTCATCTAGGCGAACCATATTCTCTTGGTACTTTGTCTAGGCGAACCATATTCTCTTAGTACTTCATCTAGGCAAACCATATTCTCTTAGTACTTCGTCTAGGCGACTTCATCTCAACTTCACGGGACTCCCGTGACGTGCGGGTCTGTACGCAGAATCCGCGGTGTATTTCAGGCGGGATATTCGCGGCGTCTTCGGTCACGTCGAAAAAACAACGTCGAAGCGAAATTGAAAATAATCTCTTCGGGACATCTTTCGGCAAACGTCGTTCGGCGTTCCCAGTCCGTCACGCGTTATCGTCTCTATAGTTTGCGTCGAGTTGTGAGCATCGGCAAAACGACACAAAAACTTGTGTTTTTTTTTTAAACATATCGGCGCGTGCTGATCCCCGGAGGAACGGCGGCGACAGTCTGTGGTGGTGTAACTAACTAACAAATAATTATTTGTTATGATAGTTAGTTACACCACCATTGATTATAATCAAGAATCAAAACAACGTCATCGTCGTCGCAATAATAGTAGTAGTAGTAGTAGTAACAACAACAGAACCCCGCCGACCTCCGCCGCGCGCCGCCGCCGCCGCCAACGCGACTACCGCCGACGCGAAGAAGAGCAGCACGCACCACCTGCACACGCGTTACCGCCGCGGTCGTGTAGTGTTGTCTGTGGTCGCGAACGCTTCGAACAGCGAAAACCGTATTATTTTTAGTTATTTCGACGTTCCGGTGTTCGGCCGCTCCGGTTTTATTCGTGGGGAAAATTATTAATTTTTTTAAAATTCGACGTTAAAAAGAAGAAAAGAAAAAAATCGTTTTGGTTTTTTACATACGCCGCGAGTGCTGCTAGAGTTTCTCCAAAACCCCCGAAGCAAAACGATGCCGATCAGAGATCGACCATCGTACCGTTTGTTGCACGTCGAAAATCGATTCCATTTCAAACGGTAAGAAACAATAATCGGCCAACACTACGTTATAACACTTTTTGATAGTTTGTCTGACGTTTTATTCATTTTTGAAACACGTTCGTCGCGTCACCGATCGTCGCAGACTGACCAGCTTAACCGATGATCGTGTGTCCGAATCAAATTTTTTTATTACGTTTTTATTAGTTTTATTACGTCGAAAATTCGCGTCGTACTGCAAAGTGGCGCAGGACTCGGACAGGAGGGTGGCGATTTTCCTGTAAATCTTTGTTTTTGTAAAAAAAAAAAACCCTTCCGTCGTTTGGTAAATTTTTTTAATTCGCCGCCACGGCACGAAATCGTCTCGACGTCCGTTTTTACAACGACATCGGATTAAAATATCATAATCAGCGCACATAGTACGTAAACGCGTGTGCTAAAAATGGATCGGACAATCTTTTTTTATATTAGTTCTCGTACAACGTCTAATTAAGTAGCTACATTTTAATCATGGGCGCACTCTGATCGGGTTACGAACGCATATCGGACGTACGTTTTTCAGCTGTTGTAAATTGATTGTTGTTTTACTTTTTGTGAAAATTTAAATTTGAAAAAATCACAGTACCGATGGTGTTTTATTCGTTGACGTACGAGCTAAAAAAATAGGAAATAAAAAACATAAATTGGCCGATACGTAACGATCATGTTTGTCGATCTCAAGACAAACTGTTATTTGTGTTCAATAGTGGATTCGCTGTAGGTGCGTGAAAACATTTTGAAACATTTATTTTGCACAAGCTCGTTTTCAAACAATTATTGCTTACGTATACTACGCAACGATGCGAAGTACACTTACGATAGGTATTTGATTCGAAATGTTTAAATTTAATCCCGTCACGAGAACAACAAGCGGGTACCTGTATGTATACGTTTACTTTTAGCGATTACGATGCTCTCGAAAAATCCTTCGTAAAAAAACCGTCGAAATCTTATCGAAATTTTGTTTAGTTTGACATACTACACTGATTTATCGTAATATACCTAACGCCATCAAAACAATTTTTAATGTCAAAGCGATTTGAAAATCCTTGTCATTTCGAATAACAACAATTTAGGAGCACATCGTAATGTTCCGGATATCAGATATTTCACATTCCGTATGAATGTAATTTTTGATTTCGTACCAAAAAGTAAGTAGGATCGTTCGAGGTGCTAAAAAACTCAACAAATCACTCTCTAGATTTTTCGTATTACCTGTATAAGTAACAGATTTGTATCGTGCACACGAACAATTTTTATCGGTTCATGACGAAAAAATTCTTATAGTAAGTACGTACACTAACACACACATATACTTTATTACAGTTATAAAATAATTGTTAAACTATATATATATATATCGCAATCGACGTATTGTTTAACGACATTATATAGATATTTATAAGTTCGTTTTGTACGGACCGACGAGTCGATAGTTCGAGTATTTATCGCGCGCGAAAAGTTTATTAACATTAAAAAAACGAAATTTACTAACGAAATATACCTAAAACCAATAGCCGTGTTTATTTGCGTTTTAAATTCGCATTATTAATTTTACGATTTCTGGTTATGTTTAGTATCACCAACGTGTTTCGTATAACCGTACAGGTGGCGTTCAAGGCAGTTAAACGTACCAAAATTTTTTTGGTGTAACGTTTTACCGGATCGTTGTAATTTTTCTACTCGTAAGATTCGTTCAAACGTCTGGTCTCAGTATTTTATCTAATCTATAAACTCGTTTCAAAGTTTGTTCTTTTTGTGATTTTTTTCAAAACATCGTAACAGTCGAACAAAAGTGGTCGGCGCGATTTCTCCAAGTCGCCCCCATAGCACGAGGACATCGATCTTTTCGGTGTCGAGACGACGACGACGACGACGCGCGTGGTTCAGCAGGTGCTCTGTTCAAGACGTTTCAAAGTGGTCTCATACATGGACTCTAAAATTCTGTTGCAACGTGTTTGATAAAAAAAAAAAAATACCTACAGAAAACGCTAATCTCATTAAACGCCGCACATTTCTTCTTAACACGTTTTTTAAAACGTATAAAATATTTACATAATATTATCATAGTAGTTTTTCGAGTATACAGCAATATTATCATAACGTACACTGAAAACTGAGTGTGTACATGTATCGTTTGTTGCGCCGCGCGCACGGTCAAGGCCAAACGACGCGTCCGCCGTGTCGGTACTTTGAAGAAAATTCGTGTGTGTGTGTGCGCCGAAGCCATTGCAAACATTCCGTAATTGGGTCGCAAGAATCGACTTTTTCCCCGCGATTTACCGCCGGACGTCTGGCGAATCGGCGGCGAATTTCCGCCGGAAAACTCGTGAAAACGCCGAAAAATCGCCGAAAAAATTGCCGAAAACGCCGTAACTCGCGCGGAAAATCTGCGAGTTTTCGAGTACCGCGAAAATATGCACGCGCGAAGGAGGAAAATGCGAGACGGCGAAAAAAACAAATCTCCGTTATCATTCGGAAGCCAGTCACATCATGTGGTAGAACAGTACGTGGTTTTTCGAAGAGATCTCGCGTGAGCACGTTTTTCTATTGAAATTTCGTTTTCGCATTATTGATCGCTAACGTAGTGAGTACGATTTGAGTTTCTCTGTGTTCGACAGTTGAAACGCACCCGCTGCAGTTCGACTTGGTTCTGTAAAATAACTTTTATTTTCACGCGCATATAAAGAAACACGTCCCTAACACATCACTACGACCTAGGCGCACTGTGTGCGTGTAACTCGCTGTCCGAAGTGATTATGGTGTGTATTTTTTGGTACTTCACGCGCCATCAGCAAGCGATCGTGATGGAGAAAACAAAATTACAAAATATTCGCTAGCGCACAAATTCGTGTACTTTATCGATACGCTGTCTGCAAAAAAAAACCGTATTTTTCACGAAGAAAAACCCCTTACGACGTTTTCACGCTTCTCGTTATGTGACATATGCGCGTGATGTTGTATCCACACGAGGCGAGCGAGATTTGTAAAAACCAGCTCCTACCGTGTATTTTATGATATTAATTAAGGTTGTGATGCACTAAGAAGAAACCTTGAAAAAACTCAAAAAAAGGAATTATAAATGAACATTGAAAATTTCATAGAATAAAGCGGCTAAAGAAGCGTTCCTTTAATATACGATCCGCGATAAATTTTTTATGCCCGCCTACCGTTAAACGCGTTAAAAGTCAACCGAAAGAATTTTTTCTTTTCTTCAGTTTTTCAAAAAAAAATGCATTAAAAAAGAACAAAAGTGACCGTAAAACTTTACAAAATGACCTATATATAATAGTTTTTGATTCCGGTACAAACTTCCTACTTGAAAACGTACTTAACAACGGACAAAAACGCGTTTTCTACAAATTCACCGCACCAAACGAACGTATTATTCATTTTGGGCAATTTAAACGCATAGGTTTCGTCGGTTTTTCCTTTTTCACGAGTTTCGTTTTAAGTACGCGCGACCTATATAGTACACGTATTTTTTGAGATTTTAAAAGCGTTTTTTCAACGTTTTTTTCGGCGCGTCACAGCTTTGATTATTTGGACGCGGTGTGATAACGCGTAAACGACGCGACGATATAAGAATATTTTGGAAAAAAGCGAACTCGGACGCACAAAAGAGTCGGCGGCGGTGGACCGGAACCGCGACCTTGAACTTGACGCGTGTTTTCTTTCTTCCGAGCGTCGCTAATTTTTCTGCACAGACGTCGCGAGCTATTCTTCTTCTTATTATTATTACGAATTTCGCTCGCGGGAACGCTGCGCATAATGTTTTTTTTTTTATTTATCGTGTTATACTACACGTGTGATTGTTGAATCACGAGGAAACGAAGAGAAATGCGTGTAACGAAAAAAAAACAAAACGGCAAGGTCGGTGTGCGGCGACGAAGAACGATTTTTAAAAAAAAAAAAAATTAATTATCTAAATAACACGCTGTTTTTGCGGTTCCTCCTATATACTTTATTGTGCGCTTAGAACCCTCGCAGCAGCCGCGTTTCGTTGTTGTGACGACGACGACGATAATTACTGTTTCGACGAGATTCCATTTTTTATGGTCGCGACCTCGCGACGCGTTCGGAATTTCGCTGCAGGACTCGCGTCGCGCGAACCGCAAAGGACGTTTCCTGAGAATCGCATTCGATCTTTCCTGCTTGCGGTAACGGTGGCGAGATCGAAATAAATTAAAAAAAATTGTTAATTAACTTGACTTTTTTCGATTATAAGACCTTCCCGGTTTTTTCGGAACATTCGATCTACACTTAATAAACGCGTAAACCGTGTGGGAAAGACGAGCAGGAAAAACTCGCGGAGAGCTCGAAAGTCAGCTGCAGTTTTTTTGTCCTAACGTAACGAGAACTTTTATACATTTTTTTTTTTGACACGTTTTTCTACGCTTTTATATTCTTATCGGCTCTGAGCACGGCGATTTTCGAAATTTTCGCGCCAAACCGCACTCGAAATTCTCCCGTCCGCTTTTTCTGGCGGTAGGATAAAATACCGACAGTATTCGCCGCAAGCCACGCAGTCGGTATACTTTAAAAAATTGTTATACGTTTTTAATATTCTGCGCTAAATACCGAATGACTTTTTTTTTTTGTATAATAGATTTTCGTTTGAATTAGTGCGAATTTTGCCGCACTGCAGTTCGTCCCGTCGCAATTGGCGATCGTGAACAACGACCGTTTTTCAAGTTTGTTTTTTTCAAGACGACGTTTGCTTTGTTTTGTCTAGCGAATCCTTGAAAAACCTGTAGCACAATGTTATTAACTTAACTTTTAAGTCAATAACAATCTTACGGTTTTTGACGATGCAGTTAGTTACGCGAAAAGATACGAGTAGAAAAAAAACCGACGACAAATGCAAAGTATACGGGTGCACGTCACGCGTTTCGTGTAATACCTAATATTTTTGATATTTTTTTTGATTATTCTTTTTTTTTGTCCATGTTGACCTACTTCTCGAGCGAAAAACTATCTGCGACGTTTTATCACCCGGTATATGCATTTTACTAACGAACAAACGAACAAAAACGTTTTATTAACGCGCTCGCAAAAAAAGCTGTTCGAAACTAAAATGTACAAACAATAATCACGATTGGACACGGATCGCGTTCGATTCGCCGCACACTGTCCGTGCATACATTTCGTCCCGATAGTGTACGTTTTGCGATAGTATTGAACGTACTTGTCCAAAACGTTATTGTTCGATCGGTTTAAAAATGCGATTTTCAAAGTGGGCAACATATAATATTGATCCTAATGATATTACATGGTACACGTCGTTTGATAATATCGTCGGTACCACTCGAACGAATCGTATTTTATTGAAAAATTCAATTTTCGTATAACGACACTCAAAACTGCAGTGTTAAAAAAAGTTCGACTACCCGATCGCGTGGACCTTGTTGGATTTATAGAGTGGATGTATAAACAGCTTTGGGCAGTTCGATGTTTATCTCGTTAGAAATTTATTAGAAAAACACGGTTCTGAGCGAGGTCAAAAAGATCTAAATTTTAACGTTTAATATTTGACTAGAATTGTTTTGTATTTTTTTCGACCGTTTAAATACACGTACGATCGAATAACGTGTGAAAATTTCGAAGAATTCTTTCCGATTGCACGTCGTCATATCCGCAACGTGTAACGACGAGAGTGAAAATGTTACAATAGTCGTTCATAGAGCATTTTTCGATCTTGAATTCGTTCAAAAAATAATCAAAAATCTAATAAAAAAAACTTTCGTATACGTTCCTGGCAGCACTCGGAAGTACGTACTATAAAGTAATATCATTATTTTGTTTTTGTTAATCTTTATACGCGTGTCTATAGAACACGTCGTGTAAGAACGTCAGACAGCTATTGTGGCCATTTCGTACACGGTTGACGTACGGAAAAAATATTCCGCCAAATATTCAAAGAGCGACGGCGCGCGTAAAAACAGTTTCACGTGGAATTCTCGCTAAACAGACGTTGTTAATCATTTTCTATTTTATCGTACGAGTTTTACTATACCTCTTGTATTGAAGTATAATTTTTTAATGTCCGTCACGAATCGCGATCGAATTGCTCGACACGATTGTGCGAATGGTTTGATTAGCTCGTTCTCAAAGAGAAGTCGTCAAATCTGTCATCGTTGCAAAGAGACCGCGGTGAACATGACCGAACGAAATTGGGAATCTATGAAGGTGTTTGTGGTTTACCCGTTTAGATTTGTTTTGCGAATAATGCGCTGTGTACGACGACAGTTCAAAAGATGACGATTGTGTTCTCGAGACGTCTGCGAGGTACTAAATGTTGAAAAAAATAAAAAATTTCGAACAATATCACGCGTTCGTCTATGCTGTTAGATTTGCGTTAAAATACGAAAAAAATTTAAACGTCGGTCGGTTATTTCGGGGGTAATTAATTGTTAAAAAAAACAAACGCAACATGGAACACGAGTATAATACAGTATGACACTCGCCTTTAGCATTTCGAATTTACGAATCGCGGTAACCCCTGACGTTTTGGAATTTTGTTTTAACTATTTTTTTTTGTAACTGATGCGAGGAAAAGACACGCGTGCTTGTATAACACTCGTAAGTTTTCTGTCTTTGAAATTATTGCAACACACTGCCAATGGTATTATAACAATATGGACGTTTGTCGTCTATTTCGTTTTATAAACGGTATAAACTTTTTCAGTACGGGTAATGATCGCGATTAGTTTGTCTCATCGAACGCACTAGGTAAACACAAAACGGACGAGCTAAAACGACTTATAAAAACGATATTTTCCTATTTCGTTTTTTTCTCTCTCTATGATTTTCGTTCCTATTTTGGCGACGTCAAACGAAATATTGTCGGAATTTTCAACCGTATTCACGCGATGACAATCGCTATAGCGTTTCGCCCCGGGACCTTAATGGAGCTAACGCGTAGGTTATAGTTCTTCCGAGATTTCGCTCGGAATCGTTTTGTCGAAGGCTTTCAAATAATACGTTCGAACCACAACATCCAAAAAAATTTTTTATTTTTTTTAAGTTAAAAACCTTTTGTGAGTCGCGTTTAAGTTGTTTTTTAATACTTTGAATATTGCTTCGGTTCGATTAAATATATATATATATATTAGTTTTAAGGTAAATTTAACTCGTGATTTTTGTTTTGTTTGATACCTTTCTAAATAAATCCCGCCTTTCACAATTTTTTATTCGTCTAAAAAAAAATTATTCAATTACGTTGACGTCTACGGGAGCGCACTTTTTCCGTCAAGTCAATGTCGCCCGTTTAAACGCATGTTTAACGTGGTGGAAAATATCTACATTTTGCCGCTTAATAAATAGCCGACACCCTTAATATATTATGTAGTGGACACACCGTGAGGAAAACATAATAACGAAAGAATTATTTTAATTTTATAAAAAACCGGTTTTTAGATAATTTATGTGCTTTGATATACTCATGAAAATCTGATATACCTATGTGTACAATATTATTAATCGATTGTATTTATAAGTGTATTTTTGTATAAGATTTTTATTTATTTTGGTCGTAAAAAAAAAACACAACCGAACAAACCATAAAAACGTGTGTTTTGTAAATACACGTTTAAAAGACGTGATATGTTGTCGTGAAGAGCCGCGCAACAGTAGGAATTAAACAAAATATAATTTTATCAAATTTTTTAAACGCGTTTCGCACTTGTTGCGGCGAATTGTGTATGCAATATTATCATATATTATTGTCTTCTTAACTCGTATGCACTCTCGGCGTGTTATTAAATGTTATTCTGTATTCGTGTATAATCCCAAAGGAAACGACATCGCAAGACGAAATAACACACTAATCGCCACTCAAAAGTTTTCGTTTATCGCGCACAACAATATTATACGCTCGTGTATAATTAAAAAACAGTTGTTTGATGATGTTTTGCGTTGAAAATTTTCTCGCCAACAAACAAATAATATTTATATCGTTCGCAACGGTCTCGTACAAACTTCTCTGTCGCGTCCGACGGGAAACGAACGAAAGGTTGAGTTTCGTAAAAAAAAAACTTTGTGTTCCAATTCGTCGTAAGTACACGCCGGCTCGCTTCGAATTTGACCGGATGACCTTTTTTTATCCGGTGCAACAGCGTTCAATGTTTTCGTCGTTTGACGTCACCGCGAAACGCTGCAGCGGAGGAAACCGATGACGTCGCGCCACCGTCGATCGATATAGCTTTAAAACTTTTCCATAAAAGTTCAGCTCGTTTTTGTTTCGCGTTTAAGTTGCCGGCGAACAGACGGATCCGCGTAAAAAATGTCCAATTAAAAACCGTATTTTTTGCTTAGAATCTACATTAAACGGTACACTAATTTATTTAAGTTCATTAAGTTTAACGATTTTGAAAATTGCTTTACGTCGAGATAAAAAATGTATTTTTCATCGATTTCGTTCGCTTTTGTTTTCGATCATCATCGGTTTATACTTCCCTTTATACTTTGTGCGTATCAATAAAATTCATTTCGAAACATGACAAAAGTCTTGTTCGAGAGCTGCAAACTAATAAAAAAAATTTTTCTTTCCCTGTTACAGTTTTATTACATTGTATGTGTGTAATATTTTCGTAAAAATTAATTTTTATTTTGGATATTTCGATAGTAATTTTATCAGTGCTAAACTGCAGCGGTGATCGAAATTCGTATTCGCTTATAAATAAAAGATTATTTCTTGTTGCTGCAGGACGATTTGTTTCAATTACTATAAACCACAAGTACCTACTCTATTCAGTTCCTGTTTAATTAAATTTTAATTTGTAAATCGTATAAAAAAAAAAATGCAATGTCAAATTATTTTTTATGTATAGTTTCCTAAATAGTTGATTTACTAAAATAAAATTCACGCATTATCTGGTTCAGTACGCGTGAATAGTAATTAGCGATACTTATGAATTATACAGTTTCGTTCGATATATATTTATATTTCCATTATTTCATTGAAGAAACCAGTTTTTGAAATCGTTTGGTTAACACGACGTGAATCTTTCCAGTTCACTTTTTATGTCAGTATCTGTTTGAATACTGACCGACGAGCGTCAATATTAGCTTATGTGTGGTGTTACATGTAGTTCGGAATAAACGATAATTGAGATTCGTGTAAACAATTATTGTCCAAAGTTTTTTGTGCACATTGTTATTATACACGATTGCAATTTTATTTTATTAACGTTTTGCGTGTACAACATTCATTGTGTGTTCATTCCGTAATTTCAAACAAATAAACAAACTCGGAAACAAAAGTGTGACAGTTTGAAATCGCAAAAGTTGTATGCGTTTGTAAACGCGGAAAATTATAGTTTCGCAAAGTGTAGACGTCGTTTGCTGCCATAGGTCACACGTAAATATAACTAATGAAATCATACGGTTATCATCAAGTCGGTGAGTTAAAATAGTATTGATTTAAATCTAAAATTATCATAATCGACTGAATACTTACATTGTTCCGGCGTTATTTTTCTGGTAACGCGTTCTAAATTTCGAAACAAATCATCATGATTTATCGAGTTTACTGTAGTGATCAACATTGTTGTTAACAAAAAAATTTTTGATTGTCCGTCGGTATGTTTTTTATTCGTCCAGTTACCGGTATTATTTCGTCCTTTTAGTTTTTTTGTCGGCAATTCCTTTTCCAAAAGTCATTTAAACTGATCAAAGTTTTCATTCGCCGTATCGAGACGATTATAAAATTTACCTACAATTTGTTGTTGGATATTTCACTCACTGCGGAGCTCGCTCAAAATCGTATTTTCAACCCGTTGGTCACTAATCTAGTACGAACGCTATAAACTACAACTTCCTAACCCAACCTACCCAAAGCATTGATTTACTCCGAAAACCTACGCTGTTTTCGTTTCAATCGCCATTATCACGATTTAATATCAGTTTCATTCTCTGGCGACGGATTAGCGTAGCCCCATATTTTTTCGCGTGAACAAACAAATTAAGTTTATTACGTATTATAAAAAAAAAAATATAAAAAGCGTTGTATAAATTCATAATGTTCGCTATCATATTTTTTTTTACACGTGCTACGCGTATGGCAGCTATTAAACGTCTTAAGTTGGTCCACAAAACCATAAATTGCGTTATAAACATCTTACTTGTGCAGTTTGTCTCGACGTAATTTTTTACACGTCGTAACGTTTTCGTGTTGATAACTTCACAGTGTTTTGTAGATAACGCTACTATAGAAGGCAATAAAAATTAAAACCGTTTGTTTATAGGTATCTACAAACATTTTTTCCGCATAAGTGGTTGCATTATAATTATTAATACACCCATATTTTAATCATATTACTATTTGATATTGTACGACGATACGCGTAATTAATTGATTCCTCTTAAGTGTTATACAACTAAAAATACTAATCGTCTCACACCATTCATTACCGCGCTCTATGTATGTACTATACATACATTTTCAAAGTGTTTTGTAAATTTTTATTTATCGTAAAAGTACAATTTAGTAGAGTATTATAATATAAAAGCATAGCGGCTATACATTTAATGGTCACCGCAACCTCAATTTCGGTGGATCACTGTTCTTATTTTTATTTTCAAGTGGTATAAATCACAGACATATTGACCAATGTACTTCGATATGAGTCGCCAAAATAAACGTGTGTAGGGGGCAAAAATGATTTGATGGTTTGATTGTTCCGTGAAAAGTACGCAATGATGCGAGACTAAACCTCGATGAAATCATTATTTTTCATTGGAAAAAAGTATCAAAATCATTTCGTCCCTTACATTATTAACAAGTTAATTAAGCATTATCGACAAGTACTTGTGTGTTAATAGTGAGATACACGCGCATTCCATAGGTTTACACATGTCCGTGGTATAAACACTGGTTCAAACGGCCATTCTTTTGCTCGGTTCATATTTGTTTGTATATTTTGTTGAAAACCGTCAACTGTTTGATTCATTGCGCAAAGGGTCGGCGCCTAGGGAGGCCTCCGGACGGGCCATATTCCGCGCCTACAGTTTTTGTAAGTCATGTAATACGGTTCAGAATTTTTTCAGATTTAATATTTTAAGAACTTAAGTTTTACGTGTCGGGAAGAAATTTCCAATTTTTTGCTGACTACAACCTTCTTGGCCATTCCTTGGATCCCGGAAACGCGTATTCTGGTGCACGAGAGCATTGTAGCAGTTTTTGAAAAAAAAAAAAAATATATAATAAAGTAACGTTGAACGTTTTGGAAGAACATAAATCAAATATGTTTTCAGTCACAGAACGTGCGTATGAAAAATATTAATTTCTTTTGATATTTCCTTCTTAGTAATTTTTTTTTCTTAAAAGAGTATTAAAAAAAAAATTTTAATCGGATTAACTTATAGTTATCCCGTTAAAAGTCAACAAAAAAATAAGTAAGTTCACTAACTTAACTCTTAACGGCCAGCCTTGAAATCGGTTAAGACGAGCGAAATAATTGTTTTTTTTAATTTAAAAAATTTTCATGTGTTTTTTTACACAACAACAATTTGGATAATTGGCAAAAAAACACGGCTATGGACGTTGACGTGCGTATAAAAACAAATGGTACGAAATCCTGTTTATGGCCTCGTTATTGAAAACAATCTGCATACTCTGAGGTCGTATTATTGCATCCCCCCGCGTCAAATAACGAGAGCGGTAAATATCCAAACAAAAGTGTTGGAAAATTTCAACAAACACGTCGTTTCCAATGCTTGATTCAGTCAAAATACGACGGATTGATCTGAATTAAATCAGCCAATTTTATTTGTATAAACTCGATCGCTAAAAACCCCCAAAACAAGTTTCTAAATATTATACTCGATATCTAATCATCACTATTCTAGTATCTCATTCGTAGCTAAACTCGTTAGTCTTGTCGATATAGAAACGATATCCTAAATGAATTGTTTCATTCGATAAAAAGTGATTTGTACAAAAAACGTATTTAATACAGAGTATACGTCATAATATCTCAGAAACGGTGATAAAATTCATTCCGTTCACCACGTACACTGGAATGGCTTACAACTGCGCGACGACTATAATTATCAAACGCACTTTTACGAAACGTCATGTCATCGCTCGAGAATACTTAAAATAATAAGATTTTCGAGTATTTACACGAAAAATATTTTTCTAATCTGTGTGTCCGTTTGTCTACGTACATATTGTGTGACCTGTATGGTTTGATTAGGAAATGAACTGCGCCGTAGGTCGATCGTTTTTGTCTAATCAGCTGTAGTAGACGCATAAAAAAACGTTCGAGGTCGGTTTTACAGTTTTCCGTAGGCATTTTGGGGTCCGCGAAAATTTCCATGTCTCGAAAAAAAAAAAATGAAATTTCTGACCAATCAAAAGTGAAGAAATTTACTTGAAAAATTAAATTTTAAAAACGATTAATGCCTCTCTGTAAAATACTACCCGCACCTACCTCGAAATCGTCGAAGTTTAAAACTACAAGTCGTTATCTTATTTTTGTTAACTTAATAATTTTTTTTTTTAACTCGTCAACTCTAAATCAATCTGTAGTTTAAAATTTAAAAAAAAAAAAAATCAAGTATAAGCAAGAAGAAACTTATACGCCTTCAAAAAAAACGCGAAAAAAAATGGTTTTGAAAATGTGAGTAAATGTACGAGATCACGGAAAATGTCAACTACATTATGTTTGTTTTAAGTTTTTCCTTTTTAATCGAATAATACGTTGAAGAGATTATAAATTTTTACCATTTTTTTTTCTCTTCGATTAACTGCTTTACGCGCGAATCGTTCAGTCGTACGCACTACTTGCTTACATTCTTGGACGATTCAATCGGACCGTCGTGAGAACCAGTGGGGACAACGTCGCGACGTACACGCAACAAACTCGTTTTATGAGTTTTTCTTGACGGGCACGTCATATTTCTCGCGTCTGGCGGCGTCGGCATTCAAATTCGACAACAATTACACGGAAATCTGAAACGGCTCGTCGTATGAAAAACCGTGTCTTTACTTCGGTTTTTATCTTTTTGCTAAATCGTGTTTTTTGTTACGATCAAAACGAGAAGGTTAAAACGCAGTGATTTTCCTCGTCAGCGCCCGAAACGTCGGCTTTATCGACACACGCTATAACGTTTACTCTCACCGCGGTACCTAACCGCGTGACAAAAAAAGAATATTGTTCGGAAATTAATTTACACACACACACACCAGCAGCAGGGCCTACGAATAAATAGAAAACAAATCGTGTATAGTAAAGAAAAATCATCTTTATTACGCTCGTTTCGCGTGCACAGCGGTAATATCACGCGATAATAGATGACTTAAAAAAAAAAATTACATTTTACAAATACACCGCGCACGATTAATATACGTCATGTCATAAGGTGTACGTCACCTTATGACATGACGTCTCATAAATAATAATAACGCGACGATTTGGTAGAAAAGAAAATTTCACGAGACGCATCCGCGGCGACGGTAGTGACACAATTATTGGGGACGACCGGGAAATTCGAACGGTTAATTAAAATACGGATCTTTTTCAAAAAAACAACAACTTTGAGTCAAAGTTTGTCAAACTTTGTCAAAGTCTTTGACAACTTTGTTCGTTTATTCGTTCGGTCCTTGTTTTTACGATCACGACGACGTCTATCTGGACGACGGCTCTTCGCCGTACTCGGCTTCGTACAGCACGTGCAGGATCCGCACGCGCGTCTCCGCGTTCTTCCGCGGTGGCAGACGTCGCAACGCGGCCACGCAGCTCAGCGCGAAATGCTCGTCCGAGTCGGCCGCCGGATCGTCCGTCCGTTTCCGCTTGCCGCCGCATTCCGCCTGCTCCCGGTGGTGCTGCTGCTGCTGCTGCTGCACCATCACCATCGGTTCCGGATGCACCGCGCCGTTAAAACTGCACGGGCATCCGACGCCGTCGCCGCCGGGATACTGGTGGTGATGGTGGTGCTGCTGATGGGGCGGCAGCGGCGGCGGCGTCGTCGTCAGCTCGGCCTCGCACATGTCTGACGAGATGGACACCATGTCGGCGGCGGCGGCGGCGGCGGCGGCGTTCAGAAGCGGTTCCTGCCGGCTGTTCTGGTCCCCCCCGTCCTCGCCGTACTCGTTGCAACCGTCGAATCCGCCGGACGTCTTGTAACTGCACCGGCGGCGGCAGTTGCAAAAAAAACAACAATATTATTTATTTATTCAGCGCGCAACAATAACGGTGGTCTGCGTACTCTCTGGGCTCGATGTGCGGTATCAGAAACGACATCTCGTTATAGTAAATCCACATTTTCTTCTTGCCCTTGGGCCCGAACGTCCGCTGCAGCCGGTGGAACCTCATGAACGAGTCCCGGAGCGTCCTCCACCGTTTCTTCACTTCGCCCTCTGCACGGAAACAATCGTCATAATACGCCGGTTGTTATAATATACCTATACGTGTTATAATAATACCGACCGGACTGCTTCATGATGTCGGCGACTTCGCGCCAGGCCTCGTCCCTAGCAGACATCTTCTTGCACGCCTGCACGCTCCTGTCGTACAACACGGACCGCCGCTCGATCTCGGCGATCAGCTGTTCTTCCATCGCGGTGGTGGCGCGGTCGCCGTCGTCGCCGCCGTCGCCGTCGCCGTCGCCGCCGCCGGATCGCCGCCGCCGTTTCTGCTGTCGCCGCGGCGCTATGACGGCGGTGGTGGCTCGCGATGGACGGGTGGACGGGTGGTGGCCGCGCACGGAAACCTTCGCGGGGCGCGTTCGGTTGCGCGGCCAAACGACGCGCGGGCCACCCGTGCCGGGGTACGCGACTGGCGGCCGCGTCGACGACGACGACGGCGGCCGCGGCGACAACCGGGGCGGTGGCGTCGGTCCGCGTCCGGCCGCGTGCCGTAGCCGTGCCTGCCGTCGTCGTCGCGTGCGCGCCGGGGTGCTGCGCAGTTGCCGGCTCCGCGCCGCGCGCGCGTTTGTCGCGGCGGCGGCGGCGGCGGCGGCGGCGGTGCTGCAGCCGCGACGGACGCGCGTGCCAGGCCGCCGTCCGCAAAATCGATTCGTGGAGGCCACGCGCTCGTAGCAGGGTGGTAGCAGGGGGTTTTTATTTCTTTTTTACGTTCCGAGCGGAGCTAGAGGGGTTCTTTTTTTTCTTTACGTTCCGAGCGGAGCTAGAGGGGTTTTTTGCGACGATGCGCGGGTTTTTTACATGCCGTTAAGATGGAGAAGTTTACGCGAGAAAGAGCGCACTTTTAGCAAGTCGGGGCGTATGACGACGGGTATGATGATGCGACGTGAGGCGAACCGCGGAAAAACGGCATTTTCTCGTGCGGATCTCGCTCCGAAAACAACCGTCGGACGACAGTGCGACTCGGTTCTTTTTGTTCATTTACGAACATTTTTTTGCGAAAGGTCTCGGGCTATATTTTACAGCCGTTCGCGTGTTTCGACTCGAAATTCGCACGCACAGTTAACCTAGACCGTATCGATCTTTCGTTGTACCGATTTGAGATTTTCAACGACGAGACACGATTCCGTCGCGTACGGTTATTTCTCCGCGATTTCGAATACAATCGACATTTTCAACAAAAACGTGTCCGTAGTCGAACCACACGAGAGTTCCGTCGAATTCGGCGTGCATCGTAAATCGAGGAATGAACGGCCGGACGGTCAAAGTGGATTTCTCGAGCGAATCTCCTGCGGGTCGGGAAAACGACCTTTAACAAACCACACTCCTCAACCTCCCCGCGCGATACCGTAGAAGAACAAAATCAACTTTGAAAATCGTCGAATTCTCATCGTCGCCAAAGACGACCTCACAAACAAGATTTAGTCTGTGTTTTACTTTAAACCCAATTGTATTGTACGTATTCTCAAACTTTAAAAAAAAAAAATGTTGACCTTAGCAGTTGAAGCCTGTAAAAATAACCTTTAACGAGGTGGTCGCCTTGAATTGTGTGTGTGTACGACACGCGCGCGTCGTCCGCACGAGACGCGTCGGTTATCGATCGCCGACTATCGTTCCGCGGCCGGCGTTTCGCTTTCGGTCGGCGTTAAAAATTTTCTGAGCGTGGACACCGGTTTTCACAGTTTCTTCTTTTTTTTCGGGTAGAATTTTTAAAGTCAGCACTACACTTACCGACGTGGTCCGATGCATTTATTACGGACTCCGCGGTCGGGTGGTCGAAGCTTTACCACCGAGTTTTACGCCGAAAAAAAATATCGAGAAATTTACGGCGAAAAATTATTTTCTGGTTTGAAATTCTTCTTGTAGAACGTTCACGAAAAATTTACCAGGACGTGCGATGTAGACAACTTACTGAACTCGATCAGAATCGTTTTTTTTCCTCCCGAACCGGCGACTCGACATGATATACACGGACTCTCCGGCGGTACTTTGGTTGGAGATTTTTTTTTTTTCAAATTTCGCCTACTTTTCGAGTTACACGCCGTGTCGAGGCACGATCTCGTCTTGTAAGTTTTTACAAATAAAAAGACCAATTCGAAATTTTAATTTTTTACAAAAAAGTATGGCGAGAAAATATAAAATGTAACCGGACGGATGCAAAGCAAAGCAGTCACGAAGAATTGAAATCGGTTTATTCCTTGTCTCTGTATTAATACGGATTGGTACGTATTGGAAGTAAAAATGGTCTAAAATCCTACGATTTGCGACAGACAGAGAAAGAAAATCGCCTCAACGTGATTTTAGATTCTGAGCGAAACGAAGTATTGGTTTTCACATGATGTGTATTATTTTTTTGTAATCATGATAGCTTCTTCAATACAGCTCGGATTTTTAACGTCAGTACCTCCAGTAGTAGGTAAATGGACACACACGGTACATCGAGTGGTCAAGCGTCAGTAAAATAAAAAAGTAACATTAAAAAAACTAAGCAAAAATTACGGGAAAAACGTTAAAAATTACGACAAACGTGTGTTTTTGACTCGATCGATTTAGAATTTTGGTCATAACCTCCACAATAATGATCGTGATAAGCCGAAACTTTCGCGTACTATTAAAATCGGTAAGATACAGTTGTGATACGAATTTCGAGAAATCTCGAAAAATTTTGATCCAAGTGTTAGAACTTTGAAATTTTTTTTGTTCGATAAAAAATTTAATTTTCTACTAAAGTTTTGAAAACTTGAAACAAGGTTCCCTTCATGTAATCAATTCGTACGATATTAAAAAATTTCAAACATCCGGATGTCACAATTTTTATATTTAGTTGTTTAAAGTAGGAAAAACTTTTGAAAGTTGGTCGTACTATTTTTGACTATTTTCGGAAACTCGCACAAGTTTGTTACTTAACATCTGGAAATTTATTACGTTACGCGAAACGAAATTTGTTATCTGAATAAAAAATATTTCCAAAAAAATCGGCCTTGTAAAAGCGTGTAGAAAAATTATTGAAAAACGGTGTTACGTACCTACATCGATTACAACGAAATCACTAAAAACGTGACGACTCCTCAAATAATGGTCCGAACGGTTTGGAACTTTCACGCGTTATTTAAATTGACTACGGCCGAACTAAACTTTGTGGTGACTGATTTCTTTATTTATCTATTCTCTCTATGTCGCCATTTGAGTCGCTGAGCTCACTCAGTGAGTCGTTATTTTTCGTTCTGTTCCGTTTGTTTTTGCGACGCAATTCGGGCCGTGCGTGTCCCGCTGGAGCAGTCCTTGACGAATCAACAATATTATTATAATACGTAAAATGATCAATCAAAAATAACACGCGTTGTCCGTATATATATATATATATCGTCCACAGCTGCTCAGAAGCGAATTAGTCGCCAGTCTTATGTAGTAATGACTAAATAATCATCGTTCTCGTCTTACGTTCGCTGTTCGCTGTACGAGTCGTGTCCGAGCGCGCGAACAATTGATTTATGAGATTCGCCTGTACAGGGTGGCCCCGCAAGACCGTATTTTTATCGAACCACAAAAAAAAAAACGTTTCGTATTTAGCGCAAACATGTTCGAAATCACTCGAAATTCAGCTCGTAGACCTTTCCATTAGAAGTACCGACTTTGGAGCATTACTTCCGTGTACGAAAACTTCATCACTCAACTTCAAATTTCCAACTTTTCGCCCGTAAGATCTTCCGAAATTCTCGATTTTGTTTTTGTACTTTGGGTTTAACTGAAAAAGCAGGCAAAATTTCAAAGATCACACACGTTCACAGTACGTATTATGAGTAGTGAAGAAACAAAAATATAAAAAAACAGAAAATAGCAGTACAACTGAGTGCAAAAAGAAAAAGATTATTTCTCGTAGGTTTGAGAGTGAAATTTATTAATATTTACAAAGTATAATTATCATACGCGTGTTTTATGATCGTCTTGTTTTTTCCTTATTTTAATGTAAACTATCGTTACTTATTTTGTTTTTATTTACCGCACGGTTAACGTACCGTATGTATGAATGAATCGAACGAATGACAATGAACTTTTAAAGTCCTTACGGGCACTGTCAACTCTTTGTTTTTTACTCAATTCCTTATAATACCCTTGTATAATATTTTATTACGATATAGGTGCAGAAAACGCCGCAGCAATAATGTTATTTCTGTTCCTATTTATCATGAAAAATTGTTCGTATTCCGGGTATAATACCAGGTGACACCAACACCGATGAGTAGAAACAGTTTCGCGAGAAATTCACCGATTATAATTACAACGATACCTTTTTAGCCGATAAAAATTAAATCATTACCGGCAAGACCACATTGAATTCTTATCCTGCAGTAACTTAATAATTCGTATACCTAACCATCGTTTAAAATCGTCGTAAATGTGTACAAAAGAAAAAAAGTCAAATAAAAAATGGTTCGACGATCGCCCAAGATCCGATAAAGTCGGATTCCGCCAGAGCGCGCTTATACGTATTCGCGTCAGAGGATTTTAGCGCCTTTACAAACGAAACAATATTTTCAAGAAGTCAAGAAATTACAAGATTTCGACTAGCGTAAGAGAACTTAAAATGCAACATTCTTAAACGATAGTGACCGACTACGAGATAAAATATTTTTTAGGTTCATCGTCAAAGTCTATCGTCGCAATTTCCACGTATAAAGTACCGCCCGACTGTGTAGTATTATTGCTTGATACATTCCGATGACGACGGTTTTGTCGTGTTAAACTCGTTTGTACAATCGACGCGTATATTTATGCGTTGTAATCAGCGAATTTTTAATTATAATAAAATCAAAATATTTTACGATCCGGTAAATCCGGTCGACGACGCTTTGTTTCGTCTGCAAAAAATAAAAAAAACATTATAGTTCGGGGCAATTTAAGCGTACTTGCCGACAGTAATTATCGTAATCCATTGCGCGTGTTTTAAAAAAAAATCGGACAGCTTACAATAAATACAAAACGTGTGATCGTGCAGTGGAGACCGTGTATAATACCTCCGTACGAAATAACCGCTGAACAGCGATAAAATCAAATTTTCTGAAACGTACGTACGTTCTCGTGTCGTGATAGTGGCAGGATTGTTCTCTTCGCGACGTATGATGTTTTTTTTACTAAGAGCGATTTTATCTTACCGGGAAAAATGTTGTTCCGTACGAACACGCGAAATCGCTCGTCGATATTTTGCAATAAAGCGAAGGGTAGGTATAACGTGTTCAAAACACATCGATTTAATTTTGTTGATAAAAATTATTAAAAAATATTCTATTGCCGAATACGTTTCGTAAAGATATTTTACTCACGTTTAACAGCTGCGACAGCACGTGTAACGTCCTCTTTATTATTACTACGATGAATATGTAAACACAACGACCATCGTCTGTTTCGTGTACACGTTAGCTTACGTAAAATATCGTAAAACAAACAAATCAAAACGGTCAGCAAAGGTGCGAGATGGCGGCGATACGATGTATATAATAGCACGTCCGAATTATGATGTTTACTTTTGGCGGGACCTTGAATTTCGATGACGTGAAAGATTTTGTTCTTTTTTACGCTTTCTCCTGACCGTTCGCGGAGTCTTCGTGACTCGTTATCGTCCACTTATCGCGATCATTCGCATCCCTTACACACCAGCATAACAACAACCCACCCCCGTAACTCCACGTCGACTCCCGTCCTGTCCACCGTAAAAGCACCTCGACGTCGTTCTCAATATTCCGCCACGCTCTGCAGTTCCTGAGGTCTGCGACCGTGTCCGACGCTCGGAACTTGTCGAATATCTCTCTTATTGAAAAACAAAAGTCGTACGAGAACGAACGACGAGCGAATGATTTTCGAAAATCTAATCGTTCGACTACGCGACGAATATCGTATTATAATCACTGTGGTCGCTGCAAAATTCGTCGTCAATCACGACGTCAAACGCGACGACGACGTGTTTCGCGCGCGAGACTTCCGCAGAATCAGGGCGAGCTCAGTCGTATTCTCGCGTGTACGACATTTTCCACGTCGAAAACGCGTAGTTATTATCAAATCGCCATGCTGTTATTTCTACAGTATTAAACGATCATCGCGTTACGGCAGGGATAAAATCCGTGAGCCGGAAATTATTCGCGGCTTGTCAATACGAATTTACGCGCGGGTCGTGACGACGATAATCGAAACGTCGCAAAATCTTAGTGAGAAGGTTTCGTGGAATCCGGGTGGAGATTTCACAGGATAAATTGCACTTTTGGTAACGACTTGTTCGCAGACAAAACCTTACGTATACTATTATTTACCCGCGCCAACGCGAACCGCAAAAAGAATACAGAAAAACGCGCTTTCAAAGTCGACGGAATTGCGAAACCTAAGAAATGCTATTTTTTAACAGCTAAAACGCGAACACGGTTTTTTTATCTCACGTAGTGTTTACCACGCTGAGCTTATGGGTGCGCGAAAACGTTGCGACATTATTAGGTATTGTGTTCCCTTTGAAAAACAATAATTTGAATATTAACGTCACCGTCGACGACGTAACCGCGCGTTTATGGTCGTGTATTTTTACGACCGTACGCGAAACAGTTTACGATATATTACGAATTTTCTTCACGCCACTTATAATAGTGGTAAATCAAAATCGACCGACGTTTGCCCGGTTCGTTTTCAACACGTTTTTACGTGCGATCGAGCCGAGGGAAAACGAATCGAGAGATGAAAACTTCCAAATTATTCGCGCGAGATTACACGCTAAAATCGCATACGCACGGGAGTTTATTATGGAAATCGTTATTATTCAACTGTTGGTTTAAAATGTTTTCGACTCGTCTTTAAATAACGATGAAATCTATCGATTTTCGTCTATCGATTACGTTTCAAATGTCGCCCAGTAACCTGAAAGGCGTGAAAGAACGGATTATTAACTTACGCTTTGCTAAAGTTGGGCGGCAAACGCTGCGATCACTTCGCGACCGACAGTCGGATTTTTTTCCCGAATATTCTCCCTACAGTTCGACGATCTGCACGCACTTACGCGTTATAATGTTCGTTTTTTGTGATTTTTTTTATTATTTTTTAATTTTTTCACGGTTCGAAAAAAATAGTTTTTGTACAAACGAAACTTGTCGGACGGATCGTCGCGAATTTTTGCCGTTGCGCCAACACCGCATTCAGCTGCCGGATGAGAAAAACAAACACCCACTTTCTTTCAACCCATTGTTTCCGCGTGCTCGTAAATAATTGTTTTATCGATTTAAAAAATTTTTTTTTCCCGCCTATTTCAATCGCATCGGGCATCGTAGCTGCGTGTGCGGAAATTATAAAAAAAAGCCGGGATCACTCTAGGTCGCGTGGGTAGTTTGACGGAGTAGCGACCACGCTTTGGGTGGGTCACTGTTTCGGAAGTTGTTGCTCAAACGCATTATTCGATATCTGAAAGCAACGCCAATAAATCATTGCCTGTTCGAAAAAACGATTCCGAGCGACCTAAAAGTCCTGGTGAAACCCAAATTTAACAATGAAAATTGAATGAAATTTTTTAATGTTACTTTGTAGTTTAACGGTACAAAGATACATTTTTGTTGAAAATGCCGAGACAACAGTACGATTATTTTTGAAATCACGGAGAAACAACTATATTCTAATGAAATTTATAATATGTCGTTAAAAGTCTTAAAACCAACAACGGTAGATCAAAAAATTGTGCGATTTTCAAAACTTTTGGTACACGGTTAGAGTAAACGTGCGACTGATGTTGTGCTCAAAGTAAAAAAAAACCCCAAAACTAACCCATTTATGAAGGAAAAATCTAAAAACAGCTATAAATAGCCTAAAATTAAACGAAACTTCTTGAAAATTTTTTCCAAGTCGTATAATAAGTACGAATATACACCGTTGTCTAACATTTCAAGACTCCTCGTTTTCGAAATTCCGGTGATAAAACTCAATACGCGTTGTTGACAAAATATTGTTTACAGCGGTTTTTCGCAATTTTTCGCGTGGTTTTTCCCGTCGCGTTATAAAAAACTGTTGAGAAAAAGCGAATAATGACCACTCTTAAGTACCGTCTTGATACGATTCTCTAAAAGAAAACGTTTTGTAAACAGAAATCGGTGCACTGGTCTTTCTGGTAGAAATTTTGTTAACAGTATAAAAAATAAACATCTTTGTGAAACCACCGGCTTGCTCGCTGACGCTCAGAATCTTAAATACTATTTGTATTATTACCATTGGCAGTTTATATTACGATCGTTTAACACGTGTCTCGTTCAATCAAGAGTAGACTGTTATATAGTATCGCCTACGTGCGACGTCGAACCATCGCGAAATATTGTCAAACGAAACATCACAAATAAAACAATTTTATAATACAGCGCGTGCAGTGCGACAGTGCGCAGTTTGTGAGCCGCGCTGAAACGACGATGGAGTCCGTCAGGCCCAGGAGGGAAGGTAAGCTGCCGAAAATATAGTTTTAGATTCCGAGCGCGGCGTATGTTTTTAAAACGATGTGTGTTTTTTCGAACAACTTTAAGGGTATGCTAAAGTCAGTCAACCTCTAACGAAATTCCAAGTCTGATTTTACTTTAAGAATTCGAAAGTTCGAAATTGTAAATGTTACAGCCGTGAAACTCGGGAGAAACTTCGGAAAATCATTAATTACGCGACGTGTTATCGACGTATCGGTTTAGTTTCTTTTTTTTTTTTTTTGGCATCCAAAATAATGATCGGCGACTCCTACATACAATATTAAAATAGGTTCGGGCTCGAAAAATATACGTTTCAAGTGATATCGAAAATTTTCGAGCTAAGCACAGAACTCTGAAACACTCGAGAGTTTTACGTATACTCTAGACATCTGAGCTCGCTCGGAATCGTATTTTCGAAGGCGACGGTTTATCGTTGCTTTCAGGTGTTAAATAGTTTTGTTTGAACCACAACTTCCAGACCAGGGAGTAACCCAAAGCGTCTCTACTCCGTCACGACCTATGTGTCTCCTATCCGGCTTTTTTTAAATTTCTTTTTTCGTTTTCGACGTTTATTTATATTTTTTTTTTGTCACCAGATTTGTAATTTATATCATATACGTTTTTACGAGGAGAACTGCCGCGCGATTAGCGTACAAAATTATTGTCCACATTATGTTACTAGCACGATGTTCACTTTTCGATTTTTCGTCGATCGTTGGAGTTTTTCTAACATAATGTTACAATGGCACGCGGACGAATGCGTCCCAACCTTTTGTGAGAGCGACGTTTAAATTTAATTTTTCACTTTTTGTGGCTTAAAATGAAAAAAAAAATCATGAAAATCACGACTTTTTGGAATAAATAAAATTTGTACGAAAATGAAAATTCTGTACACTGCGACTATTATTGTTGTTAATGATTTTGTTTCCAGATATTTTCCGTTCGTAAAACTATTTTATAAATGTTTTACTTTTTAACAAAAAAAATACAGAAAACCGTAATATTATGCTTTTGCGACCCACTTGAAAGAGCTCTGCGAACCACCGACGAATGGCGCCCGTTTATGTTGTACGTATTATAATAAAAATTTCAACAAAATTGTTTACCACCTAAATACAGATATACCTAAATATCGATTTACTCGGATCAGCGGTTAATGTTCGTTTCTAAGAAACGTTGCGAACACGCGGATGTATAAAAAAAAATTTAAAAAAATGCTGTTTATATGTTATATTCTCGTACTATCGTGTTGTCCAAAGGAAAAACTCTGAGGCTATTTGTTTTAATACGTCATACGCGCAAAATGGAAGGCCGAGATCGTGCGCGCGAGTGTTAATTGCATAGCCGTCGATCGAGAAATTATAATTACATTAAAAATACGAATATGTACATACCACCGTCGATCGAATCGTCAGCACAGTCGTATTATTACGAGAACGAGTTTTACGTCACTGTAATATATGCAATGAGCAATATTATATATATACGTATGGGTATTTGCCCACCCCCTTGGTTTTTAGACAATCGTATCAATTTCAATAACGGTCAATACGTGCAAAGTTTGTTATTGAAATCATTAAACGAAATTTTGGCAATAGATTTTCCGAATAGTGAAGTACACGTTTGCTTCTGAACGTTATCTACACGTTGGTTGAAATTTATCGATAAATACACTTCGGCCCCGCCTTTTACAATTTTTAAAAAAATTTTCGCCTTTCTTGCAAAATTTGGACTGGACTTATCTTCAGCATACGACGGCACAATGGCCGGGAACAATAAAGCGGAGTAAGAAAACCAAGATAAATTTCGCAAATTCTTTTTCACTGTAGCTCACACAAGTTGTATCCGGTATTATTAATTAACGAGTGACGTTTCGGAAATTCGTAATACGGTCGGAACAATAAAAGACGTTATCAAATTTATTTCGGGAAAGTCCTCTCAGAAGAAAATATATTCCTACGTTTTGTGAAACGCGATGGACAAGCGCGAAAGTATAAGAATTTACAGAAAACATCGGTACAGTTTCCAGTAGCGTTACAGAAGTTATCCGGTTGTAAATCGTAACACAAAACAGCGTGCTTTTCAGTTGTACTCGTAGCAATCAAATTTTTTTGCGGTTTGTTTGTTTTTTATGGCCGAATCTGTGTTAGGACCGGTAGCTAATACGCTTTAAGGAGTTAACCAGAATCTGAAGAAATCGAATTAGTGCGCTTACCCAACTGTTTAAACAACATCGAAATTCGGCAGACACTATTTTCAGTGTTCTCTGGGGGAAAAATGCAAAACTGTAAGAACTCGATCCAAAATTTTAGATAATTTTTCAGCAGAATCTATGGTTATATTACAAACAACGAACAGTGGATAAAAAGCCTGAGGATATTTTAGATGTGTTCAAATAAGCAGAACTATTTTATCCGTCGGTTTTTAAAGCATTTTGTATCGGTCTTACAACGCCGGCCACTATTTGTACAGCTGAACGTTCGTTTAGCGCATTATGAAAAGTGAAAACTCGGTTAAGATCGACTGATAATAGATTGATGATGATGCTTCGTGTGCGACGAGTACACACACGAAGATACAACGAACGATATTTTTTATGGCGATGCGATTGATCGATTTGGAAAAGATTGCGATTTATTTTTCAACAAGAACAACGCAAGGTAAAAATTTTCTTAGAAAATGCGCCGAATTCGTCGTTTTTTAAAACCATCCACTAAATTTGTACCGATAAACATAGAATAATTTAGCTTAGTGAAAAATAAACGTTCTCCACGATCCTCTCCCGTGCCTATCATAGTACACGTGTAATTATTGTTATTACTCGTTCGGTAAAAATAAACAAATGATTTTCATAATTACAAGGTATAATGGTAACAATGTGGCCCGCCTCTAGAAAATATCCCGCGTCGTATACATACATATAAATTTGTCATTACGATTCGCATTTTTCACGTGCGTTCGTCGTAATAATTCGCGCGAATCGCTCGAAATCACGCGTAACAGCGCCGCACAATAGGCACTTTATGTAGCCTTCTATCTTTGCACACACTTATAATATTACACACTCGTAATAATATTCTTCCGTCTCGTTCGAACGTCGTATTTACGACGATTATTATTATTGTTACACTGTTTTATCAACAGCTGATGGACGTATAACAATAATCATTGTAGTGCGAGCGAAACGACGCGATGTTTCGCGGCCGGAAAGATCGACTCGCTCAATTGTGAATACTGTCAAACATCCGAGTTACCGTCGAATCCCGCTTATACGTCGTTACATGTAGGTTTTTGAAAAATCGTCACGATTCGCCGGTTAGGCCGTCGTCGAATTTTGACCGCCGTAAAAAAACAAATCACGAAATTCAACTTTCGACAACGCGGTCGATTTCAAAACAGCTAATAACGTGTGAAAAAAAAAAATTCTGAAAAATCGGCGGTGTATCGGTAAAACGTATGTACAGACTTTTAACTACAAAACTAAAAAGAACCGAAAATTTCTGTACAATTAAACCGACTAAAAAATAAACGAACGTTTTTCAATATACTTTTTTAGGTTCGTCGTATTTTATATACCATATAGGTAAACGCAATTGATCCATTTCACAAAAAAAAAATGGTGGCACCCTTAGTCGCTGAACCGCGGAATCGTCGTCGGGGAAGTAAACAAGTATGGGGCATAGATCCTCCCACGCACCACGCACGGTCGCCGAAAATCTCGAAACAATTCTTTTGACACATTCAGACAAATTTTCGAGTTAATTACTCGCACGCGTTTGTTTTTCAAAATTCACACACATATATATTTATAAGTTTTCGTTCGAGAACTGTTTATACGTTCTCGAATCCGTCGTTCGTATTTTGTTGTTCGATAAACCTCTACAAATAACGAGACGATCGTGTTGTACCGTGATCTCGGAAATTTTTAACGAACAGTACGTTAAACAAAGTACGTTAAACAGTAACAGTTAACGCTATACCTCTTTGTTTAAACGTTTGACCTAAATGACTCGTTTATTGTACAATCGATACACAATAACTCTTACACCGTGGGAAATGATTTGAAACGCGCGTTTTGTTTAAACGTCGACAAAATTCCACGTGTTTTTTACACGATAACGATCCTGCAACGGTTATTTATTTATTTTTTTTCCATTTAGGGGCGCAAACGTAACAGGCGTCCACCGCGATACCACGTGAACCACTTTGAATGATTTCAAAAATTCCAAATGATTACCACTACAAATATAAATGATTGAAAGTCGAATTCGACACGCCTCTGATTGTGTTGTACACGTTATACACAGTTCTTTTCGGATGATATTGCAAATTTTCGAAGATCACGATCATCAGTCGTGACGAGGATTTTGACGTACAGTGTTTTTGCAGCCGACGGTGTGTACGTACACCTACCTGGTGCAAGCTTATTATAACACGGTGTACGATGGTGGTGATAATTTAAAACGGACGATTCGGTTTTATAAACGAACAATATTGTGATAAATGTCCGCGAAAAAAAAAAAATGAAAAAGTTTAACAATAGCGTAGGTACATTTTGTACACCCAACTTGGAAAAATATCAATCAAAACGCATCGAGTTTTTGATCAAACAGAGTAATATATATATCGTTATTGATGTTCATTTATTCACGTAGGTACTGAGTATAGAGTATTTATTATCATCATCATACTCGTACGCGTTTGAAAACCTTGAGCTCTCGGATTTCGTAAAATTTCTTAAAATTCCGAGAATTCTCATATTATGCTTATATATTCACATCGGTAAACACGCGTGTACCTGTGTACGATACACGTGTTATATCCTTATTCGGACGAATGACGGCGATGTTTTTAAGTTGAACATTAATTATGCATTATATATTTTTCCGTATAGCGTTGTGCAAATTTTACATTTACATTTTTAGAAAATAATTAAACAACCACTAAGTATATAGTTTTTACACGAGTACAATAAAATATAAACCGGTAACAAAGAAGTCGTACTGCTGCGGCGTTGTTGTGGTGTCGCTGCTCGTAGTGAATTATAGCACTTAAAATTGATAGTTTTTTTCTGATCACACGTTTTAAATTTACAAATACGAGTATATGCGTGTAGTATTTTTATAACAGTTTCATTTCTCGTTTTTCGTCCGACATCTATTCATGCGTGCGGAATGTTATAACGAAAACGATACTTTTGCTCGTATATTTACACTGTATGCTAATTTTACGCGTAAATTTTCGTTATAACGCACAAAGTTTGTGCGTTTCTCTATAGTTAGTCACTCGTGTATACAATTATGCCTGTAACGTGTAGCTAAATTTGAGGAATTTATAGTTTTAGACTAGGCATATTATAGGAGTACGTAAAACACGATCGTATTGTAACCGAAACGTTTTCGTTTAGTCACTTTTAATCTGTATGTACACCACGGTTGAGTGTTTTTAACATTTATTTAACCGTGATATTCGACTGTTCGTTTCCGATTAGTATTGGAACACATCACAATACATCGTTCGTATCTGATTCGGGTGCTTATAGACTCGTGTAATATTTTTCGAATTTCACGTATCGATGACAGCTAAATGTCATGAAAAAAAAAATTTTTTTAAAAAAATAATGTATTCGCTTGAAGTAGTTTACAGCTCTTGGTGGGTCTGTGTGATGCCGCGGGAATGTATCTGTTTTGCATGGTTATCGCATTACACGATGTTATGATAACGAGAATGATATTTACGATAACAATCGTCGTCGCAAGTACTTTTGTACAAAATAATTGTTGATTTTATGCAAAATCTTAACGTAAAAAAATATATATAAATATGCACGATGAGTTCAGAAATCTCGTGTTTTATCCTCCGACCGTTCGCACGATTCTTCGCTATATCATATGAAAAAAAAAAACGATAAATTAAAAATAAAATAAAATATTCGATCGGTTTTGGCGCAAATTCAAAATACGTTTCTTCCCTGCCGGTACGTGTACAAGGTCTTGTTAGTTACCACCGAGAGCGGGCGTAAGTACGCGAAAAATTGTTTATGAACCAAGGTCTTACGATTCTTAGACGAATTTATTTTCGTCGCTATAAAACGCTAGCATCAAACGACAGTTATTAAAATTCGCCGCGTATTACTTATATCGGTAATCTTGTACACGATACATGTACAGTCGGTACACTTTTGGAGTTGTGTGGAAAAAAACACAATTGATTCCGTGCGAAAACCGGTATTCAAAAGAAACAAAAAAATCTTAAATTCGAAATTAAAAAAATATGTATTTTTCCCTCGTACACGACCCGGATAGTGAGTACAGAAACTGTTGTCGAGTCCCTGCGCCGCGTGCGAGGATCGAACGGTGGATTTGAGAACTCGACGGAAAAACTCGATTTTCGAAACGTACTTACCCGGTCGTAACGAAAATGCGCGTGCCCAGAGGTACGTTTTGAAAACGATGTAAAAAAAAAACACGTTACCACATTGTCGTCGTACCGCGCTAGAATTTAAACGCGTCTCGGCCGACGTACGGAGGTTTTTAGGATTTTCAAACGATCCGCGCGGTGGAAACCACACCATTGTTCGTGTGATATTTCTGCATCCTAAACGTACAGAAAACACTCTTTTCTACAGAATATGTATACGAATGATATTATACTCTCGTGTCTGCTATCAAAATACACGTTTGTCGTAGAGAACATACTAAATTTTATAAACGGTTTATAATTTTTAAAACTATCGTACACGTTATGTAACGTTGTTGTTGTTGTTGTTGTTCGTCGTCGTTTGTCCTGTCACAGGATTGCCGTTGACGTGACGTGGCGAACGAGTGGAAAAAATGAATAAAAACAAATTACGCCGACGAGTTTAAACGCGACCTTGGCGACCGCTTCTGCGAGAAACCGCGCGCGGGGTGTTGCACAAATCGTCGTCGTGCCGCGCGCGTACGTCATTTTCGTGTTAGTCGTACGGAATATTGAACTTGCAACGGTCAACGACGACGAAAATAGTCTTGTACCCACACACTCGTTTTCAATTATAACTATAAGTTTTCATTAGTTAAGGCACTGTTCGTCGTATATTGTGGTTAAGGAGCGATATCCGATAGAGTTACGCCAGAACGCGCGCGCGTCTCTGTGCGTCGTTTCCATAGCGGCTGTGTGATTTATCTTAGTTCCGAAACGACCGGTGTTGTAGAATCATCGCGGTTCGGAATCGAGTTAGTTTTGGAATTTTGAAAAAAACGTTCAACGACGCGGTCGGTTTTAAAACTTTGAAGTAGAAATTTATCGGCCAACGACGGACGGTGTATCAAGGATAATGCGATTGCATGTTTAAAGACTTCTAGCTACGAAATGCTAAAGTGCTGGTTTCAAACTGTATCGGTAGACTATTATAAAAAAAAACGAAATATTTTTTGGGTCCACCGTACGAGCCTGGTATTAACTATAAGGTGTACAAACCAAACTAGGGGCGTTCGATGTTTAAAATAATCTTAAAAATCGTACCGAGTCTTGCACGCGTTCATTATTGACATATTGCATATTCGTACGCTCGTGTCGGCCGATCAATTATATTGTAATATTCGACACGATTCGAATTTCGTTTCAGTGACGGATGAGTGGTAAAAAAAAATAATAATAATAACGTTCCTTAGGCCAAAAGAGCGTTATTATTTCGTGCGTTCCTCCAAGCTTGAGAGTTGTATTGACGTCATTGTAGTCGCGCGTAAGAAGAAAAAATGCCTATTATGTTTTATTTTATGGAATGCGGATCGTTGATCGATTAATAATATCGTTAGTATCGAATCAATCTATCGGATCGTCGACAACAAGGCTGCCGCGAATACTAAAGAATCACCAAAGAATAACGTACGCATATTGTGTATACGATTGCCGGTTAATCATTTTGTTTTTCTCCACAGATCGAAAACAAACACATTTTGACGGGTCTGTGACCTACGTATTCCAAACATCGTGCCTGTTCAAAGCGTTTTCCATTTATATAACGTGGAGTTTTTCTATAATTTGCGAGAAAAAAAAAGTAATTTCACACAAACGTTCCAAAAAAAATTTTCACCAGCCCGATTGGTTGTTCGGGAACTTACGAATATAGAAAAAATTATCACGCGCAGTCGAGTTCATTTGATTAATTGTTTTGCGATTATTTGCACATTTTGCGAGAAAAGAATATAGCTTACGACCCCGGGGATATGAAATGTACGTTACGACCGAGTGAAAATGCATTATTTTTCGATAAATAAAATTAGAATTTTTTTTTTCCGTCTCGAAATTTATTCAACTGATGTATGTTATTTGAATAACAGTACAATTAATACTCAGCAACAATGTCCAAGATCATTTTCTCGTAACGCTGTTTTAATTTATCAAGCGTTGTTTGTTTCTCCTTTTTAATGATAAATATACATCGAACAGAGGACCAGGTTATATGTAACTGATGTAGTTACGTGTATAATCAGTAAAAAACAATTTTTGAGTATCATAAAAAATCTCCATGTTGTGTAAATGTTAAAAATGTTTGATTTGAAGAGCGTAAAATTCCGTTTACGGAGAAACATTTTTTTTGAGTCTTAGACGCATAAATAATGAATGGCCTCTTTTTTTCTACGGGAATACGTATTATTTTAACTTAGTGACATTTTAATACCATTTTTTAAGCGTTCATTAATACAAAATCCTTAATATTGTTACACCTATTTCGTCGGTAGGTATATAGAACGTGTAAAGTTTTTACGTCTGAAATTTTTTTTGTTTTTCGCATATCTAAGAGAAAATCACGTGAACACAGTCTCGTAACCGATCTCGAGAACGGGTCACGAGAATTCCCCACACACTTTACGTTATCGAACATATATTATTGAGTGATACGATACGTAACGCGCAAAAAATAACATTTAATTGTACCTACGTAGATTATAAACCGTTTTTGCTGCGTATTTGTTTTAATTATTTATTTTAAGATTTTTTTTTATCTAGGCATTATCTGAATTCCGAAACGCGGCGGTTCGAAACGAGTAAAAAAAAAAAACGTTTGCTCGTAAACTTGAACGATATTATTGGAAAATACTTATTTACACGTTTAGTTTTCCCCTCCGCGTTCCTCGTTTCCGATTTTTTCCTCACTTTCGGCCCGACAAAAATTCACGTACACACTGCAATAATAACGCGTACGAAGAACTTGAACGCGTAATTTCTGCGAAAACGTCGCATTGTAATAACACGATGAATGCGGTTTTTTTTCTTTGCAACTTTGATCGTAAAACCTATACCAATATTCCCGCACGAGCCAGATAAAGTGAATACTAAGGTATGAAAGAGCTGCTGAGCCGTTTTTCGAATATTTTAATCCGTTAAAAAAATTTGAAATTGTCCGCCGTTTCCTCCTATTGTGACGACGACCAATCTAAAATCTTAAAACGACATTATTACCGTCTCAAAACCACTGAACCGTCCTTAAAATATACCTAACGTCGACATGGCAGGCCTTCCGCACCAAAAAATTATATTAATATGGATTTTTCTTCTTTGACCGTTTTTTTTCTCTCGAACCCACGTCGTTTTTTTCACGATTTTTATTTTCTCGTCTTCGGAATCGCTACACTCGTGTGTACCTCTAAATATTATGCCGCAGTTCTCAATGCGCACGACTCTTCCGATCGCTCGCGGTCCATTTGTTTGCACACACTTTATCGTTGGCGGCGAGTCGTCTCTTCTCGCGGCGGAATCGTCGAAAACGTCATCGCGGTCCTTATATGTTCTACTGAAAAAAAAACATTTTTTTTTTCTTCTAAAATTACACAACTCTGCACGGAATCGGTTAAAGAATGTCGACATACGCGCGCGTGACAGTAATATATTATAATTATGTGTAAGTACAGTTTTGTAACAGATACACTATAATAATAATAATTTTTTACACATTGTTGTACACGCAACATTTCCGAGAGCCGCTGCAGCGTGATTTTCGTTTACATCGAGGTTCTTCTTTTGGGCTCACGAAATCGATATAATCCGTCAACCGCAATATATATATGTAGGTACCGTGCGGTCCTTGGGGCGCCATCGGGAAATTTTTTTTTTCGGGGAACAATAAAAGTTTTCTGTCAAAACTGTTTTGGAAACATAAATTAATGTGTGTTGAAGGTTCTCTGTCAGTATTTTTTTTATTACTTCGTGTCAATGTTATACTTTTATTTTCAACTTGTAGCGGCGAGTGTTGGTAAAATATAGTGACGCATACTAAGGAAATGACTAAAACGGCGATCCATACAGAGCCATCACCGACTTCGGTATGGATAATGTTCACAAATTCGTTGAAACCTAGCTTAAAAAGTCTGCCACCTGCAGTTAAGGACATCGCGTGCGCACAATACGTTTGGAACGCCAGAGAACCTTTTGGGGTCACACGGGTGTTTGTCGAGTCCAGAATACAGTAATATTCATCGCAAAACAATGTTATTTTTTTATGAGAAACGAAAAAAAAGCCCTTTTTTAAGGATGGAACGAGTCTGGAAATAGTTCCTTTTTTTAAACAGGATGAACGAAATTCCTTTTTAACGCGGAAACTTTCCGGCAAGCACTTTATGTATGTCGTCGCGCGGGGACAAGCCTGGGTCGGTGTGTTGTGACAGGGGTGGCTCCACAGAGATACGTCTGCGGGGGCGTCGTCATAGTTCACTTTCAGAAGAATTTGAAAGAAAACACATTTTTACATACTATCAATCCTGATGTTTTTTGGTTTATAGTAACCACAGATATTATATACAATATTAAGTATAGTTATTCATAGAAAAAAAGTCTAGTCATTTTGTACACCTATTTATTTATTAAAAAAAATTTTTTTTTTTTTGCCGCGACTTTGTCCCTGTCGTTGTGCCATTAATTTGACGTCGGCGATTGACGGATTCTCTTGAAGTTTCCCCCAGTATTGTAGTGACCCGCAGAGTCATCTCGAAACTCGTCTGCAAAGTTAATAACGACCGTTATGAGTAAATAAACTTTGAATTTTAATTTAAACAATTTAATTTTATGTGTCAATAACAGTTATGCGCATAGTAGTAGTAATACATCGATGGGTGTTGTTAAAAAACCTTTAAGCCGTAAAATCGCACGTGTCATCATTATATACAAATAGTTCTTATGAGCACAGCTAATTGTTCGCGTTTAATAAATTTCGTATTATTTTACACCTAATCAATCAATCACACAGTCGTTTCAGGGACGAAAATGTGTCCGCACGATCATTTGAATATCGCGAGCTCTCGGATATATTATTATAATTATAATATTATGACGACGCGATATTGTAATATTTGATGTTCGAAATGCCTTGAAACAACTCGCGAAACCGTCGACGACCCACATCGTGCGATTACGGTCGATAATTATTGTTCGATTGATTTGTTTTTTGTAAGCGTTAAAAAATAAAGGCGAAAAATAATATTCGTATAGTATATTACGCTAAACTTCGAGCGGCCGCGCCCGATTTTTTGCGATCGACACAGCTAGGTATCAAATTTTTCGAAGTCAAGGAAAATCATGGGCGTAATTAAACGCATTGTTTCGAAACGGAGAAGAATTTTTTTTTTTTTTTACCAAACGTATAGTATAAAATCTACAGGAATCAAAATTAAATTGTTTTAGACGATTTTTTGCAATATTGACACCGTCTGCAAGTTAACCGAATAGTTATATCGTATGATTGATCGTTGAGCTAAGCTGCGGTTCGCATTCAATTAAGTCGAGGAATACCATTACAGTGTGCATATTTCGCGCATCGTTTCAGAACGAAAGAACATTTTTTATTATGTGTGTACCTACGCGTAATCGTTAATATTTTACAAATTCAAAAATCAAAACTTCTAGTCCGTCCATATAGGCGTTTGCGATCGCGTAAAAATAATCCACAACCTCGTCTATACCGCAGAGCGCTGTATATAATTTTTAAAAACTGCAATAATTATTCGACTAGCACAACGTTAATTTGCGCTTAAACCGCAGTAAATTTTGTACTCCGTAATATGCACAATTTTTATTTAATTGATTTTCTAAATTGTTCAATTGACGTACACGGGGAAAAAATTGTAAAAACAAAAAAAAA
>CM029363.1:19875110-19976022 GCA_017140985.1 Hormaphis cornu | reverse complement strand
TATATAATATGGGTTTTGAATTTGACCAGCTCTTTGTACCAGCTCAGCAGTACTTTTTACCTGCAGTTTGACAAGAACGTTATTCCCGTGCCTGTTCGATAGTTTTTCAATAGAATGTTTGCGGGACCGGCCGGACGAACCGTTGTTATTGATAGAACGTAAAAAACATCGAATGATTTGAACTGTTTAAACAACTCGTCGTTTTAATTAGTACTGTTCGGTCACAGTATTATTATAACATCATCGACCAGTTATTAAAACAATGTAAATAAAAAAAAATAATCATCCGTGTATAGTCGGAACAAACCTCCAGGCTTCCAACTTGACGCGACGTTGAAAACGACTGCGGGCGACCTCACCGGCATCGGAATTGCCAAATTCGACCGGCGATACGTACAATGCGCGCTTTTATCGAATTTCATTTTTCTAACGTAAATCGCAAAGAGGCGTGTTTTTTTTCCTGCCCGTTGTTTTAAACATTAAAGGATAACGAATTATCTGTTTAAACCGAAAAACCGGTTCGAACTATACCGTCACGTCTATTTATAATGCTCGGATACACCGCGTACCATCCACATTATGTACACCACACTGCGGACAAGTTGAGACAACGATTGGAGTTTTAAATTTTTGGAAAACTCTTGTGACGAACGAATCAAAAATATTGGAAAACCATTTCGTGTAGACCACCAACTCGCGTGATTGTTTTTCGGCAGCGCGACGACGTCAGATCGAATCGGTTCGTCAAAAATAGAAAACGCGGCTGTAAATTCGGCGATTTATTCCTGTACCGCGTTTCGATTGAGTAACAGACAGGAAGAAAAAAAAACGACGTCCGACCGAAGATTTCTTCAGAGAATAATAGATAATTTACGCGCCTGGTTCCTCTTTTGCCGTTCGTTTTTCCCTCCGTTATACGACGGTGACGAACTCGTCGTGTCCACACAGGCAAAAGTATTAAGAAGTATTAAGAAGTACTCGACCAGCTACTTCATTTCGTTATTGCGCTCAACACGCTGTTCTTCTTCTCTTCTCCGAAAAACTGCTCCGTTTGCGACGTTCCATCCAACTTGTTCCCGCGTCATCTTCCCCGTCGCACCATCGTATTGTCCGAGTTTCATCACAACGTTTTTATAAACTTCTTGAAACTTATCGTGTTCCGACGTTTATTCGTATGAACTATACAGCGTCCGTCCTTTCTCAAAACCTCGTTTCGCTAGCGTGTGCCTTCGTAATTCTTTATCGTCATCACAGTGTTATACTCTCTTACGGTATATACCGCTCGCTCGTGGTAATAACCACACACTATACCCGGTGAAACGTGTAATTCGTTTTGTACGCGCATTTTTTCAATGAAAACCCATTATACGCGCGCCCATTCATTTCGGTCGGGGAACGCGCTAAAATATTGAATTATTATTACTAAAAACCGTTTGCTGATTATTAAAGACCAAAAAAAAAATATATATATCTCAAACCGAGTATTGTCGCACCCGTGTCGAATCGGAAAAAAAATTAAACGTATTGTATAAACTCGTACATTATTTTATAATTACTCGTCATTATATTCCTGCACAGTGCTCGGTCGTTTTTTATACACCTAGTCCCGCGTATTTACGACGATAACGCGCCATTTTTTTATAGTGGTAAAAGAGACGTACGATCTTCTTGGGCGTCGAAAACAAATTTTTCATTATTATAAAACGCGCGTGAAAAACCTTTTCGCCGACTAATAATAATATCCGAGAGAACATAAAAGTATTAGAATCCCGCACTGCTGGTCCGTAATATACCGGTGGTCGATTCGGGTCGCAAAAGTGTGTTGGCGAGTCGAATAGTGTTTTTTTTTTATTATTTTCGGGCTTTTACAGCAAATGTAATTCGGATTTTTGAATATAAGTTGTACAATTCACTATATATATATATGTATAAACTGCCAAACGTTCGTTCTTATTTTCTCATAGTAGGTATGAAAAATTTCAGCCACTATCATTATCGATCGGAATCTAAAAGGTCTCGTTCGTGTAAACGTCGGCACGAAAAAATATGATCGAAACGGGTTTCTACGGGACTTGTTTTTGAAATTTTACGCTTTCAATCGTATCGTTAAGATAATGAATCGAAAATAAAAAACGCGAATACAAGGCGCGATTAATAATAAGACGCTTTAGACAACAATCGTTTTTGAAAATGCGAGGTATTACGGGACGTAGAACACAGAAAACACCTCGACGTATAGTTTTGGAATCTTCGACTTTTGCAATAATTTGGTCGTGTTGACGGTGTCAGACGAATCAGGAGTTTTGGGTATGCAATTTAATCTACAGTTCTGTAATCGAATTTGTGTTCTTTTACGATATCACAAAACGATCGAAAATGATTTCGTCGTCCAAGTTGTTGTTGTTGTCCTCAATATACAAGCAACGGGTGACGGTGGTGTGCCAGTGAGATTTCGGATTGGCCTAGAAAAACTTTTCCCGTAAAAAAAAGGCACTTTGCGAAATAAAAAGGCACGGTGGTAGAAATCGCGTGGCACGTTCAAAAAAGGCCCCGGCATCCGTTGAGGAGCAATCGATGACCAATTAAGAGTTATTTTCTACGACATTGCTATACGTATCGGTGCCGTTGTATTTTTGGAACCGCCGAACAGTTATTTGCGCAAAACTCCTGGGAATCGGTTCATTTTCGAGAGCTCCGTCGCAATCGGTCGTAACTAAGACGAACAGTTGTGAAAACAGATTCGAACGAGGTCTTTGTACAACACGTTTTACGTTTAAAAAAAAAATGAAAAGAACAAGAATTTTGTACGTGTAACTATCGAAACCGTCACGTTTTTTCCTCGGGTTAACGAAACGTACAGTCACAGAAGTGTCACCGAATGAGCGGTCGAAACAATGGAATTAGCGTAGAAAAACTCTCAAAACGAACCTATGCGCCGCCGCCGTCTATCGGTCGGTGCGAGTGGTACAAACGTAGTACGCTCGTTCGCCAGTAGAGCGCGTGCGCTTCGACGGCGCAGCGCGTGTGACGGCGACCGCGATCAACAGGTAGCACTGTGGTTACGTCGGATTTCGCTGTACAGTCGGCGGCAGAACCATTCGACGTTTCTACTGTTTGTCGGACGCCAAACAACGTGAACAACTGTCGAAAACGAACGATTCGATTTAATAAATAATAACAATAACATATTTTGGTCCAGGAATGTTTCTAAAAGAACATTATTCGGATGTACATTGCGTGGGTCACCGTTATCGTAATCGGATAATTTTTCGATAGGACGACAATACTCGTATTCGGAAGATCATTTGACAAAATTTGCAAAATAGCGCGATCCGTTCTTGTCGGTTACCCCGGTTTATATTATATTTTTTTCCACATCGATCGACGAAAAAAATTAATTTTTATACACAACGAAATATGGGATCTACGGTTTTACTTACCCGTATAACACAACAGTTGTTCCGTTCGCAATCGGCCCGTGTCATCGGTGTACGTAGAAAACGACAATAATTTTTTTCCATAATTGTTTTTTCAATCCGTTTTACTGGATGGAACGTCCGGTTCGCGTTATCTGCAAAATTGATGATTGACGGACTCTGTTTAGACCGTTACATTTTTATCGCACTGTACGTCGTTAAAAAAGCGACGAAAATGTTCAACGCCGACCGACCGAGGAAAACGTTGAAAAGTCGTAACGATCGTTATTGTTCGTTCTCGGCCCACAAAGAAAAAATCCCCGACCGTGCACAGTGCAGGTCGAAATAAATTGGTGCCAGTGTTTTTCCTTCAACGCAGGATTCAAACGGTTTTGCGAAAATTCCAGTGTAAAATCGCTCGGCCATTTCAGCGGCGCTGAACGGTAAAAAAAACAACAAATTTTCACAGCGTTTCCACGTACGTTTTTAGAATGTTTTCTATCTGAGCCCGTGCGTTTTCTTTTTTCTAACTTTCCGTCGTGGTGTTGTTGAAATCGCCCGATAAAACGCGAGTTTTACACAAATCGTAAAACCATTTTGTGATTCGCGCGCGTGTCGTCGCAGAACGGCGTGAAACTTTCATTCGTAACGAGTGTGTACATTATTACGACGTGTGTTCTTCGGGGGAAAACGAATTGTTAAAAAGTAATGTTTTCCTCGGCTCCGCAGAACCCGACGGTTATAATGTGTATATGCCCATCCTTATTGTGAAAATTATATTACGCCGCGATCAATTCGACCTTCGCGTACCGGACGACGGTTGCGGAACGTCGTCGGGCGAGTATTTCTCCGTGTACCGAATGAATTTTTAAACGGAAATTCCGATGAGTCCTAAAAAACAGCGAGTCGAGTATTGTGTACAGGAGAGCGTTGTTTAGTGGCTCGTTTTTAGGATGTCGGTTACACTATATTGTACGGAACATGGACGTTGAGTGTGAGAAAATTGAAGCGTCGCAGGTGCCTTGTTGAAACCGTCTTCAACGTCTCATCGAGTATCGAACGCGTGTGTACTGTACAAACGAACGCAGAAGGAAAAAAAGGACAACAAAGTGATATGTTGTGTTCAAAATGAACAAGTCGAGACGTCGCGAATTTTCCACTCCTCTTTGTGGCTTGCACGTCATCGGGTGCGGCCGTGAGCCGTGTACGACGCACCGCTGCACCACCCAAGAGTCCCCCAAGCGGTGGTGGTGGTGTGCCACAACGCGAAACAAAACGAAAATACAATTGCTGCGGCTCTAATTTTTAGATTCATTCGATTTTACGATGATGTTTTTTTTTTCTAGTAGATAGAACGCTCCGATTTTCACGAAAGATAGATCCGGAGACCGTACTTTACTTTATTTGAAATTTCGATCGTTTTTTGGAGACGAAAAGCGTTTTTGAAATTGCTCCGTTCGACTCGGTTGGTTCGTGTTTGTCGTTAAAAAGTGTTTCGCGCGTTCACTCCGCCGGAGTTCATTCGATCGTTTTTACCAGGAAGTCGTGGAACATTGAAATTTTTGAATTTTTCCGCGGTTGCTGTTCCATAAGACCTCCAGTTTTCACGTTTAAGTCTCAAAACGAGACAGTTTTATTACACGCGCGGTTAGGAAATTTAGAAAATCGGTTCAAAAAATTTTGGCCGTTTTCACGTTGGTAACTTGTCATACAATATCTAATCTTAATCTATGAGAAATTCGCCAGTATAGTCCGCACATTTTGGTTTAGCTCGAAACGTCTCTAAACACGTATCGATTTTTGTCTTTCACGCACGCTGCTCTATCCAAATACCCTGAATACTCGCAGAAGTAGACACAAAAACCGTGATGTACGTGTGGGACAAAGTAAAGACTTTTTCTTATTCGTTCTCATATTCAATCTTTACACAAATTAATACAGTCAAAAATTATTTTTATCCTTTAATACACTTTAACCTATAGATTGTGTACGTACACAAAATTTGAAATAAAAATATTGTTTTTTTTTCCCCGTGGAGACAAAATTCGATGGGTCATTCTCGCGTACCACGTCGTGTTTCGCCGAACGGCAAAAAAACGGCGCGAAAACGGTACGAGATGTTGCTGCGTAGAGGAAAAAACGTTGTAAAAAAAACAAAAAAAATTATTTAGTTTTAGTCGCACGAGTGTTTCGCAAGTATTTTATCACTCTTACGGACTTCACGTTTCGCAATACGTACGGGGAAAACTGGACATACGTTTCTGTACATACGACAGCGAAAATTTCGAAATCCGAGAACTGCTACTCGTATTGTGTACATTCTGCAGCAAGCGCACGATCGATAATCCGAAATCTCATATTGCGTTTTGTTCGGCGAATTATCCGTATAAAATAAACATCTCTGCGGCCGTTTGGTCGGCTCCTTATTAGTGACGCCTGAGATACCGGCGGTACCGACGTATTTTTTCGATTACGATTGAGAGAAATCTAGGGTTCGATGGATAAAAATATATATATGTATATAGATAGACAAATTATATACGTTAAAATCGGTCGTTTCCACGACGCCGAAAGTGTAATACGTTTTGTCACAGTGCCGGTTTTCTCGTACATTTCGCGTTTTGAGTTGATATTGTGTGTTTTTTTTGCAAAAATGTAAACGGACCGTATCAAGAGACTTGGCCCGCGTAAACGAACCGCGGTAGGCGCGTACCCAGAAGAGATTTTTTCCGAGGCTGATAAAAAATCTCAATTTTCAAAAAAAAGATCAATACAGAGAAACAAAAGACGAAAAACACTTGATACGAAATGTTTTTTCCCCGATTTAAACCGTGTGTTAGGTTTATAGTGGTGTTGATTGAAAGTATTCTTGAAATTTCGGTGGGTGGCCGCATCCCCTTCAGCCTTCGAAAAATACGCCCCTGAACCGCAGCGGTTAAGAGAATACTCGGATCTCTGCCGGTTCGACATCGTTTCGCTTTATTATTTTGGCTTTTGAATTTTTTTTCAGAATTTTTTTTTAGATAATTCAAAACTGTTGTTTCGCATAAATATTATACGAGCATTTTCTATACGTTGTGAAGTAAATCGTATAATAAGGTTTATTACCTTAAAAAATGACGCGTAACAACAAGTAAAACAGTGCTCAAGTTTAATTCAACAAAAAGCGCTCGCGAAAAAAATTATTTCACATGTGTTCCCCGCGTCTCTGTATAATATACTATACCTTCAATAAACCGGTGATAAAAAAAACACTTTTCTGTCCTGGAAAACGGATAATTTTGTCACAGTTATTTTTTACAAATTATATAAGTAAATAACGTCTAACGCGCGGTCGGTTCAAACGTTGTTAAAAAAACAATAGCTCAATATTAGTAGAGGGGTCCAAAAATAGGTATGCACGCGTTCGACAAAACACAATGGAATATCGCGAAAAAGGCGGTGAGCCTATATTATTATGTCGGATATTTTGACGTTATATCGGATTGACAAATATTGCAAAACGAAACCGAGTTTGGCCGTTGCCAATATTATATAGTACATAATAAAGTAGGCCATAAAACGCGAGATCGTTGTATCATGTCCAGCCAAACCTTGAAATAATAATCAAAATATAATGCAATATTATATGTTCTGGCACGACCGTTTTTTGTAAGTGCGCGTATAAAACGTAAATTTACATATTTTATATTTTATCTCTGTACACGACCTATATATTTCTTCTTCTTCGACCGTTGTTCTCGTCCTATAAAAACGGGCGGACTGATTTTTACGAAATTTTGCGTGTGCGATTCGAGAACGGCGCTTACGATGTTTGTTTCACGCCCGAGGATCGCGTCTCAAACGCGATGATTTCGTCGATATCTTATTGTTCTATACACGCGGAATACAATAGTCGGCTAAATAACGTTCCGTTTTATGTATGATGGTGATAAGAAGTGATTATATTCAACGCTAAAGGACGGTGAAAAAAGTCTCAATAAAATATCGCTTTGTCGTATACTCGGATGATTTTTTATTTTTTTCACGAAACTCTTTCAGAACGCTTTTGCGTTTAATTTCGTAGGTACAGTCGAAAAACAAATTTACGACCGTCGACGCGTGTACACGTTTGATTCGCTTTACTCATACGCACGTATCGAAATCAACTTAATTTCCAAACTGTACGCGGCAAACAAACCGAACTTACAGGCTATGCGTAGGCGCGAAAAAACGAAAAAAGTTTTAAAGAAATTGAACTTATTGTCGTGTAAATCGGTCAACCGTTTCTACGATTTTCGAACGACTCCCCAGATAAACATAATTTCTACACTCTATCAACCGCCGTCGTCGTAACTGTTGGCCATAAATTACGCGCTGTTTTTGGTTAGTCGCTTCGCTAATTGCCGCAGTAATAACTCGTATAATAACGGCGGTCGTATAATTGCACGGGTCTGTTCTGAGCGATACTGTACAATTCGAAATGAGGAGTACATTTATGCGCAACAATTCATTAATGTGTATCCGGTTCGCTAAATTAACACCACGTGGGAGACGTTTCGTAGGCCGGACGGGTGGAGATCAGCGTTCGGATGGGAAAATATACGGACTGAAGCGACGTGAGCACGGAGTGTGAAAGAGACCAGCTTGACGGTACGTGCAAAGAGTAACGGTATAATCGGTGACGAAATGGAAGAGAACATCTCTTTGGGCTCCTTTGCGCGAAGGGACTTGAATGAGAAACGCCGCGAGACGATTTAGGATTGAGGAGACGAAATGGAGAGTCAGGCGCAGTTTTGTGTGCGTCGGCGTAATTTTCCGACGAGGGTTTTAACTGGAACGCGGTGAAAACCTAACCGCATTGGTCGCAGTGTCGGTGCGTTGGAACAGAATATAGCGGGAAATGAGAATGCTGAGAAGACGGATGAGTGGAGAAAAGCGAGAACGAATGTGTAAAATTTGACGAGGAGAGAACTGAGACTGAAGTGTATCGAAAGCGGTCGTTGAAGGAGGTAGAGAAAAAAAAAAATCTACCGACCGGGACTTGCGAGAGTTCGTTTTCGTGATAGTAAACAACATAAAATAATACTGTACTGTCGGTTTTTTTTTCCACCGCTAAAAATAGTAATCGCAACGATCGTTAATAACGATGATAAATGCGCGTGATATAGACGGTTAATTGATTTCCTGTACAGACGGACGGATCGATTTAGACGGAATGTGCAATAAAATCAAAATACGAGACGCGTGTTGTGCGAAACCAGTGGTCAAAGGGACACGTAAATGGCACGTTTATCCGTCCTCGTAAACGCACATTATTTTATAGTTTTTTTTTTTCTGGATGCGATTTCAGTCGATAAATAGTGTTTGGAAATGAAAAAATAACGCAAAAAGCCGTTTTTAATTTCGAGTTAAAAAAATTGCGAGAAACGTCTTGACCGCAGCGGTAATCGACGACAATCGCAGCTTTTGCCGTTTTCTCGGCCAACACATCGTCGACTTTTATCACGCGTCCGTGTTTTTTTGTCCGATTCCCACGAACTCGCGTGTATTGATTTCGACGAACGAAACGTGTTGAACTGACGAACGGTATCGATATTTTGGGATCGAACGACGTGCAGACATTTTTTTCCTTTTTTTTTCCGCGTAAACGGGCGTAGTGGAAATTTCTCGAGAAAAACACTACGAATTTTCGACGAAAATATACCGCGGTTGCTGAGAGGAAAGCTCGTATTGCGTTCCATCGAGTCTGTTTACCCTAGACGATCAGGTGCATGCGTACCATAGTGCCGCCAACACGCATTGACAAAATAACCATTTGAGTTTCTCACAATACGTTCGTCTGGGAATCGGCGGGGTGTATAGCTTTTTCTCGCTCAATTTTGCCAGGTCGACGACCTGATAACTATCGTGTAGTAGCAAATCGAGATCAGGGGGCCCCGAGGAGCTCTAAGGGACTGATCTTCCAGCTCATTCAAACAGCCCACTCCAATCCGCGGTCGTCGAGCTGAGATTTCGCGCAGAATCGGAAAATTTCCACGGCAACGGCTTAATAGTATTAATACTATATTGCTGTAATTACGCGTTTATTTGATTAAATTACGTGCGACGTTCGTTTGTTTTTCGGTTAGATTAAAAAAAAAAAAAAATACAAAGTTATCCAACGCCTTATTGTATGTTTTTCGACGAGACAGCTTAACTAATGTCCGATTCGTGTTTGCAAAATTTTTACGCATAAAAACACAATAACCCCGTACTTAGAACTTTTATGTCGTACAAAAAAGTTCAAACAATGTGCTCCGCAGTTTCCAAAACGTTTTCACCCGTCTTGATCCTCCCGCAAAGTGCATTTTGTGATGGTCGTTGGCACTGCGGTGTCAAACATTTTGGAGTGCCGTACTTAACAACTGTTAATCGTGTCTGATGGCGAGAATATCTTTTTGTTTTTCATCGATTTTCACACGATCGCGTTTTTTTTTTAAAGTAGTTGAAAAAACCGAAACCGCGCGACCAATCGGACGGTATCGACGACATTTTTTCCAAATAAAACCCATCGGTGCGACCGATTTTCGCACTTATCCGAGTCCAAACGTTCACATAAATATTTGAATATGAGGAGTAAATCCTAAGAATCGAGCTACATATTTCGCTGCGGGGTGGTCGATTAATCGCGCTCGTTTTATTTTTCCGAGGTTAGTGTGCGACTATTACGGCGAGTGTAAACGCGTACGACATCGTATGATGACAATATATCATCATCGTTGCACAATTGTCGCCGTCGAGACGCGAAATTAATAATAAACGCTCGCGAATCACGCTTTCAACCACGTAACGAAAACAATTCGTATTACACTGTTTCGCAAAAGCCAGCTGGACATCGAAACCGTTTGAACAAAATCGATCAATGGACAGGCGGTTCCCCCAACCTCGCGAGGGGCGAAACGCACAAAGGGCGTTAAATTAAATGTACTCGTTGGCTGCGATCGAAACTCTTCGGTATTCTCCGATTGAAACAAACTGTAAACGGATATTTATTTTTTTACACGACTCTGTTTTGGAGAACAGGAGCCGTATAACATCCAACCCGATTCGCGGGCCGAACAGTCGCGAAAAGCACCGCTGTGGAACTGAATTAATGCCGTCGCGAATTTTCTCCGTATCGACACGACATGATGCGACGACATAGTAACTTATGCTGTGGTGGTTTCGAAAACGACAAACAGAGCTGAACTCAAAAAGTCGATATTAAACTCGTAGTAGTGATCCGGCGGTATCCGGCTTAATACGTCTTGTGGACACGCGAGTAAAAAAGCTGCTCAAGATTCTTAAAACTGCCGCCGTCGCCGCGTAGGTCCTTGACGGACGTGCGATTACGTCGTATTATTCGCATCGAATATGGTTTATAACGCTATACATCACGGTGATGGCGCGGATGTATATAGTGTTGACAGTAAAAAAATTGAAGCCGATGCTTCGACGAACCGTTTGAAACTCGTACAAAAATAAATTATAATTATCGTCAATTATATACGTAACCATAACGTAGTATTATTATGCAGCTAAAAATAGTTGGACGACTGTTTTGCTCGTTAGAACGATTATTGTTATCGCACACGGGCGGTTTTACAAAAAAAATACACACGCGCGCGATTCGCACGGATCGTTTTTATCGAAATCGTATTAAAGACATTATCAAAACCGAACGATTTTGAACATTTTCTCGAAACCGCAAAACTAACTCGACGAATAATAAAAACATAGTTTAAAAAAAACTGTATCACGCGTTGCAGTAACTCTGCCCGAAAAGTGTATCTAGAAAAAAAAGAAAAATCGTCCTTGTAATAAACAACACGTCGCTCCGCTCAGAAACATTTCATCTTATGTAATTAAAAAGAAAAATCCGTCGACGATTACGTATATGCATACCGCGATAATACGAACGAAACGTTTTTGACCGATTTTTTCAAACGTCCACACACAGGGTTAACTGAAAATCCGTGTTGAAAATTGGTCGTCACAGCAATTTTACGCGTAAAATTGTTGCCGTTATCGATATTCGTTCGCATTAAAATACAAAAATCAATTTGTTTGTTATTCTCGTAATTGTTTTCTACGGTTTGAGCACACACACACACTTGATTTCCATAGAGATTCAACTCGGAAAGAGGGCGGTTTGGACGTGAGGTGTTGCACACCCAGGGCGTAAAATGCATTTTAAACATCCGGCACTCGTACGGCTGCAGCATCTGAACCTATACACATTTGACGTAAAATTTTACGTCCGATACTATAATGAACATTTTATATTTAGATCAGCAAAAACGTTTAGCATGTTATAATAATCATCACACGTTCTGCGTGGTATAATAATCTCGTGTATAACAATGTGTTCTTCACGTTTTATCCGTTTCTAAACGTTCGCAATTTTTTGTTTTTCAGATCCGGACCTATTTACTGAACATGTCGGTAAGTCACTATCGTTTATTTTCATTACAGGTGCCGTAAACTACGTATAACATTGTGTTTATCAAACACAAAGTGCGGTAGAGGTGACTGAATGATGAGCAAATCGCTCAGAGTTTGTCCGACGAACGAAATATCGATGACGATCGGATCGAAATATACGTATACGTTTTTGCATGAGTAACACGATATCAAACCTGTACGTGTATCTGTAAAATTTGATAAAATTTCTCTCATAGCTCGCGTGTTGAAAAGAAAAATCTCTTTTGGTGAGAACAAAATAAAAAGTTTGAAGACTCTTTTTATCTATCTTATTAATTAACTGTCGAATTCAGAACCGATTATTTTTCAATAGTTTCGTAATAGTGTCTTAGCGCACAGACTCGTTATTGCTAGTGGTTACTGATATATTTCAGGTTAGAGTATATGTACATCGTATTAACATATTAAACGTATTAATAATACGTATTAAACATATTAATCGTATTAACAACGTATTAACTAACATACATTAATTGGATTTTTCCTCTGCTTTTGGACACTGCCCGTTTGATTTTGATCGACATCGATCGTTTCGAGATAAAATATCGTATTGTAGAATTTCAAGCAAACAAATAAATTGACCATTCAAATTCCTTATAAACACGCGTATAAGTGGATATAGAGAATTTCAAATCGGCAATTTTCGTCTTAAGATAAGATTTTTTTATTCTATATAACGATAGTTCAAAGACGATATCGACCAATACAGTTCAAACTAAAATTCAAAAAAACAATAGATAGACGTATGAAGAAGTTAAATTTCCACTTGAATTTCATCAAATAGTTATTGTCAACACCGAGTATAAGGTATTGTACTTATATTACACGTGTTACGTAAACAGTACTTCCTCGAAGCATGTTTATGTATGAAATTTCTTATATAAGTCATAAAAAAAAAACTTAATATTTTAACTATTTACATAAACAATGCATTTGTGCTTTTTTTTTTGTGTGTAGAAATTCAATGATACTATATTATACTATATATATATATATATTCTATATGATACTATATATTTCAAAACGTGTAATATACCGAACGCTAAAAGACGGTTTTATAAACTGGTTATCATTCGTGTGTCTTTCTGGCTTTGTTCGCCCAGCACGTATGTAGAAAGTCGTCACGTTTTCATTTATGTAATTGTGTGTGCATAACTCAATCAAACATTATATTAATTAAATATGTACATTCGCAGCGTTTGTATTATAGTGTATAACGATCGATCAATTACGTTTTTACATAACTATGTTTAATCAACTATAATGACTCAATTTACTCGTCGTTCGATCGTAACCAGCATTTTGTTCTACTTAACATTATGATGGTTTACCAATACTCTATAAAATGGAGCTCAATTCTCATCTAACCGTTTCACACAACAGTTTTTACAAATCAATACTTACGCGTTTTTTGTTTTTTTTTTTTTTTTTACCCGTATTAGAAGTAAATACACAAGTTTTTTTTAGTAAAGCGTGTATATAGCGTGTATTGTACTCTCTTTTTTTTTAATTCCTAACAATCTAAATTGATTAGAAATTCCATAAAATGTTACGATATACGGATCAAACTAAAAATGAATTTATACAAATTAAGAAGTATCAAAATGACCGCGACATTCATCAATAACTTTGTGATTTTTGTTTGTACGGTATATAAAATATTATTGTTGTGTATAATGCAATCAAAGAAAAGTTGACCGCTTACCGCCTATTTATGTTAAAGAGTATTTCAAGTTTTTCTGATTAAAATCATTCCGTATGTTATGTTATACGATTATTTTAACGAAAATTTTGCATTGTTGAATCGTGCCACAAAATATCCGCGTAAAACACGCTTATGCATTTGTTTGGAAAATTTTAAAAGCGATGACGTTCACTGTTTAGCGGTTCAAAAAAAAATCTGTAAATGAGTAAACCTATGCATAACAACATAATATATCTTATCTCGTTTATAAACAGATACATGTTATAATCGTTGTATAAATTTTTAACTTGTTTTTTAAAAAAATTGTTATTCGAAAACGGTTTTTAATCGCAGTTCTTACGCACTTGTTTTATTCACTTAACGTAATTAAGTATAATTAAGTATGAATCACGCGACTCATGTGACTCATGTGGTCCAATGTATTATATAATGTAATAATGTATTGTAAAATATAATTTATAGCTGAATTTTGAACACTCTTCCCAGTTGCCATTTGACCTAAATTATTTTTACAAACATCGCTTTTAAATTGTATACTACCCTATATTATAGTCAAGCCATTTCAATTTGTAAAGGAAAAAAACTCCGAATCATTAATAATCGTAAAAATGTATACCAACGTTTCAGTCAAAAGTATCGAACTTAATCGGTATCTTCATAAACTATGACGGTAAAAACAAGAGTAAATACATTTTATCATCATTAAACATTTAATGCGTACAATACGTGATAAAATGATACTGTATGATACACAATTTTTCAATCGATTTTTTGTGTTTTTCTGCATTACTTGTAACATAAAATGATATAAAAAATACGTGAAAATTGATCAAATTCGTACTTATTATTATTTTTAAGTTTTATAAAAATATGCAGAAACCGCTATTTTCAGCTTTATATTGAAATTTAAAATAATTATTTAATTTACTCGACATAAAAACCGGAAGATCATGATGCGGTCTCTTCGACCATTTTTATCCCTGAATTTCGTTATATTCTTAAACTATTGGTCTTTGCTTTCAATTTTAATGTATGAAACTTCTATAAATAATATATACTACACTTTTTTAAAACATTGACCTTCTCCACAATTTATTATTTTTGAATACACGATAGTACTGTGTTTATTTTTAAGTACAACATTTACACTTGCTGTCAAAAATATACCTTGTTCACTATGGGTTTTCGCTAAATTGATGATATTTAATTAATTCTTTGCGTTACCTACCGATATCTATGATAGTCGGACGTGCTGAAACAAATCAATGATTGTAGTATAAATACGATCAAAGAGAATCGTGCGGTTTTTCGTCGTCTATAGAAAAAAAGGTTAAACAATGAAGTAATAATGGCTTGATTTTTACTTATTACTAATTGTCCCCATCAATAATATCGATTGCTCGTCCGTCATCATTTACACTGTATGATAACAAAGAACGCAATGTTAATTTGTGTCAAAGTCATCTTGGCGTTAGTCGTTTCTCAATTATACATGAAATAACCCTGAGCTCAAACTGTTTTTTCAGCACACAATATAATACGTACTCGATGTTAACAACACCTTCGTTTTAAACGTCAACTTTTTAACGAAAACACAAATTGAAACCATTCGGGCTATCATATGGTAGCGCAGTAACTTTATTTGGACAAGAATCGTAAACTATATTTTTATATTTCTGTACAATATCCAAAACTATTGAGTTTTAATTCTAAAATGTAACGACTACAAGTATAACGATGTATAGGTATAGTTGACGTCTTTCTTTCCAAAAGTTTTTCTAGTTTATGTACGCTTAAGTATTTTCTTTTCGAACGGGTATTTCAGGCGTATTTCTTTCACTGTCAAATCTCAACACGCATTTAAAATGAAAAAAATCGACTTTGCGGAAAAAAATTTGTCTTCTGGTACGCAAAATGTTTTTTTAAAACAGGTACAATGAAATACGATAACATTCTACAGGCCGCACATTGATTTTTCATTCGATCCCAGATACATCATGATGACGTACAACCGAGAAGGGTAGGAAAAAACTTGAAATATATTTTTTATTTAATTTGATGATAATAAAAATGCCGTAGAATATCGCGTCGGTGTCTGATCGGTTTGAGAAAAATCGTTCGTCGGTTCTACGAAGCAAGAGAACTTTTCCCACCGCAGTGTTTCTGATTAAATCGGCACGTCCGGGCTTCTTACAAACATTTTTATCGAAAAATGCGTACGAAACGTTGTAACGTGAGTACATTAAAATCGTTATAAAAACACATCGTTCAAACGGAAACTACATAACTAGATTGTAAATAGGTAAATCGGATGGCGAAATATGTATCGATTCTTAAATTCGTTTAATTGCGTGGTGCAACCGAGCAGCTGGTCGGCACTAAACGTACTGTAAAAAAACCACACTAAACCACTCGACTGCAGATCGTGTATCAGTCAGCACGAACAGATATTGTATAGATAACGGTTTCTTCCTTCGCGTAATGGATGTTTTCAAATTATTTTTGTATACCCTTAACGCTTATGAATGTTCGGACGTTCAGCGCGCGTACGAGAAAAAAATCCGATTCTTTCGTTTCCGAATATACCTATAGTAAATAACGAACGAATACGAAATCATTGTCGATCGATAATACAATTACCGTATAACACATAGCTTCTGCGTTTTACCGAAAAGAAAAACTTTCTTTAACTCTTTTGCAGTCCGCGAATCGTATTGAACTTACGCGTATAAATATTGTGTAGTCAGTGGGTGGCGCGATCTTCGAACTGTATTATAACCTCAAGAGAACTATACTGCTGCTGCTGCAGACGTGTACGACAAAATACTCGTGAGCTGGGCTATTTCGTGTGCAGATTTTTAGTAAAGTCCATTTAAAAAACAGTAAGCGTTTGTTTCACGGTCCCTCGTTGTTTAAATTTTAAGTGAAAAATTCATCAAACGCGATTTTGCGTTGTTAGTATATAAATATTTTTTTTTTGTAAAATTGTTTTACTCGTACGGGAACGAAAAAAAAAAAGCCGACAAAGGCGTTCGTTCAACTGTGGTGTTCTGTGTGGCGTTCGAACGATACACGCGCGCGCGTGAGTACGCCAAAAACGTCCAGTCAATGAAAAAACCTCGACTGCACCAAGGTTCCACACGCGCGTACAATATTATTACTGTGCAGAGTGGCCGCCAGTTTTTGCAAACGTCGTTAAAAAACGGACATTATGCAAATTACGCCGAAAGATTTTACGACGACGTTTCGTGTACATAGGCGAACATCGTTTTTTTTTTTCATTTTTTCTGGCAACAACTATTCGTGCGACGCTCCGGTTTTCAAAGCCAGTAACTCTAGCGAACGGTCTACGAACTCCGGCGATACTTTTCCGGTCGAGGCTTTTCTCGAAATTTCGCCGACTTTTTACCCCGAAAACAACACCGGAACGTAGCCGAGAATTTCACCAAACGTATATTCGAAATTTTCCAGTTTTACGACGTTCTCGGGTAGGACAGCCGTCGGTGTGCTCCACGTTGAACACACACCGCTCGAGAGTTCGGCTTTCGATTTGAAGCGTTTTTCGAGTCACGCGGATCTAGTCGTTTTTCGGCCGTAATAACGTTCGGATCGAGCCGATATTCGAAAAAAAAATCCCGATACACACAAAGAGCGTAAAAAACGTTCCTCGTGCACGCCCTCAAAAACGTCATCGTAAAAACAGCGTTATTCTTCGCTCAGAATCCAAAAAACGTGATTTCGCGCGACCGCGAAAATAATTACGTAGGGATGAGAAACCCTGAACCGCGCGCGTCCGGCGGACCAATCGGCGGCGCGCGTACGCCGGGCGCGGGCGAGGAGGAAGTTAGTGACCTGTGCGGATGAGAAGAGTCGATGATCCCGTCCGCCGCGCCGTGTGCTGCTGCTGCCGCCGTCGAAGGAAACAAATGCGCAAAGAACGCGACGTGTAAAACGATTATGTTTTAGCCCCGACACACACACACGATTGCGTACAATGATAATATTTTTGTGTTTTGCGCACACGGTACATAAAAATTGTGTAAACAAAGGAAACGTGTCGGCTGCTGCTCGTGGGAATGCGAAACTAATATATTTTCAAAATATTTAAACGCGCCACTGATGCAAAAATCGGCAACGTTTTTTTTTATGTTTTTAGATCCTGTGTCTGTCGTTGAGATAAGAACGTACGTCACACGGTGTGTTTTTACGCGGACGCGGTACTCTCGAAAATTGAAAAGTCGCTGTAAAAAAAAAGTGCAAAAGTTATGGGGAAAAAAACGTTTAAAATCGCGGCAAACGCGCGCGTTTCCGTCACGATCGATTTCGGCCATAGCTCGCCGCACAACAATGATCGGAATAAGCTGAAACATCGGTAAAGATAGAAATACGGTTTTCCACTAAAAGTTTTGAATATTTAACAAAAGTTTCCCCACACTAGTTGTGAACACACTAGTCAGTGAAAAAATTCGAAAATCCGTCGTCACGACTTTTATATTTAGTCGTTTGGAAAATCGGTCTTTCGACTATTTTTGGAAAATTATTCGTAGCTCGCACAAGTCCGATGGTTATGTTGCGCGAAAAAAAATTTTTTAAAAAAAATTGCGAAAAAATCCGTCCGATCCATTCGCCCCCCCAAACGCGTAGAAAAAAAAGTATCGAAAAACGGTGTTATTTTTACGCTGTGAAATCGAGCACTGCTGTGCAAGTAATACTAAAAAGGTAAAAGACGACGGTTCGAACGGTATGAAATTTTCACCCGTTTTTTTAAATTTTGTGATCAATTTCTTTTATTCTCTCATATCTCTCTCTATGTGTCACTGAGCTCACTCGGAATCGTTTTTTTTTTTTTTTCGTGCGCCATTTGTAATTGATCACGTATACTGCTATATCACAAGCGAAACAGTGCAAACCCACAAACTACCCACAGTGATCCCGGTTAGGTTTTTCCTATCAGAATAGTTCGCTCGCATTTCGTTCGATTTCTCGCTTCGAAATCTCTTCGCCGGAATGAATTCGCCCGAGAATCAATAAAAGAACAACACGAGGTTACGTCGGGTCGGGTAATTAGGTCCGGTTTAATTGATTGCGTTATCACCACCTATATTGCAGTCGATCATTTACAAACGTGGTGTTACAAGATAAGCGCCTTTTTACTTTATACACTAGGAGGTTCTCGCTCGTTTTTTTTCATAGTTTCGACACTGTATAATATGCATTATGGCTCTTACACTTTTCCCGAGAAATATTGCCCACTCGCCTTATAATATACATAATATTATGTATTTTTAACAGTCACGTTCTATAATAGATACGCGCGATCACACGGATTAATATCGTTGTTTTCTACAATAGCGTTTACAATATTGTGAATGAATATTAATAAATATTAATTGTTGTTCTCCGTTTCAGATGTTCCGAGCGAGGGCGTGTACATGGTGTGCGGCGTTCTCATCGCCATGGTGCTGGTCGCCGTCATAATCGTCGTGTTGGCCGTCACCATAAGGTTCGTGTGTGGTTCACATTCAAAACTAAAAAAACGGTCGAACGACGGGGCCCTTTTAACGGCCGCCCCGAAAGTCGTCTGGTTTAGACTCTGTTTTTTTAGCACGGGCGCGTCGTACTGCCCTGCGCCGAAAAAATAGAGGATTTCCGCCTACGGGCTTGTATATGAAACCCTCGTTGTTAGACAACACGTTCTGAAAAGCGCTTTGGTCTGCAGGAGCAATTATTTCCAAAAAACGTACACTCGTCTGGGCGCACACGAAGAACTGGGGGTTAGTGAAACACGATACGTACTCGCGCTGGAGATCCTTGAACCTTGAGAAGTCAAACGCGCACACGCGCTCGCGTGTAATTTTATGTTCTTTGTCTCAGAATAATGTGCGTGTAATAATGTATATATTACAGGCGACGCGTGTGCGCAGAACACGTTTCACAACCGCGCCTGCGTCGCGAAACCGTTTGAACATCATAATATACGTATATTATTGTTTATTATTATCGTTTGTCGCGCACACGAATAACAGTGGCCAAACGGGCGCGTGTTTGAAGGAATAAAAACCATCCGGGAGAAATTCGGGTCGGAGATGCGTTGCTGCACCGTGGGGGCAAACGTCTCGGCGGGCTGTCGGTTGCTGCGGGGGCGCGCTGGAGTCTCGGTCGGGGACGGAAAAAAAACGGATACCGTGGAAAGTCGAGATTCCGCTTGTCTGCGTAAAAAATCGCTGCATTCTCGATATACAAAAAGCTGCTACGACGCGTTTTGTAGATCCTCGGGTGTGTAAATTTTCCGGGGAAACATCGCGTTATTACGGTAAAGCAAGGGATCGACGCCGCGTGTGTCAAACAACGTTGTAACTTTTCGTTTAACGTTCGAATCAGTTTTGGCTCAAAGAGATAATAAACGTTGTATACCTCCCGAAAGCGAAACTCCCCGCGTCGTCCAGTCCTCCGGCCGAGGTTGGCGCGCCCTGTGTACGCCGCGATGATTATTCCATCGTTTATATACTACTCGCCGTACGTAAAACGTTTCTAAATGGTCAATTTTTTTGAAAATTTCTTTTTCCTCTCCGACAGCTCAACGGGTCCGTTAAGGGGACCGACCGCTAGTTGGCCTCGCCATTTTTCGTGTTGCGTCCGGAAATCTTTTTTTACGTTTTCTTCCTATCGGGTCTTCCGCGTTTATTCATTTTTCCAATCGTACGTACACGCTTTAATACATCGGCCGAGTGTGTCGGGTTTTTCGTGTACTCTTCGTCACGGATCATAGGTTTCATTTTTGCCAAGCGTAATTTCCGCCTCGAAGGAGAACACGTATATATCATTGTTATACATCAACCACAAAGGCCCTCTGCCGGACCAACCGGAGACAACGTGTCGACGCAGTTACGACGTTTTGCCGTTGTAACACAGAACCGCGTTTCTGTAACGAAAAGCTAACAGCGCACGCCAGTCGCGACGTTCGGAAAGAACTCGAGGAGTCCGTCGTGTGCGTCACGTGCATCACGTGGCACGACGACGCCGTCACGTTTATTAATTTTTACTCGTTGTAATCGAACCCTATTTTGAAATTCAATTACCTAAACAGAGAGAGAGAAACGAGAACGAATTTCTTTTCAACGGCGTTGTTCGGTTCAAAATTAAATTACCTACCGATATTGTCCTACGCGTTCGCGCAAAACTCGCCCGAACGACACGTGCAAGGTAATAATTCCGTATTTACGCGCGCGCCCTACACGAGTGGATTTGATTTTTTGTTTTTTTTAAAAAATGTATGTATGTTTTGTTCGGCGTAAATGGAACACTCGAACGAGCTGAATTCGAGCACGGCGTGTAGAACATTTTATTATTATTTTTTTGTACGTCGACGAACGGTGCAGTACATCGGCTGCAGTGCGACAATAAACTTATAATATTGTCGCCACCGTCGGTGCGGGCCTTGAAAACGTAATATTTCGATTTCGAGCATTCATTATTTTTTTTTCCCCCGTAAATAGTTAACGAACGAAGGCGATGTTTTTTTGAACACGTTCGCTCCGCGTGTTTTTCATACATTATAAATTTCGCCGCGACAATCGGACAGTTTGTTCGAATCGCGCCTTGAAGCGTGGATAAACTCGCAATTCGATTTGATATATTTTACTACAAACGAAACCGGTGAAATGTATTTTTGACGTTTCCTGCAATAGCTAATGCGTATAAAATCGCGTTAAAAATCATGTAATATTTGAGAGTTCACTTGAGATCGTGTTACTATAACGTTTTTAAAACACGTCGAACGAACAAACAACGATCGACGATCATATTTTGTTTTATGACGACGAATAATTGCGCGCCGTTTTCCCCGGGGTTTCGTCGTGACACCCTCGTACGAATCAAACCGAATGATTTTCATTACGCCCGACCGAACTTAACGCGATACGTCGTTAAAATTTGCGAGTATTTCTCGCGTTCTGTCTGTCGATTCGTTCGTAAACTCGACGAAAAACGTGAAAGTTCACTACCTTTTTCCGTGTTTTTTTTATACCATTTACTACGTTTACTACGAAACATTACGCCGCGTTGAAAACATTGACCGTGGGCGACAAAATTTTTTTTTAGGATGAAACTGATGTACCCGCAGACCCAATTAAAAATACGGGCATTTGGTTTTCTCCCGGTTACCGAATGAATAATAACCGCGTCGGGGCAGTGAAAACAGAAAAACCGACACCGTCGTTTCACTGCACAATATTATGTGTAATTTCGACTCGAAAAATAGTAATTCGATAAAAACGCATTTCAAACAATAATACTCTCGGCTGTAGGAGAAATTGTATAACACGCCCGGCCATACTAGATTTCTCGCCTCTGCCGTATGGACGATTTCTCTTCGACTTCACAATGGTGTACACACGATGTTGTACGCCGGAGAGTCCTTGATGATCTTTTCATACGGCTTTTACGATATCGTATTTAAAATTCTATTAAACAAAACTGCGCGCACGCTTAACGGATACTACTATGTACGTGTATAACTCGTGTGTTGACTGTGCAGTTTTTGTACCGGCAGTCTTGTAAAGAATACACGCTTTTATTTTGTGTTTGAATAAAAAATATAGGTAAAAATCCACCTGTTCAGAATACTAACGGGATGGGTTTTTTTTTTTTGAATACCTCTTCTAAACTTTTGTGTTGTCGAAACGATCGGTTCGTTGACGGAAAGGAATATCGAAAAAAAACACCGATCATTTCGACATTTTTCTACGTTATTGTCGAAATGTCGATTTTTCGGTTTGAAAAAAATCAATATTTTCCAACGTACGTGTTCCGGAGCGCTTTCCTCGAAGTGTAATAACACGAATGATTGAAAAATACTTTCGAGAACATTCACTTTACCAAACGGATCGGGTTATACGTTAATTAATTTTAGATTTGTGTGTTAAAACGTCGTTTATTGAATGCGACACGCGCTCGGTGCGGAAACGCGATATTTTTAAACACGACGAATCGTTTTTGATTTAACGTGGTGTAATATGAAATTTTTCTAAAATACGTTTTTGTAAAATATGCGTCGTATCACGTTCGTGCTGGCCGCCGCCGTTTTGAACAAGCGGGGGTTGCCTAGGTGAACCGCGTGACGTCATTATATCGCGTACCACCAAAACGGCGCGCGGATCGATCGTTCGGGGCACGGTTTCCGCACTCGAAATCCGGACGGTTCAAAAAGATGATTTTTTTTTTTGAGCTATTGATTATTCAAAAAAAAAAATATTCGTGAAATTCAATTTTCAACGACGGGGTCGAACGCTAATAATTACTTGAAAAAAAAAAATTGATCTTTCACATTTTGCCACCGTAGTAAGCTATACGACGTAGTAGGTACACACATTTAAAAAAAAAAAAAAGACTTCCGTACACCAAACTTACGCTATATTACGGTGACGTAAAGAACGCAAAATTTCGCTTTTTAAACCGACCAAAAAACAAAATGAACATTTTTTTTTAAATATTTTTCGTTGTAAGCCCAGTACTGCCTATATACACTCGACCAAACTCAATTCAAGCAAAATAAAATAATAATAATTCTCCCTTGAATGATTGATTTTACGCGGTTTCGCGATTTGTGTACGCGAAAAAATGAGTAATACGCGACGGTTCGTAATAGTATTATTTTATTAGAAATCAAAGTCGTTTCTTGTGATATAACATGATTTCGAACTCCTCTAAAACGAGTGAGTGTCACGTTAGTTGTGTATACAGTACGTATCTTCGAGTCACTATAAACGTTTAAAAAATGTAAAAGTTAAACAACCAGTTAGGACGCGTTGTTATAAAAAAAAAAAAAAATGGTGTTGAATGAACACAACAAATTGCGCATTGCACATATTTTTTATGTAACAGAACGTCGAATGTACAGAAATTCCGTAGAACCCGGCGGTAGTCAACGAAAATTCCGTACAAAATATGACGTTCGACATGGCCACTGTCAAAAACGACCGCGAAACGCACTTAAACGTCGTCCAAATCACTGATGTAACGTTTTCTACAAACTGTTCGCGATGAAATCAAAAATCTGCAGGACAATCTACTAGATTCCAAGAACACTTCACTCGTAATTTTCTTGTCGTACACTTGACGAACAATGACGTGTATAATATGTATATGCACTGTCGGATCAATCGAATCGGTAAATTAAAAAATTGAAAAATCGCCTCGAATTGCTATATTATATTATATTATTATGGCGCGTTCGTAAAAACTTTGTACCCGTAATAACGTGATTATTTTCCATACTCGTACAAAATAACACGACCGTATAAACACTCGAATAACGTAGCATCTATACAATTTAATATTGTGCAAAACGGTTTGTATTGATAAAATATATATATAATATATATTTTTATACATCAATAAAATCGTTTGCAATCCCGTTATCTTCCGTTATCTTCCGTTTCGATCTGGCGTGTGCGTATGGGAAAAAAACAGTAATGAGTTATGTATGCGACCGTGAACCAACGAAGAGAGAAACAAAATACGCCGTAATTTTTTGTTGCTTAAAGGGTTTGTACACCGACAGTTATATGACTATATGACCCTACGAAATATTTTAAAAATTTATATTTATTTTAGTAACGACAGTTTATACGTAGTTTAAGTTTCAACAGTCTGTCAGCTTTTAAACGTACAGTATATACGGCTGCAATTGGTCCATTTTTCAAAATTTTCGCGGTTGAAAATTAAATTCCATGGTTGTTTTTTTTTTATGATTATCGAAATTACAACAAAAAAAACGTCAGTATACAGTTTTTCTAAACCGTAGTTGTTGTAAATCGGTTAACTATTGTGTCAGTCGTGAAGGAACTACTTAGGTTCGCTACTAAGATTGCCCGCATAAACACTGCGATAGAAATACAGTAATATTTCACATGTTTCGAAAGTATCGAAACAATATCGTCGATCCGCACATTTTGCCGAACATTTCCCGTGTCTGCATCATCATTTTTGCCGGTGTGACTTTGCACTAAAAGTATACAACCGAAAAGTCGCTCTAATGTTAACGATATTTACGCGTTTTCGAACCGTCGTAAATACATTTTCAATGGAGTTTTTCTAGGTTTATGGGGTGAACGTACCATCACAATGATTACGACTAAATCCTGTTTGCTCGCTATACAGTAGTACAACGTATAGATAAACAGATACGTGAGTTCCTATAGGCGAGATGGAAATTGATCAATGTAAACTTCTTTGTGAGTTCAAAACTGGTCGACGAATATATAAATATTTTCACGAGTTGGATACGTTAGTTCCTATATACTATATTATACAATAGTAGTACGCGATGGACGGTCTGATTTTTTTTTTTACAGCCCAACCGCTGCGATCGAAAGATTTGTGAATGTACCTAAAACCTATATATATATAATATTCTTGTTGTAAGCGAAATTTCAACAATTTTATACGTTTGATTTGCTAAAAGAAATGTATTTTTAACCCCTGTTGTGACCCAAGTTATGTTAGAATAGAGATTGAGAGTTAGCGTGAAAAAAAGTGTTTTTCTTGAAATCGCGTGGACACTTGTGACGGAAAAAAAATCGAAAACCAGTTTTCACCGTTTTCCTATTAGAATAGTAGGAAAACCATTATCGCATACTCGAGCGTTGGTGGCGTATATCACTGTTATATCTTCTAACTTTGAAAAAAAAAAAGTGGATTTTTATCTAGGTCTAGGAAAGGGTTTGAGTGTAATTTGTTTATTTTTTTTTCGAAAATCACCTTCGCCTGCCCTTCCGCGTCATGAGCATCGTATAATCATCGCGTTTATAATTCTTAATTCTCGCCTCGTAACTGAAATCCACATCACGATGTATTTCAGTTTTTTCTGTAACTTGTTTTAGGAACTTACATCGCATTATATCACCGCGGTGTACTTGTGTGTAGTTTTTGAATCGCGTAAAAATTTACATAGCAGCTACTTTTATTTTAATCCCGCGTGCAGGAATACTGTCTCACACATCTGATATAACTTTGTCCGCGTACATCGCTCGAAGAACGTATAATAATATTATATGCGCTGTTTAATATTGATGCACGTTTTTTTTATACATTTTTTTTTTTGCTATCCGTAACACGGAAACTGCAGTGTACGAAACTCGATTTTTAAGGACGTGTCGTTTGAACCGCGCACATAAGCACGTATCGTGTTTGCCGTTATACTCGTTTTAGTATTAAATTTACTGAAAAAGTCGTCGGTTTTTGTCGTCAAACACAAAAATTCGCACGCAGTGACCGATGACACACTTAATGTATTTATCAAGTATATTGTCAATGCTCGTACGTCGAGTGAAAATTTTTATCGAATTCATTCAGGAAGATTTTCAGCTATTTCGGGGTTATTGGAGAAATCGTTTTGAACGCACAAAACGTTTGTTTGTCCGAAACAATCAAAATGTTATCGAATTTTCGAACGTAAAGTATACTATCAGTCTTTTTTGCCCCACTTTTGGAAAAAAAAAAAAAAAATCAGCCGAAAGCCGATTTTCATTCCGGCTAGTCACAGAAAAAATCTTTACGAAAAGCGCAAAACGCTGCACTATCCCCTCTGCTCAGAACACGTATGTGTACAAAAAAAAAAATTCAATAACATTTCATAATTGTATTTTACGGATTAAATTAACCGTGGGGATTTATATCCCTGCACCTGTGTTAGATAAATATCTTAACGCACAAGATGTTTTGTGAAACGAAAAAAATCAGATTTTTACAGGTCCCGCGAGTCGACCAGTCTTAATAGTATGCATTCCTATAGTCTATTAGAGTGGTAAAAACGTCGTAATGTTCCGCGGTACAATAACGGGCCTAAAAGCAGAAATACTTGTGGTCGCTTCTCGTAGTTTGGTTTCATATTTACTCGAAAGCTGGAAAAACGATTAAGACGTCGTTTTTAAAATGCCAATAATCCAGAAGTAGTACAAAAGTGAAATTACTACTACGTTTAGCGCGCGTATTTAAGTACCCAGTATATTATGTTTCAATGCGAAAAAATTTTTGAAACAGCACAAAATAAAAACAGTGTCATTTCAAATAACACCTGCAGCACCCCACAGCTTATGACCGAAACAACGAGCCTGCAGTTTTTTTTATTATTATTATTGTTCTGTACATTGCAGTTCGGACAGTGTGCATAGATAGTTTTGTACATAACATTATAATAAACATCATCACTGTTCCGAGGCGATTTATATTTCTCTCAAAAACACTATTTTCGTTACCGTTTAATAACAATATTTGAGTAGTGCAAGTACAACGTCGTTTACAATACAAAAATGTAATGTACTTCAACGCCTATACAAGCAGTAAGTGTAAATACGATATTTTAAAATCCAAAAATAGGTGATTATAATCAAATTAAAATCGAAACACGAAAACGTTATGTTAACGATTATATGACGACACGATAACGTAGTATGTTGTAGAATTACTATGTTTTCCTCTAGGTACGTATTTGAACACGCGAGCAAAAGTTCTGTTCGTTTACCGCGAACGCGTGTCATTATTTAGTTCTCTCTAAATACGTCCGACAATTGTAGGCGTTTTCCATGATGTTGAACGGTCAATAGTAAAAAAAATTAAAATCAAAAAATTAGATTCATTTGCGTAAATGGCATCAACTCGTTGGGTGGTTTACTTTTCGCTTAAAAAGTTAATTATTTTTTTTTAATTTAAGATGTCAAGTACATCTGTAATAGTTAAACAATGATTCTTTTCTAACTCTTAAAAAGTATTAGAAGAAAATTATTTCAAAAAAAAAAAAAATACGAGAAAAAATTTTTGAAGCGGACGAAATGTCATGCTATGAAACCGCGTGTTAGTTCAAAGTATGAACATTATTATTATCTTTGATATTAGGTTTGGTTGATTTTTTTTTTCTCTTGATGCGGTTTACTTTGTAATTTAATAAATTTAAAAAATTCACTTGACTTTTTTCAATCGACCTAACTTTACGAATCGTCGTTAACCTGTCCAGTATTTTACGCTAACCACGCGGAATATACCTAATATGAATGATACACTGCAGCAGTTTTCCCTTTTCCGCGCTAGTTTAACTCGTTCGACGTCTCCGATCTCCAATTTCCGCGTGCATAATATTGTACTACTTTCATCGTGTTTTAGATTCTGAGACGAATATTATATTGTTTTTACAAACGTTTTTTTTTTTTTTTTTAATTTTTTCCCCGTAATCATTTTTCTCTGGGTGCAGCCGCGGTTAAATGTCGCACTGCGAAAAAGTTCGAAAGGCGGACTGAGACCGAGGTACTTGAAACGTTTTTCGAACGTTTTGCGGCGCCAAACGGAGTGTCTTTTTGAATTTCGCGCCGAAAAGTTGGGTCTTATGTGAAACTACTGTACTCTGTATTTTTTTTTGAACTTGCGATTGTTTTTTGTGCAGTTCTGCAATCCGAAGACGACGAAAATCGCTCGTCGCAAAACGCCTTTAGGGCGGGTGACTGCCGTCACACTGTTATTAGTAATTTGTTGACGTTTTCACACACGCCATACTCGAATGTACACGTTTAAAACGTCGCGAAAGATCGCTGAGAATTCGAGCCGAGTTTAAAATTTACAATTTGTATACTATACACCGTAGTAGTGTGACTCTGCACTGAGCTTGCTCGGAATCGTAATTTGTGTTCGCAATCCACGCGTATCGTTTACAGATTATAAACATCAAATTACCATGTCCACCCGATCTGCGGGATTAATTTTTTCCTCTCGCCCTACAACAATACAACTCACGAGCCTCGTCGCGACTTTTTATTGCGACGCGTATGTATGTGTGTGCCCTTGCAATGACGCAAAAACCGAAAAACAAATCGAAAACGTCCAAACTAACACGCGAATCAATCGATTTACACATGTGAATGTCATATAGCGTGTGTCGTAGACTACTCGATATGATACAGTCACGTCACACTATATTATTATTATTATTTCCGTCGAGTTTCTCGGGAACAACAATAATAATTGTTAGTTACAGAAATGAAATAAAAGCGAAATTACACGAAAATATGTTTTAATAAAGTTCGCGGTATAATAATACGTTCGGTCTCGTATATTTTGGTCAATCGCGATGATATTCGGATATTAACAGACTATACGCAGAAACGCACTGACGAGCGTATAGTTCTACAGGATGAATTCGCGATTTTCGCAACACCTGCAAAACTCGTCCAAGATTTTTTTTTAAAAAGAATTAAGTGTTTGGGGAGAACGAGCCTTTAAAATTAAGCACTCCAAAAAAAAAAAAAAATGGTAAATACAATATACGGTTGGCGGCGGATAATTTATTAAAGTCTCGATACCACCTACTACTTTTTATAATACAACAAAACGAATAATTCTCAGACACATTACCGTACGTATTATAATAGCGGTGGGTAATGAGAACATTGTTTTTGGCCGATACACCGAAAAGTACTAGAGTTTTTAAATAAAAAAAAAAAATTCTTAATCCATCTAAAATTTCGTGATGGCCCCAGGCCATCGTATGCGTGCGCCCTCGTTTTGTATAAGTTAACTAACGTCCCGATTTCAGCCACCATATTATATGTAGTATGAAATAAATTGTATATATTTAGGTAACCACCATAACCGCGTTGGTGACCGCAATTTTTGTGGCGTTTTCCTGGGAAAAATATTCGGCGTTGCATGAAAAAGGGAACAAGCCGGACGAACGCTTCGTTATACGTTATGTAGGCCATTTGAGAGCGATAAAAATCGAAAAGTCGTTACTGGCAAAAAAAAAAATACGATTCGTTTTCGACAGTACTGTAATGGACGGGAAATGACGTGTTTAAAACACCGAAAACTCATTTGAGTTACAAAACGAGAAAAAACGCGCATAAATCACGAGTGCTTTTACAAATGAAATGAGCGAAAAATCAAAACTATTCTAGTCTCGTTGGCTACTAATGTTTTCTAAATTATGTGCGACGCGGTAACCGTGTAACGCGTGTTCTCATAAAACATAATTTATAGTTTTTACCGCATTTTGCGCGACGTCTCGTCGTATTTTTGCAATTGAATTTTGCACATTGTCTGTACATACTATATTCTCTTAACTTTCGAAACAGTATCACAGTTATCCGCTGAAAACTAATGACGTAAGTAGGAATTTTCCGAGAGACATTTTCCATTTACAAACCGTCAGAAACTTTCGAAAAATTTAATCTTGTTTTTGTTTGTTTTTCCTTTTTTGACTTGAAACGACGACACAGAGCCGACATACGAGTGTATATCAATCGAACAATAAGTTCCCATGTGTGTAAATAGCTACGAATTTAACGGTTATACTACACTTGGTGGCGTATGATTTATGTGACTCGAATTTATCAACAGGTTGTGTTCACGAATGCTTAAATTGCTAAATGCTTATACGTTTTTGAAAAAGAAAATAAATACACTATACATCCTGTATAGGACGATTTATAATTTTAAAACCAATAATCGATCGAACTTGAAAATACGTTTCGTGTTCATATGTGTACAAAACAATAATTTTATATCTCTCAAAAATAAAATTTCTGAAATATAACGATACACATCCGAAAATCGATCACGACTGTTCCAAAACGTGGACGACTTCGCTATAGCTACCTACGGGGACAGTATTAAATGATATTAAAATAAAAACTCGTTTTTCGCGTAAAAATACATTTTCGCGTTCAGTCAAACTTCTGTTTAGTTCTCTTCGACCAAAATTATCGTTCTCGTTAATTTCATTGGTCCCTCGCAAAAATCACCGAGTTCACGCCCAATAAACATGACTCAAGAATATCTGGAATCCAGATTTCAAATCCAAAAAAAAAGTTTTCAAATTCTTCTCATCCGCGAGTATTATAATCAACTTGGGGAAATCCTGCCCTACAGAGAGGATCAGATCGATACTTGGCTCGTTCATCAAGGAAACTCCGGTGTTTGATTCGGTATGTAGGTAGATACTGTTATAGCCTACAAGGAATAACCGACTTTTCAAGGTCTCGGATTATTATGATACGTTTTCGGTTGATTTTTGAATTACGCGTTTGGCGGCCACGTAAAATCACCGGTTTTCCAACGAATAAGCGAATATTATTTATATAAACATCGTATAATTAATGTATAGTATGTATTTAAATGTTATTATAAACAATAACTACCCCCCTTTTGCTGTTGTAAATAAATTAATCACATCGCGATGTATAAAACACTGAATTCGTGAGTAGAAAAAAAAACATTAAACAATTCTACATCGAATGTTTTATAAACCAATATATATATATATATTATTTTGTAAACAAAATCGTTTTCGCCGACCTCCGTCGAATCAATTTACAAACGGGAATAATTAACATGTCCATTATTCATTAGTAATGACAATGTTCACTAAAAATTAATACAACACAAAAGAGTATAAGATTACACGAACTATTATTTTGATTTACTGCTGCGCTTGAAGAATATAAGTAAAAGAGTTAAAAAATTACTCCGAATGATTTTTTTTTTATTTATGTTAACTTTTAATTTTTATACTGTATTTCGTCTACGTAATTTATAACGTGTAAAGAAATACTCAACACGGAATAATAGTAGTATACTTCAACTGTTTTTTTATCGGAAAATATTGAAGGTAGACGTTATATACAAAACAAAAAAAAACTGTTAAGTATTCACAAACAACTTTGTATAATATACTAATTGTACAATATCGTGTATAGATACACTCGAAAAACACTCGATAAAAGTCGTCCTACTCAAGGATATCGATAACTACAAGACAACACGTCGTATTATATTATAAACTCTTGACTGTTTCCTCTTGTGACGATACAGTGCGATTCTTGAGCTTTTTCTGATTTTTTTTCTATTACTGTGCTCAATATTTGATGTGTTTTCCCCGACTCAACTCGACAGATTGTTGTTCTGATACGCGTGCGAAAAGTATACCTACACTTTTTCGAAAATATACGCGCCGATAAATCGTTTTTATTTCCTCGAGGACTATATTCGAACAGTATATTTTTTTTTTAATTCTTTTCGTTCAACAGCTGTTTACGTTGCCCACGAGTCTCTAAAAAATAACGTGCAGTTTGACACACGCGACTTGGCTGTTTTTGTCCTCTTGTCTGCGCGCGATCGTAGACCGAGTGACTAAATATCGTACGATTGTAATATTTATTTTTAAACGCCTCGACATCATTAAAAAGCACTCACGATAAAAAAAAGTGTACTCCGCTCGCGGATAATATCGGTTGTCCACTTTGAATTCGCCGAAAACAAAAACAAATTAATTTCTTGGCAGCTATCGGCCGGCGTACATTAAATAGGTATTATTATTATTATGAGACGACGCGTGTGCACCAACGAAGATGCGAAATTTTTGTTTATCGCGTAACGGATAAATAATGCAAAAAAAAAAAAAGTTAAAATTAAACAAAATATCTTATAAACACTTGACAACAGTAATAATAATATTATACGATACGCGTGTATATCAATCGTTAAAATCCATTTTAGTACATACGAAAATCGGAAATATACCTACATATAATCGATTTGGCTGTACAGTTTATTTGTCCGCTCAAAACTTTGAGACGCGTGAAAACGTGCTGCAGCGAGACAGTTGTTTATGACGCGTGCTCGTATTGTTTTATAACAACAACTGAAAAACAATCGTTAAAAACGTACAATGTAGTAAATTGTTTTTTCCGCGTAAAATATTGTTGTTGGATAAAAACGTGTGTAGGTATTAATGCACATTGCACACTCACGTCGAGGCTTATGCGCGAATATCGAACGTTATATTAGCAAGAGACTGGCACATTTTCAACACAGATATCGTACGAAACAGCGTGTTTTGAGCGCAGCGAAGATCGTATCGTTTTTACAACGCTCCGACTTTCAAAATCAGTAACTTTTCTATATGGTTTATGAGCTCCGGTGGAACCCTTTTTTTTAAACGTTGCTTACTTTTTGAGTTTCGAAAACGAAAAAAAAAAATCGATAATTTTACGGCGAAAATTTGAAATGTTCAGGTTTCTATAGTGACGTTTTCGGTTAGAAGTAGTGCTACCCAACCGTCACGTTGAATACCACATAAAAGTCGGGATTTCGGCTTTAAATTTTATTTCGAGTATTTTCCGACATTTTTACTGTTTTATGAGTTACGTGTCCAGTGCGACGAAGACCATTAACCGTGTTGCTCGTTTTTTTTCAAAATGTTTAACTACCGCAGATCATCTACTGCTGAAAACACAAGAAACTAAATCGTTAAATCGTGTTTCAACTTTTTTTTTTTCTCTCACTTCGTTTCATACACACCATATAACGATGATTTCGAATTGAACGCTTTGAAAAATAAAATTTGACTTTTGTGTTTCTTTTCACCGTTTAAAATTTTCGTATCAATGTTTTGTGTCGGTTTTTTTTTTATCTTTTGCGGCGGTCATAAAGATAACAAAACGCGAGAGGCGTTGAAAAAATGTCTCGATTACATCACTGGAGATCTCTGGTTGTTCGTAACTTAGATTGTCCCACGGACACTTTTCGCCTGCAGAAAAACGCGAACGTTTTATTTTAATTAAAAATAACAAATCATTAATAAAACCGATTTATTATCACTTAAACGTTTTGTTATTAGGTAAAAAAAAAATGTTTTCGATGCGCACACACTTGTACAGTTTTTTACTCTGCACCTTTCTAGGAAGTATTGTATTTATTTTTTGTTTTAATTCTATCGGCCACTGTCGATAGTTGTAAACACTGCAGTGTAACAACAGCCATAACGACTCCTGTGTATATTTTAACGCGCTTTTTTCGCTTTTTTTTTATGTCTCACGACTGCGCTGTCGTACAGAGAAAATTTATAATTTTACGTGCGTGCGAAACAAAACGATATCATTATGACGCATACGATAAAAAAAAAAAAACAATTAATCCTCGTTGGCAATTATCGTTATAGTCCGTTTGAACAGTGTCGATGACGCGTTGCTGCGATGTGTATGATAATTCCCATCAGGTGATTACAACAAATAGTGTGTTTAATTTATATTTTTTTTAATACAATAGTAGAGTGTAGATAACGCGCAAGTGCCTACCTCTCTGAACCGAGATAATAATAATATAATTGACAACTTTGTGGTGTTGCATTGCTCGTACTACGCGAACGTCGTACCTAAAACCGCGGCTGCGTTATAAAACATCGTGTGCTCTCGTCGATAGCAAATTTTTTTTTAATTTTTTTGATTCTATCGCGCACAGTCGTATCGTTTTACGTTAAAAACACCGTCGTTTTGTACTTTTTCGCGACGATTACGCGAATTCGGTTCGGTCCGCAGAAAACGACGTCGCGATATCGTCTTTTCCGTTCCGGTCGAAATAAAACGGTTTTTCGCGAAACCGAAGCGATGTTTCCGACGGAATCGTACGGATCGTGATTTTCAAAACCGAGGAGACGCTTTTTGCGGCGGCGAAAACACCAGTATTATTATGGAACACTTCATCAGGTGCCCACGGTATAATTATTAACAACAGATCGTAAAAGCGTTTTTTTCTTCTATTTTTTACCACACACTATTATTTTAACCCTTGAAAATGTGTCACTTGGATATTTAACAGCGTGTTTCGAACCAATCTTCTTGTACCGGTGCAGCGTGGAGCGGTACAAAATTTTTTTTGATTTTCGGCAGTTTTTTTTTCTCTCTATTTTTTTGTTCAATCGTGTTCAGGTGTTACAAATATATATTTTAGTGCTTTCCCAGGTACCGGCGACATAACACGTCGTTATGAATATTTGTGAAAAAAAAAAAATACTAAAAACCGTTTGAATGGATAAAATATTATGTCGGGGACCTTTCATTTATTTAAAAACACTGATGTTGAATATAATTTTCACGTAGAAGATTTCAAAAACAAATTTGTTATATAGATCTAATGTCAATTAATATTGTATCATCGTTATGGACAAAGTGTACGTATTTTTCAGTATTCGTCGTTTCGAGATTGCCATTTCGGACGATCCGCGCTGATTCAGTCGTTTGAACTTGCTGTAAACCAAACATAACTGCTATAAAATATTTCATAATATTGGCACAACATCGAAATCGTTAATTACATTTGCTCGCTAAACAAACAGGCGCGAGATATATAACACTGCGCGGGAAATCTGTGCCCCAGACTTGGAAAAAACAATATTTATCAGTTATTTTTCCTTGAAATTTCAATATTATTCTTTCACGTCATGCGCGAATCGGCACAGTTTACTTTTAGTTGTGTAAGTACAATATGGACGGCACGGACTCCAAAAAAAAAAAAAAAGTGATAACAATTTTTTTTTTTTTGCGTTTGATTATTTCATACCTTTTTTTTAATTCGGTTTTTGTTTTTTCATACTGTTTATTATAACATATTGTAATACCGACGGATATGACGAAGTCGTGACTAAAATGTATTACTACAAAATAAGAATTCAAAAACCGACCTGGTTTTTTTATTCTTTTAGATTTGTCAAGCGGCGTCTAATTTTAGCTATGTACATTATGTACAGTGTAAAATGCATGGCCGGGCTTGTTAAAAGTTTAAAGTTTTAACTAAAAAAATCAAATGAATTGTAATTAAGTTGCTTAACTCGTTTTTAAAAAATAGGTACTACTAAAATTAGTTTCAAAAGAAAATACGAAAAAATTTTTTTGAAGAGGAGGAAATTTCATACTAAGCAGGCACAAAACCGTGTGAATTTGAAATATTATCATTGTTTTAAGTCGGGTGAAAATTTTTTTTATAAGTTAACTTTTAACGAACCAAAATAATTGATGAATTAACTTAACACTCGACTTTTTTAATCAACTCCATTCGACGAGTTGAAAAATGTCGTTAACTCGCCCGGCCATCGTAAATGTACACGCATTTCACGTCTGTATAGTCTACACGACGTATAGATTAATATTGGTGTGTATACCTGACGCAGAACTTGCGCGTTGTAACTTCAAATAACACCGGAAAGATTTCACTTTTTAACCGCCCGTGCACAGTGAAAGCAACATTATTTATTACTTACTAACGATTGAAACTCATATAACCGTCGTCGTAAAACTTGCAGACAACTTGAGATCATCGGTACAATTTAATATATTTTATCAATCGTCTCTCGTTAAAACGGATTCGTTTGTTTGTCGTTTTCCCCCGAGTTTTGAATATTTCTCGGTAAAACCGTTTCGAAAAACCGTCGAATACGTAATATACAAGCAGATGCGTCTCCAGAGTCTGGAAGAAGGGTTCAGTCTTCAGAAAAATGTGCGCTAGTTTGAAAAGAACACTGTATTTTTTTAAGTACCATCAATTCTTCTATTTTTCGACTTGATAGGACAACATACAATATATTACGGTCGTTTATACCAAAAAAAAAAAAAAATATAGTTATTTTAACACGCCTGTCTAGTGTGATCTGTAGTGTTATTTCTTTGGTCTGGAGGGAAAAAATTACGTTTTATTTATTTTATTTTTTTCCGCAAGAAAAGTTATCAAACTGCAAGAGCCGATAAATTTTCGTTCATAATAGTGGTCGATACTCCGCGTACTTTTATACTAACTATAGGTGAGTTCACCATTTATTTTCGGAAACGTTTCGACTAAAACGTCATCGATGATTGCGGACGACGATTTTTTCCAAAAATAAACCGACCGACAACATGTCGTCACCAGAGACGCGACGTACAGATTTAGAAGGTAAAACGAATCGTCGGTGAAATAATCGATAGAAATCGGTACGAAGAGAACTGCGAATGGTGTTCAATGCGAATGGCACAATTCCATACGAACATTGTAAAAGCGCTTTCCACGATTTCAGTACTTTAAAAATCGCGTCATATATATATGTATAGTATGTATGGAAAGCATAGTCCTGTTGGTTTTTCGTCTCGTTCGACATTTTGGTCTTAAAGGTTTTCAACTGAATGTATTTGTGGAAAAAACGAAACGGTATTATTTTTTCAATCGATTTCGATCATTTTTGAAATTTTTTAATCCGTTCGATTTTCGTAGTTGTAAAACCTTTAGTTTTCAGTTTAAATACTAGTTAAGCTAAAAAAAACGCACACGTTATTTTGCGTTGACCCACGTCGGTTCGTAAAATTCGTGTGTTTTTAACGTTTATACACCTCGTTCTTGTTGCTTTTTCGGCCGAAAATCGTGCAAATAAATTGAAAATTTCCCTCGAACGCGACGAAAACGACCGTTTTCGTGCTTTAATAGAAATTTCGATTTCCAACGAATTTAGTGTTCGAAGTTTTCGAAGAGAACCATTGTGCTGTTTGCATATTTAATACGTTTATACATCGTCCAAAACTTCAAAACTGCACTCAAAGCTTTGACCTACTCTACCCGCGGACTCTTTTTTTTTTTTTTTTGATACATATCAATCACAATATCATCACAATAATATGCATCTGATCGAATATTACTACATTATTGTCTTATTGCCATTACGAAACAATTGTATTTTGATGTTTTACTCGCTGCGGTTATTTTTGTTTTGTTTCGCGAGTCAATTCGTTAATTATTGGGTTATACATTATTGATTATATAATGGAAAATACACGGATTCGTTTTGTGTTTCATTGAAGGGAACACCCCACGAAATTATTATCATCGCCACGAGGAAAATGTGACTCCTTCACGTGACTTTGCGCAATTTCTTCACGTGATTCGTTCGTACGTCTTCTCTGGCGAAAACACGCTATTGATAATAAACAAACGAACAACATTATTATAATAATAATAATTATTGTTGTACTACGAGCACCAATTTTCATGTTTTTTTTTTTAACTTTAAACTAATGCTTGTGATACGAAATATACGGTAACGATATCGTTAGAAAATTTTTTAAGAGTTTTCTAAATTTTTTATTTTAGGTTTTTTTTTTGTAATAAACGGTGCAAAGTCGTACGTCACTTTGCACCATTAAAATTACTTATATAGATATTATTTAATCGTGGTTAAAAGTGTATACTATCAGTGTCGGCCATAGAAACGTTTAAAAAACAAAAAAATGTAGAAAATACTAAATAAAGGTATGAATTTTACCAAATTTTTTTTTTTTTTAGCACATTTTTCTGTTTATAATAATTACTAAGGCGTAACACGATCGTTGTGCCAGTTTTCACACGAGTTTTCCGATGAAGTACCGACCGGTAGGTACTGCCGCAGCGTACTTCGACTAATTTCGTTCGACTCCTCTGCGAAATCGTTTAAATAACAATTTTAAACGCGAATCTATCGTAAATTCGCAGTACGACCGTGTAAACTGTTGTACGGATAAAATCGCGAGACAAACGTAATATTCATACATCTCGCGATTCGAAAACGATCCGTTTACTATATAGGTAGTTTGTTTTATGTATAAATCGAGTGTATTATAGTGATACGGACGCGTTATAACCCGTTTGGACGTGTAAAATTATACCGACGAGGGTTTGCGAAATTTTACTTTTTATTCTTGACAAATTACCCGTGGCGACCGCGATTTTTTATTTGTCGAGGCCAACGTATAAGTGAATGCTGCGTATATTTATAATAATATATGTACGCTACTTAATGTACTTGCCAATAATAATGAATAACGACGATAATAATAAGTACACACACACACACCAGTGACGATTTTTTTTTTTTTAATTATTTTGTCTTTTGTTCGTACGTTATATTGTTGTATATGTTGTTAACGCAACACAATTCTGACGCCTCTTGTGTATACAGGTGCACCGCGGAAGACGGAAATAATCGACCAGTTTTAGACACGAAAAATTACTTGGAAAAAAAATTCATGGTTAAAACGCAGAAATATACCTGCTGTGTATTTCTATCTATTCGCAAGTCATATCGAGCGTGCTGCGCTATATAGTTATGGATGGTTTAGGTACAAAATTGTATCATAATTTTAACCGTTTGGATAAATTCATTTCGTTTGAACTTACCTAGTTTAGACTCGCTTCAGCTCAATTTTTCGCAGTTTAATACGTTTAACCGTTCAGTCAAGCTGATTTTTTATATCACGCGCTGCAGTAGACTTTGTGTTGTATACATTATTCGATATCTGTTGGTAAAACGTGAAAATTCTCTTCAATTGTTTTTGGGGGAAAAAAACGCCCGTTAAATCACCGTCATATAGATCGTAAATATTCGAACGCAATTGTATAAAAAACGTACGAAGGTGGTTGGCGAAAAAACACATTTTGTAGTATTTTATAGTATATTGTCGAGCTAAGTTTTTTCTGCAACTCAACTTGAGCAATTTTTCGTTATCTAACTCTTTGGGTGTAAATAAACTTAAAATTTATTTACTCGTCCATACCGACTAAATATATAACCCGGCTTTGCGAGTATACCCGTGGTGGTACGCATACATCTTGGATCTTAGATTCTGAGCGATGTTTTTTTTTTCTTTCAAAAACTTTTCGCATAGAAAAAATGCTCCGATTTTCAAAGTCTGTACCTCTAATGAAAGGTTCGTAAACTCCGGCGGTAGTTTGGTCGAATTTCCCGTGCTTTTTGAGTTTTAAACCAAAAAAACGATTCGAGAATTTTACGGCGAAAAATTTTCAGGTTTGTAATACGACGTTTTCCGGTAGAAGGAGTGCTCCAATCGTTACGTTGAACACTATACAAAAGTTGAAATTTAAATTTTATTTTGTTCGAAGCATTTTTTGTAGTTTCGATTATTTTCTGAGTCATGTGACGAAAACGTCGAAAATGGCAAATTACACATTGGTTTTATGGCCACGCCATCCAAAGCAACGTTCGGAACGAGCTGAAACTTTTACATAACATTCAACTAGGTAAGGTATACAGGTTTGATAATAGTTTTAAGTGATTTCAAAAAATTTTGCGCCAAGTATAGAACTTTGTATTTCTCGAAAAATTTATTAGAACGTATACTACAGCGCGACCTATAAAGTGTTCCCGGCTTTTTTTTTTTTACCACGCACTGTTACACATCGGACGTCTGAAAGTAATAGCAGTCTCTGTCGGATTTAAAAAAATTTTCAAAATAAGTGTACATTGACGTGAGTGATACACAGAAATATAATATGCGATGCAAATAATAAAAATATGAGTAATTATAAATAATAATAAAATATGAGTGCAGAAAAAACTTTACTTGGCATATAATACTCGTGTATAATTTAATATTATCTGTAAAAAAAAAAAAGAAAAGCTTATTTTGCAATAAATACAAGACACGGGCTTGAACGAAAAAAAAAATTTTTATACGATAAACGCTTCCGTATCGTATATTATATTATTATAATGAGGAGTAAGCGTATAACGTACGATTGAAACGACCGAGCATTTATAATTAACGATGTCCATCGTTAATTATAATATGTTATCGGAATATCTATATCGCACAAATGGCACGTATATTTTTTTTATACTTTATACATTTTTGCTGCCGATAAACGTACTGCAGAATTTTTAATTACAAAATCAATCGTGCAATTTCCCGAGTCGCGTTTTCCAAACGATCAGTATTGGCAATGGTTAGGTCGGAATGACGATCACTTTATACAGAACACGTTAATAATTATTCATTGTTGATACATCGTATAGTGTCATGTTCAATAAGTTCGATAATAAGCCGTATCGTGTCTATTATACATACTACAACGGCGGCGGTAAATTTTAATAATTGAACTCGACAAAAAACGTTTTGGCCGTCGATTTCGGGATAACGCGGCTGTTTTTTTTAAACAAACTTCGGTACGAGACATTGTGCGTAGATCGATTGGAAAGTTTGAGAAAAATCGTGGGGGCTTTGCCGGATGTCCTTACATCCTCGCCTGAAACCGTACAACTCTTTCACATTTTTAATGCGGATTTTCGCCTGCGGATCAACATTGTAATATTAATTTAAAAACAGCAATCGAATCGAACGATACGTGTACTACGGCGTAGTTCAACCTATGACTTATAATAAGCTTTTAACGCGTCCGCCGACAAAATCTATCGATTTAATTCCGAAGAGTAATATCCGTAATACCGACCGGTCGAGCGTATCGCTGCACGGCGGTGTTTGTTACAAATCTGGACCGTACTCAAATTCTATATTAGTTACACAAGGTCGTACAAATCGGTAACTTTATAACTGTTGTACTTATAAGTTGATTTTCTCCAAAGCAGTTTATGAAGAACGGGTTGTTTACAGATTGGTTTTTTTACGAATCCTGTAACTTGACTCTTCGCGGTTCGCACGTTTCACGAGGCCGTATCGTTTACCAAAGAACAAATAAGTAATATTTTTCTCGCGTCCGTTGGAGCGAAAACTGAAAACAGGAAAACAACAATCGTGTAGTGTACGAAACGTTTGCTAATACGTCTGTTTTAGTTGTGAAAATTCATTTTCGATTAATATTTCGCTACTAAACGTCCATACAAAATAGACTTTCAAACCTTGAAAACGCGTGGGAATAATAAACTTCACTGCAGATCCTGTTTGCGGGCACATTTGTCTGAATCGGATCGATTTTTCAAAACTACCTGATACTCGAAATGCAGTGCCAAACGAAATGGTACGTTTCAAAAACCATTGATATTACAGCTGGATAGGTGCAGAGAGCCAAATGGAACGAATCCGCCAACCGCGGTAGTAGTATATCGTTTTAATTGATTTAATTAAAACAAATGTTTTAATTGAAAACAATTTCGTTGATAGTATTTGTGTCACGGTATTATTACATCATGTGCGCGAGTCGTGTCGTCGTTGAATCACGAAATGATACAATACGTTTCGCAATTATTTTCTCGTAGTACCTTTCGCGGTTTGCACACAACACAATCATTTATATCGCGAATCAAACTTTCATACCTATCTATAGTGGACGGTTTAAAAAGTAAAATTTTCGGATAAATTAAACGGAAAACTCTCGCATAGTCGACGATAAAGTGCCTCTACATCGTTGCTGTGATCTGCGAACGGTCGCAAGCAGCGTCATCTTCTAAAGTGCCTTGTCGTTGCGGCCATTTCTGTCGGTCGAGGTCATTTTTTTTCGAGTCCACTGTAAGATTCGCATGTCATCCGGTGCTTTATACGTCTCGGAAGTATGAGTTGCTCTTCCTCCGGTCTCTTTCCTTGAACGTTTCCTTCTAGTATATTCGTTACGAAGTCGTTGCAGATCAAGTGAACTCGATTTGTCGGCTCTAAGAGTTTCCAATGTACACGGATGTATTTGGACACAAATTTCTATGCGTATTTCGCGCATAGAGTGTGGCCCGAAACAAAGTCTGGCGACGTCCTGTGCTATCCGCTTGCAGCAGGTTTCTACTTCTTTCGAGTGTACACTGCTGCTGCGGCGTGACGTCGTGATAATGATACGTGATAAAACGTTAAAACGAAAAAAAAATTTTGTAAACGACCGCAGCGTGAAAATATTATTAATAACGGTGACGCCGCGCGACGATTATAACGATCATTTCGGGGCTGTCTGCCAGCGCCCACGCGGCGGTGCTTGCCGGAGCAGACAAGCCGTCGTCGTCGTCGTCGTCAGCGAAGGAATATAGGAGCAATAAAACGTTTCGTAAAATTAATAACAACATTGAAAAAACAGAGTATTGTACGCAGATTTAAACGTAATAACGCGTGTAGTGTAGTATTTGCGGACGGCCTGTCCGCCGCGTGCATGTATAGATAAGATGCGATGAGCGCTAGACGATGGCTAGACGATGAAAGTATAGGAGGTACCTCCTTTGATCTAGTAGTCTTGCAAGTAATTTTGATCGAAACGTATTTAATTTTTATAATAACGTTTGACATCGTAATGGGTCGCCAAGCGGTGGTACCTGCTTCGGTATGGGCGGGTGGTTGTTACGGATTTGGAAAAAGAGTACATAAACACGCAAAAAAATTAGTATTCTATTATCGGGCGTAACGTTTTTAAATTGAAAATTTTGAAGAAAAAAAATACACCAAGGTTATGAGTTGAAGAAAACGTTTCCGATCGGATTTCCTATGGACGCCGTGATGAAAATTCTATTTTGTTTATTTATGATTGCCGCGTGTCATATTTTAGTTGTTTGTCCAACCGTTTTTCTTCTTCTAAGTTTTCGGTACTGAAAATTTGGCAAAACGTTGAGTACGAACGATGTCGGGCTTTCGCAGAAAACGTTATTCGACCGCCAAGATCCTATCCTATATTCTAAGACACAAAAACAAAAAAAAGCCGGGATCACTTTAGGTCGCGTGGGTTGTTTGACGGAGTACCTTTGGGCGGGTCAATGTTGTGGGGCATCAAACGTATTATCTGAAAGCGGAGATAAATCGTCGCCTTCGACAAGAAACGATTCCTCAGTTATCGAGAGTCCTGCTGGTGAAACCCGAATGTAACAACAATAAACGTCGAATGAAACTTTTTGAAAGTACCACCGTCTTGATCCGAAAAGAAAAAAGGCACCGTTTGTAGAAATCGGTGCACTCTTTCTTGGCGGAAATTTTGGACAACGGTGTAAAAAAAAAACCATTGTAAAACCGCTGAATCCAAATTGTATATTAAAAAAAACACACACACTGCTAATCTTTGTAACAACCAAAATAGCTCCCCCGCTCGGAATCCAAACTTTAAAGAGTATTTAAATCTAATATAATATAATATAATATACGTGCCGTCTTAGTGCCGTTGTAAACAGAAATAATCGAACGGACCTTCGGCGGCGGCGGCGGGAAATGAAAGCCTCCTGCTGACGTCAACGGTGACCCGGACGGTTGGACTCGCGCCACGGTCTCCGCGTTTTGGACGCTGTCCCGCCGCCGCCGCCACCTTTTTGGCCGCCGCTCGAACTGAGACGGCGCACCGACACTGAAGAAACGGGCGTGAATTACGAGAGAGAATTACGATTCCGGAATGAGAATTTAAAGTTGTCGTATGGCGAAGCGATTTGGAGACCGGTCACTTCTTTGGGGAGGCCGACGTTTCGCAAAAGTGCGTAGACCAAACCTAACAGAAGTTTCGACGATTGCGTAAAAAAAAAAAAAAACGATTTCGAGCGAGCTCGGTTTAACCTATACAGTACGGTGTGGGCGGGCGGCACGTCTCGGTATAAGAAAAAAAATTCAAATCTAACGAACAAATGTCGGCCGCATCAAAAGTTACTACCCGGAGTACGACTTTTCCGGGTAATCGCCCGGAACACCTCGCCCGACCTAAAATTCACTTCATTTCTTTCCTTCTTTTGAGATTTTTTCTTGCTTTATTGATACACTAACAGTACCACGTAACGCGATTCTGCGTAATACGAAAAGATACTCTCTACGTATACCCATCTTTAGTCTAAATTTGTGTCGAAATAAATGAAAAAAAAATCGTTTCGAACGAGATCTACTTTAAATCGAACTGCCTGACTTTTGTGTCGCATAAAGCGCGCTGATCGATCCTTCCACTCGAAAACACAAACGGTCGGCGATCGTTGTCGTTTTCGGCAGACACCTGAAAACAATCAAAAAAAGCTTCAAATCAAACGTATTTTTCAAAACCAACAACCAAATTTTTTTCTGGTATTCCACGTAAAGATCCGTAAACCATCCGTAAACAATAGTGATTGCAAATTTGGAAGTTTCGAGCGTTTTTCCGAAAACGGTCGAACAATTTTTTGGTTTTTGGGCCGTATCTCGAAACTCGAAAACGAATTTCATATAAGGTAACGATTTACACGAAAATGTTTAATGCTATGACATTTTTCGACCGGTTCATCGCAGAAAAACAAAATTTTTTTTAAAAAAACGTCTCGAATCGACCCCACAACCAAAATTCTAATTTTAGCCCTTTAAATTGCGCCTATTAATTAGGAAACCTTTAAAATTCGGCCGGACGTTCTTGCGCTTTGTAACCTCCGAACGTATAAACCATGAAATGTACCTAACTAAAAATCTTAAGAATATTTTTTTTTTTATTTTGAGGAAACTACAGACTTTGTGCACGCCGTTTTAATGGCGCATTTATGTACAAACAATACGTCATATTACTTTGTACACGATTTCAATGCGGACGATTATGTCTGTTGTGCGTGTGTACACGTAAACAACAACAGAATGGCATTTCCGAGTTTTCGAAACGGCGGAACGTCGCGAAAAGTTCTTCGCGTAAACAAAATCGTAAAAAAAAAATCACGAAACACGCAGGGTATGTTGAAAACAAAAAAATAAACGCTGTTCGTACTGCAAAACGATAATTTTTATTGTCCACCGCACTCCTCGCTGCTCATAAATACACTCATGACATTGTATTCAAACTCGGTACCAGCCGTATGACGAATGGTTAGAAACACGTCAACACGCAGCGTAATATGGAAATAATAAATGTAGCACTAAACATTCAAAAAACACCGCGTTCAAATTGCTGATACATACTCTCATGACCATTTTTGTATGGAGTCACATTTTACAGACATTCTAGGTAAACTCGGAAAACAAAAAAGAACGTGGTCTAGACAAAACGAAAATCATTTATAAACTCGAATAAATATTTGTTTCTTCACACCTCTCGCGTGAGGCCGGATTCAAATAACAGTAGTTGTGATAGTATTCGACAATAATATTGGGGGGTTCCACCGAACATTTAATAGTTTTGGTCAATCGAAAAAACTGAAAACACAAAAAATTACCCAGATGACTGCGGAAACCAAGACTGTTTACGCGAACAGAAACTTTCATCGATTTCTCCACGGACAATCAAGTATAAATATTTAACGACTTATTGTGGATTTTAAGCGAATGTTATTACGTTTTCTGCGATGTACGCCGCGTATACGAAATGTTATAATTTGTAATTATAGAGTATATAACATCTCCGGCGATTCGACCGAGACGGCATTACACAATATAATTTTAGCTCTTTTTTTTAAACTTTTAATGTTTTTTTTTTGGTCAAATCTAAAAAATTGTTTCGTCAGTATTCGCGTATACTTTTGTTTCGTATAGCCTTCGATTTTCAGTTCAAGCTCAATAATACACGACGTTTAACAGGGTGTACCTACCCGTATGTTTATTATAACGTACGGTTGAGATATTTTGAAAAACCGGTAACAATTATTTTCGTTTGTACGTGAATCCGATCATATTTTTACTTCGAGTCGGTTGAAATTTTCACTCGTGATTAGGACGGGTTGACGAACGCGACGGAAACAAAATTTTGACCGTTTTCTTCTAGCTCGATCTCAATATCACTCTTTGTACTTAAAATACGCACGTCTCCTTTTTCGCCGATCGCACACGCCTCGATGATCTTGACCTGCGATGTGATAACGTCATAGGAAAAATGACCGATGATTCGCGGTCGACCTAAATCGTTTTCATGAATGAAACAACGAACGGAGTGCGTGCGAGTTGCGACGAGTTACGCAATGCTTCCTCATAACGGACTGCAACTTTTTTCGGCGTGAGAACGTTGCATATCTCTGCGTCTAACCCGAATCGTTTTTCCCGATCGTGTCTCGCGTTGTTTGTGACTCACAAATAAACAACATTCGTTGTCTAATCTGTTTGTTGTTGTTGTTGTTTTTCTTTTTTTGTTACAAACACCGAGTACCTGGAAACGGACGTCGCCTATAATAACGGACCTCGCGAACTCCACATCGCGATCGAGTGACCTTTATTTTTGTCTTTTTACGCGCAAATGCGCAACGTCACGATTATTTTTACGTTTTTCTCTCTCTCGTGCTGTGCATTCGACGCGTAACAGTTTTGTTTACGTTCCTCTTTAATCTGTGTACGTATCGGTGTTGCTTCTTGCAATCGGGATATTATTATTTTGGCAAGTTCGTCGTGATTGACTACACCTACGCGAAACGCGCGACCGTGCATTAAAATAATTTTATTATTGTCGCCAAGTTCGCGGAAAACCTACAGCGTTTACACGCTCTGAAGACGTGCAAAAAGGAAGGAAAGAAAGCAGGAAAATTTGAGGTCGGGTGCGAAAAGTCGTAGCGATCTTCAGAGCGGGTCACAATACTCTTTGGGTGGTACGTTCCGGAGGTTGTGGTTCGGACTTATTGTATTATAATAATCTAAAAGCAATCACGGTATGATCGTTGCGTTCGAAAAAGAAAAGAAACGATTCTGAGCGAGCTAGTCCCGGTAAGAAAACCGAATTTTAAAAATGTGTAGCATTCAATTCGTATATGGATAACTGGAATACGACTTTTTTTTTAGATAATCGCCAAACTACCTCTCACCGGAATTATGTTTTGAATCGTACAAAATTTCGACCGGTCATCCCCGACTTCCTCCCCGTTTACGCGTGTACAGTCTTTGTAGACTACTTCGACCGGCACTTTTTGAGTTTTTGCGTCGATTTCGGAGGACATTCAAAAAAAAAAAAAATTTCAACTCAATAAACAGAAACCAGCTCGGTTTGTTCGACACATCAGGTATTTATCATTATGGGTTGTGATAAAAATATTAACGGCTAAAAGAACCGTCGTATGAATCGTGTACACCTACTTAATTTTGACTTTAGAGAACAAAAAGTATTGAAAACAGAGAAAAAACTGTTGATGGGAAAAAAGCACGATTCCAGATAATATTATCTGAAATCGTGACCACCGAAAGCACTGCGCAGGTAATAATGAAAAGGAAAAAAATTCTATATCTCGGCGAGCAAATCGTACGAAAGAGATTAGAACGATGTGGTTTTAATAGTGTTGTATTATTAATAAATTTACAGTTGCCAACTCGCGGTTTTCTCAAAACACTAATATCTATTAGATAGATTGCCTATGAGTAAGTAAAATAATAATTCTATTTGATTTGTTCATTTTAACTTTTATTATAATTTTTACTACGAAATCTTAATTTTACTGACAATGTGATTTACTATTATAAGTACAGCAGTAATTTTTGTACTCCCGGTGGCCGTAGTACATAATTTTCTTAGGACATTTTTTTTTTTTAATATTATTTTAAAAAATACGCGCATAAATTGCTTGATTTTAATAAGAAAAAAAGTTTTTTTAATAAACTCTACAATCGACAAAAAATTATTGTTTATATTTATTATACTTGTTGACAATTGTAAAACGATTCTCATGATGGGTTGTGAGTCCGCGATTCCCGCAAAGGGAACGCCTCGCGGTCAGCAGCTTTTTTATACGACAACATTTTTTTTTCGACGCTTGTACGAGATAATTATAACGTATATTATATTTTATACATATGACGACTCGTAACCTCGAAAAAGATACAATACATATAATAATATTAATCGTACAGTTGGCATGAATATTGTGACGGATTTTTAATTGCGCTGCGTCGTCTCCGCGCGACGGTACGTTTAAAAGTGTCGAGAAAATTTAAAATTTTCCCGCTCTGTGTATCGTTCAAAATGTTAATACCAAAACGTACAGTACAACAGCCCGTGATACTGTTTTGTCATAGTTATTTTTCTCATAGTCATGTTTTTAATCCAAACGTTCGAACAAATTATTGTAAAAAAAAAAAAATCAGAAATATTAATGCTCGTTTTATTTCGCCAGCGCGTTGTACACGAAAAATTTTGAAATTCACTCCGTAAACAAATACGGTTTAGCTGCGCGGTCGAAATCGTTTGAAGTTTTTCACGCTTTATTACAGCTCGAACGAATGTGTTTGAAGTTTTTTTTCTTTTGGTTCGCGCAAATAAAACTTCTACACCGTCACGTCGGATAGTGATTAGTGGATACTTGATTAGATTGAACGACGCTGCCGTAAACGAAACGTATTTTTGAACGATTATTCGCCTGTACGAATATTGTGTATATCGAAAACAATGCGATTGGAACACACTCGAGGGTGTACACGAACAAAGTTAGTTAGGCCTAATAATAAACTGCAGTTCGACGACAGGCCGCGACAGGGCGCCTGTAAATTGGGTCGACCGGTCGCGCGTTTTGTGCGAGATTGTGCGAGCGAAAAGGAGATTTAGCGCAACCGATTTGTTTGCGTTTGTTGTTGGATCGACGCGGCCGGTGACAATATACTAAAACGTGCGCAACGCTTGTGACGTAAATAGGTAACACGCGTTGTATCGCGTTTTCTGGATTCTGAGCGAAACAAAGAATGTGTGTTACACACGACGTTTTTTTACCACCTCTTCGAATGATGCTCAGATTTTTATCTCAAAGTCGGTAGTGTACTCCACTGACGACGGGCGCGCGGACGGTACTTTTAGAGGGGTCGTGGATTTCAAACGAATGAATGGGTCACGATGATTTTTAAATTGAAGAGAAATCGTAAAAAACGTTACGGCAAACGTGTTTTTGTGACGATCGGAATGAGCTGAAACTTTGCTCTATTGTATAACAGGTCCGATAGAAATTTCTAGAAATCTCGAGCGATTTCGAGCAAAGTATAGAAATTTTTCATTTTTTTTTTTTTGTTCGACAAAAAATTGAATTTTCCACAAAAAGTTTTGAAAATTTAATACGAGTTTCCCGACGTGTAAAACACATAGGTACGTGCTACTAAAAACTTTCGAGATCCGTAGTCAAGACGTTTAGTTGTTTAAAATTTTCGAAAATCGATCATACCTATTTTTGGAAAAAAATTCGTGCCCACACAAATGTATTGTTTAAGATTTGAAAATTAAACACGTAAAACAAAATTTACGAATAAAAAAATATCAAAAAAAATCTGCCCAACGCGAACGCGTACAAAAAAAGTATTGAAAAACGGTGTTGTTTCGATTATAACAACGGAATTGCCCACTGTTGATACTGAAAACAACCCCATACGATGGTTTGAAGCCTTCGCACGTCGTTTAAATTGATAAACCGAACTTTGTAACTAATTTCTTTATCTGAGTCACTGAGTGAGCACTCAGAATCGTTATTTTCGAAAACAGTGACCCACAGCATCAAACTACCCACGCGACCTACAGTGATTCCGGCTTTTATTATTTTTATTATAACGATTCGTTGTATACCCACAGTAATTGTATTTTAGACGAAAGCTATCGGTAGACGTACGTTTTTCCTTATGTTTGTTTACTATGTCTGACGTCGTACAACAATTCAAACTTGACGAGAGTCTGCGACAGCGTGTTGCGAGTTTTCACCGCGTGAATTGTGGGCAAAAAGTGTGGAAAATTCGCGACACGTTTTCGCGCGTTGCATGGCGACGCTTGAATAGATCGAGCGTTTTAAAAAAACAAAAAAGGCTTATAACATACAATGTCTTTAATTCACCCGTTTTGATGACAGTAATCGTTGAACTCTACTACTGTCGTAATCGTACGTGTAATATTCTACCGCTTGTGTTGTACACAACAGTATATAGTGGCATTGATTCACGACGGGGTAATGAAATCTCCATCTTTATTTTTTTATTTTTTCTCATTCTCAATTATCGTTTTGATTGCTGTTAAAACGAGAAATAATCGTTGCGACACGTTAACCTACAAATACAAAGTGGTATTATTAATACGCGACACGCGGACAAGTTGCAATTTGGCGTGCGACGGTGTTGTTCGGACGCAGAAATAATTGGATGAGAAGCGTATTATAATATTATTTTGGGACGTGTGTGTAACGTAGTTAATCAAAAGTGACGAGATCAGAGAGTTTTTGTTTTATAAATACTTTCACAGACAATACCGCCGCCGAAAACCGTTGTACCAGTCGAAGTGTTTTACGTGCATTTTTCGTATTACGAACCTCCTCCTACCTGTATAAGAAATTATGTCGTGTTAAAAAAACGATTTTCTGTATAGCAAACGATTCGCAGTAACCTGCGCGGCATAATACTATCGTGTTGTGACCGTAGAAATCCTAATGTAACACTAGAAAAAAACGGCAAATTTTTCGGAAGAAAAAAAAATAATACCGATTTTGTAGTATCGATAAACCCCGAGGTCTTACACACAAGTTATCGCGGTTTCGACCGACGGCGTAGCGTCCAGCAGCTCATACGACGCGCGATGCGGCCTTGCAGTTAGGTCCAACTTCTTCCTCTATTATTGATTATTCTTTTTCGTCACACAATATATAGTATGTAATAACATTATCGCGGTTACTTTGTTACACGGATAACCTCCATAAAAGTGTACGTACACTGTAACGTTGTACCGATATTCCACGGTTCAAACCGAAAACGTACAACGTCATTCATCGTATTTTTTTGTTTTCCAAATCGGTTTTCTCGTTCCAATTGATTATTAATAACACATTTTGATTAGAAATTTTCGTCTCGGGTGATAACCGCTGCGATAACCTCGACCCGTCGACGGTACGCACGCCGAAACCACGATAAGTGTGTTTTGTTTCTCGAAGGTTCTGAGCGCAGCGAAAATGTATTGTTTTTACAATGATGTTTTTTTTTTAGGGTAAAGGGTTTTACGACCTTAAGGGTAGTGAAAATGCTACGATTTTTTTTTAGTCGGTACTGATGGTACTTTGAGAGTTCTATATTGAAAAAGTTACAATCAAAAAAACAAAATGGTATTTAAGGAAAAACCTTTTACGTGTTTTTCGACATAATCGATTTGGTTTTTTGGCCAAAACTTCCGAAAAAATGATCGGAACAGAGACACAGGTTTGGTACGGGTTTCGAGTGACTTTGAACATTTTTGAGCTCGTAATAGTGTCGAACTTGAAAATTTTCGAAAATTTTCCATTGTTCGAGATACATAATTTAATTTTCAACGAATAATTTCTGAAAAATTAATACAAGGTTGACAACTTGTAAATATATATGCTGTTTAAAAAAAATTATCGGAAAACGGTGTTATTTTGATCATATGTAACAACAACGGAATCGGTCTACACGGCCGTTTATCGGTTTTTGACTATTTTTTTAATTATTTCTATTTTTTGATGGAAGCGTCCGTGGTGTAACACTCAAATCGCGCCACTTTTGTAGAAAAAACGGTGTCGGAAAAAAATCGTTCAAACAGCTAAAAATATATATTTTATTTATCACACAAGTGTAATATATAGGCGTGTATACATTTACGTTGCGATTCCGTGAGGATTTTCCGGAGGACTTTCGGCCGGTTCGAGCAAGGTTGCAGCAGCAGCAGCAGCAGCAGCAGCAGTAGGACGTATGTGCGGGAAAAAAAACCGTCACATAGGCCTTGGGTTATATTTATGTACCTCCTACAGGAGGAACGGAACCACGGTCGTCGCATATAACACTATATGTATATATATTATGCTAATTCGGTGTTCTTAAAAGGTCTTGCCCCGGCAATCGGCCGTTCCACGTTATGATGCACTCGTAAGTCGCGTGTAACGTGCAAGGCTGATGTTAAAAACGAGTTAAAATCGTTAATCGAGTCGTACGTTTTAACTTGACGGACGACTAGTGTAGCAGAATCCAGGATTTTTGTTTCGCGAAATTCCTCGGTCTACGTATCACCAATTTTTATAGTAGAATTGTTGCGGCACCTCTTAAATATTTTCAACAGACGAGGGCGGTATTAATGTCGAAATACCGCCTGCCTAGTTTTCGACCCTCGGATACTGTAAAATTAATGGCAGACGTATAACAGCCCGCTAAGATACCGGTGTTTAAATGAAAAGTTCGTCTGGTAGTACGGCACTTCTACGGTTTTTAGATCGGACCGACTCCTCGACTTTTTCCCCCCGTCCGATTTTTAAACTTGTTTGGCAGGCGTCAGCTATGTAGGTGTACCGAATCAAGACGAAAAGAATACAAACGAGATACTGTTCCTCGAGGCGAAAGCGGCACTTATCAGAGGGCGCGAGATTTTTAGAGGCGCTGTATAGAGTTTAACAAGAGCGACTGCTGAATGGTTTTAAACCAGTGAGAACGTCGTCGTACAACTGCAATCAGCGCGATTTGAACGCGATTTCAAGTCGAGTTTGACTTGTGCAGGCTTATTATTCTAACACGGCACGAAAGCTCTAAAACAAAAAAAAACGTATTATATCTGATACGTTTTCTTTTTGTCGACGAAGAAAATGACCGGCTGAGTAACGTGAATGTTTGGAGACACACAGTGAAATCGCAAACCGTTACAACCATTTATAGATCAGCTCGGCGGCGCGACCATTTCAACTCGGTCGAAAGAATCGAATTAAAAAAATACTACACAGTGCGATATCGTAACCGTCTACTTGCACCCAGCCTTGCATCACGTGGCGCGCGATGTGCGCAACACAAAATAATATTATGCAAACGGTCGTACACCACCTACTCGATATTATACGTTTATTTGATAAAATACGTTTTCGATTTATAATACGTTATTTTACATAGGCGTAATGCGTTGCTGTACGTCTCCGTAGGTATACCTAACTATAACGCGTTAGGTTGGATAAAAACGGTTAGATCGCAGCCTTGTGACTCGGCTCGTTTTTTTTTTTCCCACCCACCTTTAGCAAACGACCGTCGTTTCTGCGAACACGTTATGCTCGTTAGGCCCGACGCGATTGGTGAATATTGTTTTAGATTCTGAGCGAAACGAAGCGAAACTCACTGCTGGTTTTCACATCAGTTTATTTGTTTTTTGCCGTATGTAATTTACGATATAACTTCTTCAATAGCGCTCCGATTTTTAACGTCAGCACCTCCTCTAACGCGAACGGTACTCCGAGTGGTCGTGTAGACCGTCTGTAAAACCGAGCGAAAATTACGGAGAAAACGTTTAAAAATTACGGCAAACGCGTTTTTGACACGCAAATTGGACTGTACTCGGAAAACGATTTGTGTGACTCGCACAAATTCGTTGTTTGAGATTTGAAAATTTAACACGCTTTGTGTAAAACAACATCTGAATAAAAAAAATTCCGCCCAGTAGAAAGCGTGCAAAAAAAAAAAGTATTGAAAAACCGCGTTACTTTGATTATAACCATGAAATTACGCACTGCAATCGACACTAAAAACGTGATAACCCCTCGAATAATGGTCCTCCAAATGGTTTCACGCGTTATTTAAAGTAATAAACCAAACTAAACTCCAGTTGACCAGTTCCTTTATTCGTCTATTGTCTCTATTTCGCTGTCCTTCCGAAACAGTGACACCCACAGCGTCGAACACTGCCCGCGCGACCTAATTAGTGATTCCGGCTTTTCAGAAGTATCACGAATATCCCGTTGTCGCTGAAAATTTGGGACAGGTGCTGCAAGAGGGAAACGTTGTCTGCAGCAAAAATTTAGTTCAAAATTATATGACGTAACTGCGACAAATTTCAATTAATATATATTTACGTGGGTGGGTTTAAAAAAATATCATGTTTTGTCGCCCCGCTCCGTTTGTTGTATAATATAGTATATAATAATTTACAAGATTATTGTAACACGGTCATTTACAAACGTGTATAACACAAATTTAAAAATACAAATAGCTTCGAATCTGTTTCGCAATATTTGGGTCGAACGCGTTCGGCCGGCCCTAGTTTTTTTTTTACCCATATACACGTCATCGTGCCCGATCGACTTGAGAGAAAAAATAAAATCATGTCCGTCGACTACGTATAATGTACAGTATGGGTTTATAGGATAGAGTTCGTTTAACGAAGAGCGATTTTCCACGACGATTATCTTGGTATGGAATCTTAGTTCCAACAACAACATATTGCATATTGCAGCGGTTGAGTTTTTTTTTGAAATTTCGATTGAAACGTTCGCGAAATTCGGTATTGATTTTTAAAAATTTGAAAATTTGCCAACGACTGTAACAGGTGTATCAAGCGATATGCGTGTATAGGATGTACGTTTAAAAGTTACAGACTGTACAACACGTACACGCTAATGAGAAATAACTCAAAAAAATAAATTGTTTATATATACTCGACCAAACCGTTTGATCAAAAAAAAAAAATGATTACCCCTTTTTGAGAGATTTTCGCCGTTTTTTAAAAAAAAATTTCATACTGCAAAATTTCCCATAAATTTCGTACAGGGGGTTTCTCCTCACCCCCCTTCACGTCGATTATACGACTGTATTTTTACACCTTCCTCAATGCCAAGCACGACATTGTGTTTTTTTTTTACAATCGCGGTCACGCGTCCGTGACACATGTTCCATAATGTACACCGATCGGTGCGCGGTGACGATTGCGCGACGACCTCGTGTACAACCACACAGGTTTGTTTTGTCATGGGTTTTCTGTAATAATATCACGTTCACCGGTGAACGGTTTAAAAAAAAAAAAAAACTCAATTTAAAACGCTTACAGAAGATAATTTCCACCATACGATTTCCTTCGCGAATATCCCTCCCCCCGATCGTGCTGATAAGGTCGAATCCGTCGAAAAATCACGGGATCAGCCCGATATCACGGGGTTAATCCCGTCTGAAATTACTACTTCATCTCGAATACCAGCCGTGTTGACGATGGCCGTCTGTAAGAATTCTCAAGTCTCGGACAAGGTCATCTTACGCAGCGATACCTCTCGTATGCGACTGCGGCTATTGGATAAGCTGCTCAAAGACGCGTTCTTCGAAGGGTTTCTTGTCTAAAAATTCGCATTTTTAACTGCTCCAAAACCGACGGTCCGTATCTCACTCGTTCCGACGGGGATTTGGTTCTCGGAACGCGAAACAGAGGCGTGTTTGGAGCAAAACTGTCCTTGTGCGCGAGATAGTCAAATGTTGGACGAAAAACACCGTTATCTGTGCTTCTGTTGTAAGCGAAAACGTCAGAATCGCGTCGAAACGATAATAACTGACGATTTCATATGATTAATAATAAAAAAAAATTCTATTCCGACGTAATAGGAAGGAAATGTGACTATACGATAGTACGTGTAGAGTAGAACGCGACCGTCATTCAAAAACGATCCGAGTGGTAAAGGTTCTCGGGAGCAATATCGTATAAGATTCCTACGTTTTTATTCTGTCGTACAGTGATTGAAACTCGTCGATTTTGTCGGTTCCACGCGACTTTTCTCCGTAGAACACAGTTGTAAGAAACGAAATGCGAACGTAAGAAAAACCGGTGTAAATTCGAGATCGGGAGAGAAAGCACTTCTTTGCGTCCGATGTATCCGGAAAGTTCACAAATAATCGAATTCGGTGATGTTCCGATTCTTGTCGTCTTCATGCAGACCTAAATCTATCAGAATCGAACAAACTATGTATAATATTTTTTAAAAAAACTCCTTTGTGGTGTTCAACGGTAAAGATCGGAGCCGCCGCCTACCCGTTAAAAGTGCGGATAACTGTCAAAAAGCCGTTTTCCGAAAGTTCTCGGAACCGTTAAAAGATATCCAAGTGTATTTTTTCACGGGACGTGTGCTGGTCACACGCCAAACGAAAAAATAAACGTTTTCCAGGGTTAAAAATAAAGTAGTATTTCGAATTATACGAATCGGTCGGTAGCTGTAAACGACAGTTGTTCGGTTGTTGGTTTTGTCGACCGTTTGCGTACAACACGCGTACGTATAAAAGTCACGGTACGTTTGAATCGTTAAAAATTATAATTTTTTATTTTGTAAAAACTAACGTATTCGTGTGCGTTTGGGTGTGCAGCACGTTTTACACGCGATAATATCGATAAAAGAGAATAATAATGTTATAATAACGGTTACCGGCCGCTTACTTTCCCGTCGCCGCCGCCGCCGCCGTCGATGGCGCCACTGACATTACGTGTATTATGCACGCTGGTTTTTTAAGCCAAGTGCGGCCAAGGTACCGTTTTCACAATAATGTTTCTAAACTTTTTTTTCCACCGGTTCGTTTAAATGCGCCGATTTCTACACGATGATACCTTTTTTTAGCAAATCGGATCAAGGCGGTTACTTTAGAGAGGTCATTTTTCGATTTTCTCAAAAGTTTTTTTTTTCATAAAGCGACGGGAAAAACCACCGCACAAAAACGGCATTTTGTCGATAACGCGCGTGTTATTTCAATAGATAATGTCGTAAAAACAATCATCGATTTGAATAAATTCAGACGGTATCTTTGTACAAAGTTTCGTTTAATTTTAGGCTGTTTGTCGCCATTTTTGGATTTTGAGGCTTTTCACTCGTAAATGCGTTGATTTTGGGTTTTTTGAACATCGTACGCGTTACCGTACGTCAAAAATTTTGAAAATCGCACGGTTTTTTTTTTTCTACCGAACAATGGCGACGCATTATACCGTATTATTTCTCCGTAATTTCGAAGGTAATATCATTCCGTTGTGATGAAATTTTTAACAAAAACGTATCTTTAATACAATGTTCGTAATAGTAAAGGGGAAAAAAATTTTAGACGCACAAAACATGAAAAGTATAAGCACACGTAAAGCGTGTATTACACATTGTTACATATTAGTATGATACAAGTATTATCTTTTAGGTAATAAAACGGTTTTTTTTTTTTTCCACTCAAACAAGTCCGAATACTTTCATTTTTGACGGGGAAAAAAAACAAATCTCGTCGTGTGCCATGTTTGTGCTCCGTTAAAATGTAACTAATTTTATACCTATTTGCGCTTAACACGCGTGTCCTCGTCACAAAAATGAAAAACGATTATTTTAGACTTTTCGTATGTGTTAAACACACGGTATGCTGTATCAATTGCGTGTTGTTGCAGTAACGAAATCCCCGGTTTGTCTGAACACGTAAAACGATTTCGAGAGAAGAAAAAGCCGCGGGATCGTTCTGGGTCACCGGTTTGAAAAATTAGGTTCAAACGTATCATATATATCTGAAAACAACGATAAGAACACGATTCTGAGCGAGCTCAGTATTGTAAATACACGCCTTCCTAAATTTTTCGAGAGTTTCAAAGTATGATGGTCAATTCAAAAACGTTCGATATCACACGACACCAAACTTGTGTCAACGATACGCGTATGTGTTTCAGCTTGTTCCGATCGTTATTTTGGATGTCATGGAAAAAAATAAGAATTGATACATTATGTAAAAATTTGCCGTATTATTGTAAACTCCGAAGTTTCTCCTTGGTTTCGCGGCCGCAACTTTTTCGACTTTTACACTCGCCTACCTCTAAAAAACATAGTACCATCGTAGACCTTTCGTTAGACTTTTAAACATCGGAGCGTTCCACATATCGCCCTGGAGTCGTTCGTGCGCAGGAAAAACGTTTCGAATCTAAACTAGAAGATACTTTTAGATATTATTCTATACCACAACGGTTTGTATAATGTACATATATAGTTATTATAACCAAAAATTACGACGATATGGTCGCGCACAAAAGAATTATAAACGACGTACGCTAAATACGAAAAACACGCCATTGTTCGCCGCGCGCCCGTCACGTTGAACCGTTTATAACAGTTCAAAAAATAATTTGCAGCAGCGCGCCAACAACAATTGTTTGAGTAATTTTATTTTGTTATTTTTTCTGCGCGAAAAAAAAAAAACCGTTATACGTTCTACTATTTTTTAATTTAATTTTGTCACACGACGTGTGCGCGTATATTTCACGCCGCAGCTGGCTCGTTAGTTTTCGCAAAAATTGTTTTTGGCGACACGCAGATGTCGTTTCGCCGCGTCTGCACAGGGTGTGTGCGATTTTTAAATTTTTCGAATACAGCGGCGAACACGTTTGTCCGGTCTGCGCCAGCATTAACATACCATTACATATCGATCGAAACGTATTATGGTGTTTAGAGAAAAAACGTTGTTCAACAAACGTTACTACACGGTTCGCGTGTAATCGCGATTGTTTTTCGCAACAAACTCGCAGGGTGTATATTCGTGTTCAAAATAATATTGTATATATATCGGAAACAAGCAGGTTAGGTACTTGACCGCCGCGATGTTCTTAAAGTCTAGGCGAAATTTCGCTTGAAACAATTACCAGAGACGCTGTTTTTTTTCGCCGTCTTTACTGGCTTTTCGGCGTCTCAGCGCAGACCACGTGCATTTGGGTCGGAAAACTGTACAATATAGTTTTAAAAATTTTACTCGAACTTACTCGTGGCAGACGTTTTGAAGGAAAAAACAAAGAAATATATACGTAGTCGAGTATTATATAACGTTATTACGACGCGTATCGTTTTTTCGCCACGCTAAAGACGAAATTCGGCGAACGAAATCGACGTTTAAGGAAAAAACCGAATTATAATAATTGTGTACGTATAACAATCGTAACCAATTCTCTTGGTATTGTTTTAATAGCACCTCCGAAATGGCCAAGGGATGCCAAAACCGCTATACCTATATAATATAATAAATATTTGTTCCGTAAAAAGCGCACAGTAATTAAACACGAAACAACGTGTGTATAATATTATGGCTAACAGACAAGAAATTCGCCGTTTTTGGAAGACCGCGTACAAAATTGACCTGCGAGATTTCCCCCTGACGGACTGCAGACACAGACGGACCTAACAAAAACGTTATAAAAATGAAATTTTGGTCATAAAATCGATTGTTTACCGTTCGGTATTGAATTCTCTACGGTATAATGCGTTGTTTCGATCGAAATTCTATTTAGAATTTAAGCATATCAGCAGTGATTTGCCTGTGTGTGTGTGTGGAAAGTCTTCTCACATTATTTACTCGTGGCAGTCAACTCGGTAGTATAAAATAATAGTATGTGTCACACGCGTGAAAATATTTGATACTTATTTGTGAACGTTTTTTCAAGAACTAAAATAGACAATAATAGATACGTCGAGTACAACGACAAAGCGTATCAAAGCAAGGCAAACGAACGTTAAAATTAAGTTAAAAAATTAAGTCAGTTTACGTCTTTCTCTCACTATCTTTTATGACTTAATTTGTTGGGGTTTTTTTTTTAGTTTATCTGAAACAATTTTAAAAATATTTTTTTTTTTTAAACTGTTTAAAAAAAAAGTATTAACAAGAAGAGAATTAAATAAACACAAATAAATGTTTTTGAAAAGAAGGAAACGTCATACTAGATACCGTGTGAGAGTTAAAAATATGAAATTATTGTCTCTATTTGTTCAGTTAACTTTTTGTTTTTGCAATAAACTTGACGAGCGTTGGGCATATTATTTTGTACATTATCGTTTGTACTGTATTTTTTTGCAATCGCTGAACTATATGAAAACGTATTCAGAAAATTTCACAAGTTGGATTATTAGTCCTGCATGAGTATAAAAAAATTATATTCGAAAAATAACATAATTTGTCTTTTCGCGGTATAAATCGAAATTTTCACCTGTTCAAACAAACCGATAACGTACCGGCGTATAGCATTGTACATTATTATACGTCATAAAAAAAAAATAAAAAATCTCCAATTTGGTAAAATAATGAATTTTTTAATTATTCCAATATATAGTGTACATTTGTGCAGTGTTTCAAACTTCTTATTGGTACAAGAAACCGCGATTATACGATTTGTTGTATATATTTTTTATAAACAGTTATTTTGAACTCCATTCTGTTATTTGCCCCCGCATCAGTCCTTCCCAATTAAACATTTTGTCTGTAGTCTCGTCAAAAATCATCGATTCGTACGGATAGCCGCGGAGGCGTTGTAACGGAACAAAATTAAAAAAAACCATATCAATCGCTTTTTCTATAGGTACCCACATGGTTGATCGAAAAAAAAAAAAAAATGGCCAAATACATCGTCGCTAAATCGATTCTTTGCCGCGGTCAGAATCCAAAAAAATACTCTTTAGGGAGCGATGAATCACCCCGACGACATAGATGTTCGATTTTTTAGAACTGCAGCCGTATTACAGCTAATTGCCATAGATAAAAATGCAGCAAAAACCAATTTAAAAATAATAAACGTTTCGCGTTTCTGTGTCAAATAAACTCGTCGCGAGACGACCTGAATATTGCAAAATTTTCACAAAGTTTTTATGCCATCGTACATTACACTGCACGTTTCGCGAATCGAATTTCACTACGCCACGGCTTAAAATACTGTTTAAAAAATTACATACCAGACCTATACCAGACCTATACAAAAATTTAAATGCGTCAATCATTTTTTAAATTTATAACGTTCGCATTTCGACCTAGTGTAAATCGAACTATACACACCGACCGATATCTCTTCTGCCGGGACTGATCGAAACTTGAGGAGTGCTTGACACGGAGTCTTTAAAAAGAGGGAAAATATCCGAAAGAGTCTCTATCGAATTCCACCAGGCCGCGTTCCATACGGCATTTCTATTATAGCAGTGTAGTGTTCCTTCGCAACCGAAACAACAATTCACTAATTTTTGTTTTGAAAAATTAATCAGAATAATTGTGGTTTAATTAATTTCCCACATCCGTGTCGATTTTGACCGACACATCGAGCAACGGTACACGTAATACACAGATTGTACAATCAAAAGCCGCGCAGACTTCTAACTACAAAACTCAAAGACACATTTTCTGTTAAAAAAATTTCAAGACAATAGAATTTCGAAATTACGGAGATATTTTAATGTAACACGTCGTTAGGAAGTCTTAAAGCCGTTGTTCGGTACATCAAAATATCGTGCGAAAAATTTTCGGAGTACAGTTAACGCGTACGACCGATGTGTCGTGGTCAAAAAAACCCAAAATTAACCCATTTACGAACCTCGAAAATTGTAGGCTACGAACAGCCTAAAATCAAACGAGACTTTTTGAACATTTTTTTTTCAAAGTTGTAGTATCGCGTACAACAAGGATATGGTATGAAATTTCGATTTTCTGGTAGAAATTTTATTCAACGGTACAAAAAACGTCGATGCAACGTCAACGCTGAGAATCTAAAAAAAAAATCCCCCTATAATCTCGGCGTGTACGCTACATTGTTTAAAAACGGCTGTGTACAACAAAATAATTCGTATGTTTCGAGAAAAAAAAAACACACACGGTGGCTCATTTTGTAATCGGTCGCGCATATTCAATTATTCACAATAATACGTTATCGTACGTGCGATATATATTATAAAGACCGAAATGTGATGATGATTACGTTCGATTGTTCGGCTCTTTTTTTTTTTTCTCTGAGGTTTCGTCGTGTTTTTCTTTGAGCAAGTCGTATATATTTATAACGCGCAGTGTACAATACGGGCAAATTATGATGTTTTTTTTACGTTAATTGTTGCAGCGCAAATTATAATTGTCGCGAACCAAAAACGAGCGCGTTTTCGATGTAAATCTATAGATCTTGACGATTATCACGCGAGAACAACGAAGAACAACGAGTATAATAGTACTCGAACACGTCTACCGTGGTAAATTCGACGTTTTATTTTTTTTTGAAAATTCGACACCGGAACGAACAACGGCTATCGCGCGAATATAGCTCACGTCGTTGTTTTTTGCTATTTTTTCGTCACATCGTTCTGTCCGCGAAACAACGGGTTCACATACATATGTTTCGAGAGTATTAAGACCAAATAATTTTCTGCGGATCGTTTCTTGTACTATAAAAATCTACGTACACGGGCAATTTTACCGTCTACAACGTCGCGTTTGACTCGCTCCGCAAACGTACGTCAAAAAAACACAAAAAAATAAGAATCGTATTGTCATCGTACGGGCGGAACAACCGGCTCACTTTTCCAAAATATTGTATATAGATTTGCTACAGCTGTTGGGATATCAGTGTATCGTAGTTTTAATGGTACAGTCGTCACGGAAAACGATGTACAACGATAACACCAAAAATGTGTAGTTCCAGCAGCAAAAGAGAGAGAATTTTCAATTGTTTTTCGAATCTCGGCCACACCGATGACGTGCCCCAAACATTTTTCACCAACTTTCTCGAGTTCTTCCGGTTGTTCTGTGAAAAAACGAATCGTTATCGCACCGTGGTGCTGCAGGCGCGCGACGGATAGCGATGGAGGCCGACGAGCGTGTACAAAACATAATATATTACCGCTGGGCTGGGATTTTTTTTGTACAGCGTTTCCACACTTTTTATCTCGATTCGTCGTACGCTATTTTCGGATTTTTGGCCGTTTTTTTGTCGCATTTTACTATCGGGACCGGGATATTAGTTCGTAACGGAGCGCTTGAAAAATATCGCTTCGGTACACTGCTGATATCTCGATTTTCAACATTTTATCGTCGGTGATTTTATTTTTCGTGATTTCTCGCCAAGACGTCTCCGAGATACGGTCGTAGGTATCGGTTTTTTTATTTTTCTTATTTAAATTCTCCGCCGTCCGTCTCCGCGACGAGGGTGGGTCGTGTTTGTGACCACCACTACTCCTCCCGGCCGCTTCCCCTCGGCCGCGGTGCCGTCTCCGCGCGACCGATCCGGCAACGTCGCGGCGGCCGGCTCCCCACCGCCGGGGCCGGGTAACGTCGCACGCACCCGTAATATACCGCACGGCGCTCACGCGGCCAGTCGCTCACGCGGAATCCGCTGTGCATCGCGTCCATTTCTCACATTGAAACAGCCGCCGCCGCCGCCGCCGCCGCCGTCTCAGTGCTCGCGCTATCGTCCGACGCGCCGGTCGTCGTCGTCGTCATTCACGCGGAGCGCGCCGTTTGTGTCGTTTCTCCCGGTCCGCCGCAACCCGTTTCGAATGTGCGTCGGTTGTCCGCAAACACCGCCGTCGTTGTCGTCCGCGTCGGCAGACGACCACCACTTGCAGAGGCCGCCGCTTTGGGTCCGCGCCCGGAAAATGATAAGGCCCGCGCACCGGCCGCCGTTCAGTTAATATAACTCCGAGTGCGTTTTTTTCGGGGTTTTTTTTTTATTTTGACATTTCTTTCTCTTTTTTTTTTCTCCGTTCTCTCCACTCCGCGGCGAGAACGCGTGCGCGCGCGATATCCGTCGTCGAGCGAAGGCGCGGTGTGTGTACAACGAGGCTGTGATAGTGAAACTAGTCGTTTAAAAAAATTTTTTAGAATTAATACCGTGTATACTACTACTACTACTACTATTAACCATATATATATACGTGTGTGTGTGTGTACTTTTATCGTGTAAACGACGCGCGTGTTTTTCTCTCATCATTATAAAACCCGCCGTACGTACGAATTACACGAGAAAACATGTGTTCCGCAAAGACGGTGACGTTCGGCGGCGTCGTGTCGTATCCGGCGAAACAGCCGGCCGCCGCCGCCGCCGCCGCCGTTGTCGCGGCCGAACAGACCAAAGCGCGTTTCAATTGCATCGGCACCCTGAGGGACAGCCTGAAAATGGTGGGTACCAACGGTTCTAAACTCCTAACCGTCCGTTTGGTTCGCAGCAAGCTCAGGAAACGCGAAGAGTCGGCCGCGGCCGCCGCCGCCGCCGCCAACAACAACAACAACAACAACGCGACGGCCGCCAACAACGGCGCGGTCGGGCCGGCCGCGAACGCCGCCACCGCCGTACTGCAGGTGAACCGCTGCAACAACAACAACAACAATAATGTGGACTGCCAGCAGCAGCAGCCGCCACACGGCCAGAACGTCGCCGACGCGGTGCCGGACGCGGTCGACGCGCCGGTGCCGCTGCCGTTCCTGTGGCAGTACTCGGCCAAGAACGCCGCGGCCAAGAACAACGCCAACGGCGGGTACACGTCCTCCCCGTACAGGCTGTTCAGCACGGATCAGGTAAACGCATGTTCCGTAACAGTAAACAGTATTGTAGACGCAAAACCACGTACGCGTGACTCGTATGGTATTTGAACGGTGTCGTGTACTGTTATCACAAAAGAAAGAAACGCTATCGCGATTTTTTCTCATCTTCCGGCGGTTTTTAACGGGTCTCGCCGCGCTCGCGGGAAATCTAATTAACTCTCATCTCTGTGCCTACGTACGGTTCGTGGAATCGTTTCTTCTGTGTAGCGTGTGTGAGCGGGAGAGGTAAACAAAACAACTCGGTGTGACCCACATCCGTCGTCCGAGAGAAAAGCCCGGTGTTGTTGCTGCAAAGTAGCAAAGAGTGTCCAAAGAAATGAAACCGGAAGGCGCTCTTTTAATGACGGCCGTGCTCGCAGAGAGGAGAATAAAAGAAACACGGCACACTGTTATGGTCCGAGGGATTGGTTGGCGTCCGGCAGTAGACGTATAATATACGTGGACGCGTGTGAAAGTGAAGTGCGGTTATTTCGAGGAAAAACAGACGGGACGAAGGTATGTTATGATGAGGATTGCGTTGACGGGCAGGAGATCGCGATGAGGAAAACCTAAGAACGAATTTTGCACCCTCCCGAGGCTTGATCGACGTTCTGCAACGGGTTGTTCGTGTAGTGACACAGCAGTGTTTGCGTGTATTTTTTATTTCCACCACCGCAGTGGAAGTGCTAAGAAAAATGATGTCGCCCCCGTCGTCTTTTTTCGTTTTTCTTCGCCTATATTGAAATTCATCAACGCCGCGGTGTTTTTGCGACATTTCAGGACACGCTGGTGTGCAGTGTACCCATCGAGGAGACCGCGGAGCACCGCAAGGGACTGCGGAAAAACTTGCGCGGAAAATGGCGACGGCTGGTGCACAAAAAGCAACAGCAACAGGACGCGTACAAAATACCCGCGGAACTGCGGGACCAGCTCAAACAGATATACGTGTACTGATATCTTGCCAGCGCGGTTTTTTCAATTTTCGAGACAATCCACGGAGAGACCTATCAAATCTATATCATTACTGTAACAATAGTTGTTTTTTTTTTACGAAACGACAGTCTTGTATGTTTTTATGATTAACTCGTACGTTTATTTATATACGTGTAATAATAATATATAAACATTTTCCATTCCTCTTAGTGAATAAGGTGCGACGCGTGCGTATCGAAAACCGTGTAAAAACACAATGACGCCCTCAAGTGCCTCGTGAGTACGCGAAAAAAAAAAAAAATTTCGAAACGACACGGTACGACCGAACTTTTTTTGTTAACAACGAAAAAGAACAACCCTCGGTAAATGTCCTCTGCAAACGATACGCGGGGAAACAAAAAAATAAACTCTGGTGCCATTCAACGTCGTTTCGCGAAACGTGTATTCGTGATATTAAACGTAATTTATATTACACGCTGCTCGCATCGTGTCGATTACGTGTACATAATATAATAATTGTAGCGTATAGTAGTAACACCTAATAATTATATATTATCGTTTCGGTAATTTTAAAATAGATATTATAATCGTAGTACTTCGCGATATAAGTGTATTATAATACAATTTAGTGTTACGGAAAAAAAACTGTGAGCTTCTTTCTATGGGTGATAACGTTATAAAAATTAAACGATTAATTCGAAAGACTTGTGTATAAAATCGTATCCCCCCCGTGTTAAAAATCATAATACACGTCGGAAAATGTTTTTGAGCGAATTTTTCTTTTTTTTGTGTACAATCATATCATAATATATATTATAAAATATCGATCATTGTGTGAATTTAGAGAAAAAAACACGTCGAGTTTGTTGTGATGTATCGGACCGTTATTCTAAAAAAAAATTTTTCTCTTTTCCGTCAAGTCTGTGCGCGTATAGCGGACAAAAAAAACACTTTTTTCAAGTTGAAACGTGCACACAACGCGTATTATACTTTAACTGATCTTTGTGTTTACAATTCTGTGCAAAGTTGATTTTTATTAATATAAAAAATACCCGAGAATTATGATTCATATACAATAGAATTACATCCAACTATATAATATTATGTGTAAATCATTTTGCCGTTTGCAATTTGTTACAAATCGTCCTCGTCTTATAACACTGTTCGCGTACGACACGATAGATATTGTAACGTATTTGAAAATCGTATTTTTGCTCACACAAATATATATATATATATGATACAACGCGTTTATTGTACGCGAAGTGTAACGTTGTTTTGTTTTAAAAACGATCTGCACCGCGAGAACGATCAATCGTCAAATTTGTTTTCATTTTGTAATTATATTATTATAATTAATACCTACGCGTTTATTTATTCATTTTATGTGTTATCTGCACACTGCTGGTACGTGTGGATAAATTGATGTTTGAACAATTACCATATTATTACCGCCGATCGGACACGATGATCTGCTAAAGATTGGCGTTTTTTTTTTTCCTCTTGTGTACCGCCGATTAGTGTACGATTCGGCACGCAAGCAATATATTTTGTCCGCATAAAAGAAAGAAGTCAAAAATAATAATTTGAGCTAAAAAAAATGTCTTCTTATACAACCGGTGTTTTAAAATTTGAAAGAATAAAACAGTGTGTACCGCATGTATTTTGTACACACTGTTGTTTTCAACGAATTTTTTTTTTCATCATCACTCGTTTTTAAACGAGCATCCTACTGCGGATACACGCGGAAGCGGCTTTCAAGATCATTTTTATACGATAAATGTGAGCCGCAGACGTATAAACGTGACACGATCTCACCAATATATTATGTACGTTTGTTTTTGATGGTTTACGCGACAAATACTTTAGTGCAGATTAAATTCTTCTCATCTACTTGAAAACGCTGCAAAAAAGTATAAACGTATGCAAACCTGCGGGCTGTGTGAGTGTTAGGTACAACAGAAAGTTGGGAAAGTAGATTTGCGAAAAGTCGATTTACTCTAAACGTCGTTTCCGTCAACGAGTCGAGAGTTGGCGAGAAATAATACAAAACTGTTTATAATCAGTTCGACTCGGAATAGAGAAAGTCAAAAATGACGTACCTACCCCGCTGCAAAATTTGTCTTTTTCTGTATATGGTATACGCTCGCGAGTGCTCAATAACTTAATTTCAACAGATTATTTTGTAAGAATTTCAAAAAAAAAAAAACGACCGAAGGGCACTGCAAACCTACGATGTAAAACAAACTGAGAGTTAAAAAAACAACCGCAAAAAGTTCGCTGGAAGATTATGGGTTGTATCCCATTCTGGTTTTGATTTTTGCAGCCAATTATCGTTTTCTATTAAAAATACGCGTAGGTCGGAAATAAAAAAATTCCTCGAATTAGTAGGCACTAACTAAATATTTGAAAGAATGTAAAAAAAATTCCACACTTAGATGTTCAAACATAACACTTTGAATTTTCTGTTTTTTTACATCGAATAAAACGTAAAGTGGGATATTGTCCGACGAAAAAACTACTTTTGGAAGGACGTAATATCAAAAACGACATTCTCGGGTTTAACGCTTGTAATTGCCGAGTCCAAATTCGATGTAAATGTTTACAATCGCCTCCGCGTCGGTAAATTTCTGGCCACTGATAATCGATTTAAAACGAAACAAATTGACTTTTTAAATGCACAAAACGTTTTTTTTTTTTATATAACAGCTGTCGATTTAAACTTTTCGACTAGTTAATGCCACCTTTCAATCACAACAACAACGACGACGACGACGAGTTGATATATTATTTCTGTACTATTCTGCGTACGTGTCGCGTTCTGCAGGGAGAAAGTCGTCAAGTAGGTGGATTTTTATGGTATAGAATACAGTATAGTAGTCAACCAACTCGTATATAGATGTTACACAACATTAAATATGTGTGCATTCAGTTTAGTTGTATTGGCGTTTTCAAAAACGCGCATTTGTGTTCTATAAACTGTAATACGGTAGTAATTTGTCGTCGTGAAGAAAATCTGCAAAGAAAAAAAACGAAAAATCGTTACTTATTTTAACTCGAGAGCCAACGCCAACGCTGTGTGTGAATCATACGAGTCGGCCATTATAGGTATTAAGTAGTTCAAACGTTTTTTTTTTTTGTTATTTCTTGCGGCGCCTATTCGAACGGTAAGTGTATCAATCAAGTACCAAGTTACATTATCGACTGCAGTTCAACGCTGGGCAAGTCAGCAAATAGTATTATTTTTTACTAATTTTTTGTACTTTTTCTCTCGAATTAACAGCTGCAGTCGCAGCTATGACGATGATTTTGAGTTTATCGTCTAAACAGTAGGACGGAAAAAATTTACTCTGCTTACAAGTTAAGAACAATGTGTTACAGAACGATCGAAACGACGCTTTTGTGTGTTACGATATTAACGCTCGTTTCAAGACCGGTCCGTTTTAAATAAACTATCGACACTTTTAACTGCAGTTTATCTTTTTTACTGTCAATGCCTGTATCAGGTACTATATAGTTGCTGTTCAAATTATATTCGTTGCAGGTCTGTAAATGCGTCTGGAAGTTCACGCGTTTGCATATTTTACCCGCTAGACTAGCTATGTATACGCGTTTCGTTCGATTCACAACGAGTTCAAATACGAAATATTGTACTTTGCATATTTTGAGGTCACTCGTTTGTAGTTGACACTTATAATATAAGCTTATTCAAGATAAAATTATTTTTTCTATTTCAGTTTTCTAACCAGCAGTCGAACGTCGAAAACTTGTTCCTGACGAAAATATCTAGGGTTCGAATTATTTTTTTAGGCAGGTAGTACCATGATTTTGTCTCAAATATATTATGACTTAGTAGTTATAAACTAAAAAAAAAAAATTGGTAAAATGTATACATAAATGTATACACTCGGTACAAGTTCTCTTTGTTTAGTTTTTTTTTTTTTTCAATTACAACATTTGTACGGCCTTTTCGGATGACACCAGATATCTGAATATGGTATCCTAATGCGTTTTTGTCGACGGTGCAAAGTAACCCGTCACTGCGGCATACGACTTTGCACCAACCGCTGTTTATTGAAAAACCATTTGAAAACTCGACGTCGATCAATTGTATCACGATTATTATAGTAAGTCACGGCGCGTTTGTTTTTGAAAAAAAAAAACCACGAAAATCGGTGCAAAGTACCTACCTATCCTCCTCGTTTTACGGTTTTTCGTTTTATACGCTGGTGTGTGTTCCGATTTCGGTTCAACGCGTTACAAAACAAAACTATATAATAGTTCAAACTCAACAACGGCGGCCCGAATCGACGGGAATCACAATGCCTTGTGAATCGTCACAACCTCGTGTGCGCGGTGCTTCCGGAAGATTAGTATCGGTTTTTGTTTTTGTAGACGAATTTATTACCATTTCCCGCAGCATGCACAGGTAATAAATATTATTGTAATATATTACATCCGTTTCACACCGTGGTGTAGTGTGACGTGATTGCAGCGGGTTACAATGTTATCGTTGTACCTATATGTTATATTTTATCGATTCGAACGGCCGCAAACGACCACAGAGACGAGCACTATTAAATGTAATTACAATATAAATCGAAACGGTTTAAAAAAAACATGAGACGGCCATTGAACAGATTTCGTTATGAAGTGCCCATTCAGTTTATACGCATAGGTAGTATGTTTTTTATTTGAGCGATTTTCGCGTGGGTCAAGTCAGCTCCGATCGTAGCGAAATAGCGTCCCCTTTAACCGGTTTTAGAGAATGAACGCTATAATGCCCGATATTATTAAGCTGATATGGTCCGTTTATAAAAAAATTTATACTTCTCAAAATTCAAATTTTTTTTTAAATATACCCGTTATACTGTTTACGAGAAATAAGACGCAAGTGGAGGTTTGGTACGAGTCTGTAGAGTAATGCCATAAATCGAGTTTAAAACGAAGTAGTTGTTAAAATAATCGTCTCAAAATCATTGAATAACATTAGCATATCGCACTCAATTTTTTTCACTAACTCTCCCAACGTGTATCTCATTACATTACAAAAAATACCCACATAGTATACACTACACATCAGAACCTTCTACTCTTTGAAGTCGGTCAATATAGCGTTAATAAATACATACGATTTGAATTCGAAGGAAGTTGAAAAGATTATCTCAATTTTGCTGTATCCGCGTATCTTCTAGTTTCACATTGTAAATCGTAATCCGATGTTATTATAAAATTATTATTAACAGTGTACACAGTTAGTGTAGAAATTTCGCATAAAATTTCGTTATAATTAGGAGTATAGTTTTTTTAGTTTTAATTTTTTTTTTTGTGCCCATACGAATACGGACCGTATGTGTGTACATCGATGCTGCGAGTGTTTACAGAATGACGTAATTTAAAATGATTAATGCAAGTTATAATAACGTTTGCGACTCTACATGTCTGCATTATATACTGTACGTACGTGTATTAAATGTACATAGTTGCTTAGTACCTGAATAAACATTGCGCACATTTTTATAAATCATGAAAAATTAACAAACACGTACTACACTATACCTACAGCAACAATTATTACAACTAAGATTGATTTTTCCCATTTGTGCAGCCGATCTGCACCGGCCTTCGTTTAAGACGCACAGTCCACTGTCTGTCGACATCCTTTAGATAGTGAAATCGCGCATATACACAAACGAATCGAGTAAATACAGGTTAACTTTTGTCTTTTACACCGTTTTATTATTAAATGTGTACCTAGAACGTAAAATAAGAACGCTTTACACCTTAGCGCGGGTAAATTTGCACCAAACGTTTTTTTCGTTTATAACTTGTCGAACTCGCAAACCTTTTATTGAACGTAAACATTTTACCATCTAGTTCCTGACAAAAATATCTAGGATTTTAATTTGTTTCATATTACGCCCTACAGTGACGATTATATAAACGTGCAAAAAAAAATTGCCAAAATTCATACGTATTTTTACACTCAAATTAGTTCTCTTTGTTTAGTTTTTTTTTCAAATACAACATTTTCATGGCCCTAAGTTGACACTGATAGTAGCTGTATAGTTTGCACCATGTTATTCTAATAGATTTTTGTCGACGGTGTAAAATAACATCCCAGCATCACAACATACAACCTTGCACCAATCACTGTTTATTAAAAAACCTAAAATACGATTTTGAAAACTCTTAAAAAACACCATTATTCTTATACCTAACTAACAACATCAATTTTATATTTGTATTCACAGCTGTTAAAGTCGCAGTGTTTGTTTGAAGTTAGAAATTTTAAAAAATTGGCGCAAAGTATCCTCATTTTGCGGCATCTCGAATCACTGAAAAAATTGATACAGCCGTCATTAAATGTATCAATATTCATTTTTATCCGTATGAATAAAACATAAAACGTGTCCAACACTCTAAAACTTTAACCTAACCGGTGCCTCCCCCAAAAATACTCCTCGATCCATAAAAAGTATTTACGAACAATGTTAAATTTAGGTTTTTACTACTTCGAAATTTTCGTATACGTCTGCACCTACTCTTTGTGTGACGGCCAAAAGGTAGATTTACTGCAAGACTGGAATCTACGAGCTTTCGAATAATCTCGAAGGGGCTTTGAGCTGACTCAAGATTATGATTTTTTGACTGACTTAAATTATGTAGTTCAGAAAAATTAGCGGTTGAGGAGGGTCTTCGTCGAACCGGGTTTTATGACGCAAATACGGTCTCAGCAGTTCCATAAATTATTCGGGTTGTACTTATCCAATTTTTCATTCTGAACTCGTTATTAATGTCTACCGTGTTTTTACATGATAACTTTTGAAGATATTTGTTTTTTAAAAAATAAATAGTTATCGAAATTATTATGACGATATAATTTGATCAATTTTAAACGGCCATTGTGAAAACTTGTCGATTTGCAAAATCATCTTGCAGTAAAACAGGGTTTGGGTTCTAATAGTTAAACTTATCAGTGTTGTCTCTAAGCCTATCGAAGAAATTCACAATCGTGGAAATCGTACAAAATGATGTCAATCCATTAATACTATTACAATAATGTGCTCCCGAACGTCTAAATACGTGACGTTTCTGGATATAATCACAGAACCATTTTCAGAACGAAAATCGGAAAAATACAAACCTACGCAAAATTTACAGACGATAGAATAAAATATTCGAGGATTCAACTGAACGACAACAATGCATAATAAGCTTTCACCGGGTGTGTTAATTTTTTATACATTTGGATAAAATAACAAAAAAAATATCTTAACGCATATTTTGCTGGTTTCAAGAACTCGCGAGCCCTGGTTACGTACACTTATTTAGTGTTGCGTGTTATATTATAGTCTATAGGTGTATACTTAAATTATAGTATATGTTAACTAGGAATTTGTTTTAAACACTTGAAAAACGTCGGAATTTCGTTTCGACCGTGTGATACCTACTGTCAACGTAAAAAAAGTTAATTCGGTAAATTTTAACGTACATAGTTCGTTTATAAACAAGTACCTCGGAATACAATATAACTGTTTATGCCATCGCGAATAGAACACACGTATAAGCACACATCCACTGTTCATCACTGGTCCGTGTCGATACACGCGATATTGCTGCCCGTAGAACGTTGTGCGCTCAACAGAATAACGGTCGTATCTGTTTTTTAATTAGTTTTTTTTTATTATTATTCAGAGCGTTTCACACTGCATGCGGAAATTATAATAACTATAGGTACACCTACCATATCACACAAACTATAGTAAAATTGTATATACCTACCTCAACGGGATGTCCCGTGAACGCGATTCGTGTCACAAAATCGGCAGAATATTATAATGTGCGAAATAGTCGTAAATTTTACTCGCACAATACAAGTTTCAAACGTTATGATCAAACCGTTTTCGCTGTGCTATTATACTGCGATAAGTTAGGCACTCATTTACGTGCGTTTTAGGGGTGAAGGGGAAGCCGACTCTTATCTGAGAGATGAAGATTTCACTGTGGACAAAAGTCAATTCCACGATTATTGTATTTAGTACTGTAAGTTATTATCTCTACTCTACGGTATTCGTAAAAATTTAAAGGTACACAGAATGCGTTTATAATGAACGAAAAATAAAGGTAGAAAAAAAAAATAGTGTCTCTATGTAGGTGTGTACGAGTGTTTTTCAGCAGCACTACGTTACACGATGCACCGCCAAAAGAAAAGCGTGTACGTAACAGTATATTCTCTATGTGCGGGTATGATGTAGCTGCTGATGGCATTGTTTATGCGATTTCTTAAACACTGTTATATTATGCTGCGACGTTTACAAAAACAATGTGCAGTCAACGATGTTTACAGGACCGAACGAACCGTTATAATCTCGCGGTTTTTACGGAGGAATTCATACGAACGTGAAAAATTGGCGAACAATAGCGCACGAGTTGTAATGAACATTCAACTACGTTATAGTAGTAGTTATAGCAGCAGCTAACTCTTGTATCGTAATATTGCAGATAAAAGACGTGCAACGGAAACATAATATACTATATAGACCAGGCAACAGAGACGGAAAACGTTTTTTTTTTTTTTGTCTTCTTTAAAAACCTGAGGATTCCATAAGTGAGTAATAGTTTTGAGCCGAAAAGAAAAGGGCTCAAACATTAATTTGCACCTAGATGCCTCAAAGTATACAATATAGCCACTGGTTGTACGTTAAAAAAAAAAAAAACAGAGAAGAACTAGAAACGCTTACGAAACACACAACTCTTGCAGCTCGTTTTTAACGTGTTGTCCACAACACTTCTCTCAAATCCGGGTGCGTTTTTGGAATTTTCCCCGAAATGTGTAAAATACTCCGTCGTTTTGATATTTTTGACCTTTTGATTCGTAATTTATCGTTATTGCAAACGAGTTGTTAGAGGTACACCGCGATAAACCAGCATTTCTTTTTGAACATGCTATTAAACGCCTCCACAGAAGTTAAACATATTAATACGTCAAACTGAGTTTAAGAAAGAGTAAGTTCTCAAAATGTTCAAATACATTTTTATACGAGTTAGACGTGATGTGTTTTAATTCCTAAACAAGAATGAAATGTGTCGATTCCTACGCACGAATAATACGTACTAAGTTCCTGTACAAGAGTAAAATAAATAATATAGATATTATGCAGATTAACGCCATGTATTCACTACTACACTATTTTGCTATTATTTACCGTTATTTTATGACACTTATAAAATATATTAGTGTCCCTATACTATCTGCAGTCATTGCCGTCTACAAGGGAGGAATGGCTAAATCAAAAATTTTTTTTATTACCAAACACTATTTTTGGCAGAAATGTAACTGCGTCATCCCCTTACTATTTCTTCCAAGTCAGGAACGTCTATAAATATGTGTAAGTCACATAAAACGCGCAAATAAAGACTGTACAATCGTATCGTGTAATTCATATTTATGGGTAACGCGCAATCTGTATTAAACGTAGTCAAAACAAAGTCGGTTATATATTGTACTTTGTCAAAATGATTTTCTGAGAGTTATGCGGTTTCGTTTACTTTGCGACTAAACTATCCATTTACGATCGTTATTATTTATTTTGCTATCAGTTTTCAAAACATTTCTTTGTTATTTTCTTTTCTTTTTTTTTTTTAATAAAAATATTTACAATCAGCGAAAAAAAAAATCACGAGTGAACAAGGATGTAAACACGTGCTGAAAAAAAACATAGAGCACAATGAGCTGTTATACATCAAAATTGAATGTTTACCATACCTTTTAAGTGTAGTTATACCTATGGCGATATTATTAAATATGTTTATTTATTGTTTTACAGTGAAAACTGTACATCTCATTTTACTTCTACTTTGTACTTATAGGTTGTATATAGTATATACTTTCAAAACAATGCGTAGGTTATCGTTAATAACTTTTCACTCGTAAGATTAAAAAAACTTAAATTACGACACTCGAGCCTGCAGGAACAATAAACAAAAAAAAAAAAACTTGAACTGCGCAAAAATTTATTGAAGGACATCGATTTATTCATTTGATTTTTAGTACCGTAGTGGGCGTCGCGTACAAAAATATATTTTTTTTTCTAAAAACATATCAATATTTTCAAAAAAAAACATCAGAAAGTATAAAATTCTGGTACATACTAATTATAGTAACCTACTTATACGTAACAATGTACTACAAACAGTAGACACGGTTGTCATATTGTAAACAATAAAATATTACGGCGACTTCATATTGTCATGACACGTGTACCGCGGGTAATCGAAATTACTATATTATCATACTGTCTAACTTTGTTTAAGACTCAAGTAGGTGGTACACGTAATTCACCATTATATCTTTAGCAAATTTAAAATCAAAGAGATCGATCGACGAAGAAAAGCGTACACGTTCCGATTTCCGTTTTGACGCGTGTCAGTCCGCAGAAAGCAATATCGTTTGAAAATTTCAGCAAGCGCCTTCAGATTGTGTGCAAATATTTCGTGCGTAATATAAAATGGTATTTTGTAACAAAATCTCTTCGGGTACCTAATGTAGCGAACTAAGTAATAATAACTTCTTATACACGTCATATAATACGCTTATACTTATGTATCCACTGTGTATAACACGGAGACTCGTAATAAGTGTATCAGTGGCGTGTTTGAAGGGGCTCTCCGTGGTCAGCATTTGGCACCTAAACCGTTTCTTCCGACCACATTCGTTATCGAGCACATCATTTCGTGATCCGAAGATAAATACTAAATACTAATATCCGCGCAATACTAACGGTCGTAGAAAGCCTCCTCGGAAGTTCGCTGTCAAATATACATATTGTATATACATGGTATTCTGCAAACGGTGTTTTTTTTCTCTCTTGTCGTCGTTGTCGCACGTGCGGTGACCACGTATTAAAAAACTTTAGCTGCCATATCAATAAACTATCGCGTTATACGAACAATATTATCTGCAGAGGCGTTTTTTTTTCACTAGGTATAGGTATGCACTATAGCTGTACTTAACGCTATTTTATTCTAAACGTCTACGATTTACGTGCAGATTAGTCGGTGTCGAAAAAATTCACACTCGATTCAAGCATACGATTATATCGCGATTGTGTATTCGAACGCACGCTCTCGATGACCGGTCAAACACGTGTGACCGACGAAATCTTGAACACCCGCAGAACACCGTGGGAGTGGTGTTTTCGTGGGGGCGAGACGGGCCGTGTTGTGAAACTCAACTCGAGAGTCTAAAATCCTTACTTTCTTCTTTTATTTATCAGTTTTTTTTTCATTTCTGTACTCGAATGACTGAATAAACAACATGGTAAAACTATTGTGATTTTTGCAGGTCGAGATAACAATTTCTACTCCTCCTATTCAAAAATTCCTCACTAAACATTCGCAAACCACAATAATAATAATATGTAATTTCTTTACCGATATCGGTTGTCGAACACGATACGATTTTTGTAGACGTATAACTGCAGTCGATTGTGATTTAGTGCATATTTTATAGGTGCGTTAATTGCACCTATTACTGTAAAACTAAAAATAATCACCACGTATTATAAATTTATTTAAAAACCGTCCATACTGAAATAGGCGCCAAGCGTATGTTTATTAAATTTATAGGCACAGGTTTACCTATATTGAATTATGGACTTTTTTTAAAATTGTTACAGAACACGGAGTGTAAACATGCCGCACATAAATTAGGTGTACTGTGCAGTACTGTTGGAAAAATTAAAACTAACGTTTAACAAAAAAGAGAAAAATATATCTAAATATCGTCGTAAAATGCTACGTTTTTACTGTAAAAATATGTAGCCAGAAGGTCTGATGAAAGATGTATAAACTACCTACGTAGAAAGCGCGGATCCGAACAACTGCGGTGGGTGTAGGTTTAATTTTTAGATGATCGGCCGGGAGACGTGAAAGCTGTTTGATAAGTGATTATTTTTTTTTAAAAAGATTTGATAAATAATTGCAAAATATTGAGTTATAACGAAAAGAAAAATGATCTCGGGCGTAGGTAGTGTATGATTTGCAAACCAAAGACTTCAGATACGACACCTATATATGTATTATAATACGTTGTGTAAAATATAATTCTAGTTAGTATGTTGTTGGTGTGAATTTATCACCGTTCACATAGATATGTTTTCTTTTTTTTTATATACATGTTCCTAATTATCAATAATCTTTTTTTACTCAAAATAATTTAAAACATAAAATTGTAGCTATTATAAATTAATTTTAATTATTTAACACCTATATATAGTTGTCATTATACGTTCATATAGGAAAAATATATATAATCGGTATTAAAAATATTGTAAACGGGTATAACCTTTAGGAGTTCCTGTATACCGATCGTACAAAAATCGATACAAAGTTAAAAACATTTTTCAAACAACGACCTCGCTTATACGCGGTAATTTTTAATTAATATTACAAATATAGGTAGGTAGAAATAATTGTTTTGTTTTAATCTTTTTCGTGAAAAAAAATGTGTGTATTATATATTATATCTATGCAACTATTCGCACAAACAGGTGTTTGCTTGGTTATCAACGTCATTTAAAAATTTCCATTATTATTACTTTAATCTTTTACTCTTTTACACAGGCAAAACTAGTCTATTTCGTATGAGCCGGTGTATAGATATTTTGTAAGATCCTCAATTTTCGACACTTTGACGCATTATGCGATACAACTATAGATAAGTAGGTAGATGTACAAATTTTTCGTTTTCAAATATTTTTAACACGCGTGGACGTTTCCGATATAATGTACAAAATACAAGTTCGTTTGGAACAACTGAGTTTTGCTGTTTTGAGCGTGATATTAATTTTTGAACGATGTCATAGCTGGTCATAGACTTTGTGTTAGATACGTACCTATCTAAGGATAGATGTGTATATTGTATTTTATTTTTACAAAATTACGGTTTTGTGTTGCTCCCCAAAATTACGTTAGTATACAGTGCGTTTGTTTTCGCTAATGTGGGTATCTGATTTTGTTAAAAATGACTTATAATGCGTTTCTAAAATAAAACCTACGAATACAAATGTTTTACATAATTATAAAAAAAATATAATAATATTATACGTCATGACTGCAGCTGAGCGTTATCATTATTTGCTTATCAATTCTTAGGATTCTTTAATTCCGATTTTGTTTACCGTTCACGGCAAAAGTCAAAAATCAAAACTTTGTGAAACGCGAATTTACGAATTATAAATGCGCTTTGAAAATCCAACGTTTTCGAGTCGTTAAATTGTTTTGTCCGTCTACTACCAAAGTATAGTGGGTAGAGCGTAGCAAAAAATGAGTAAAAGGAAAGCACCCAGCGATTCTACAAATCCGAACCACGATTTTTGTGAATTTTTAACAGGTTTGTCGTCGCAAAATTGTTTCGAAAAATGAGTGATTCTTCGAAACGGGTTTACTACCATGTATGTTTAAATATTGCGTTTAGAATTAGCCGAACACGAAAAAAATGTCGTGCGAAACATACACAAGTACAACGCTTACCGGAAAGCGGCCAGCGCTTTGGCAAAACACGGCGTGCGCATTAAATCTGGAGAAGAAGCGCGAAAATTGGACGGCATAGGCGATAAAATATCGAAAAAAATCGACGAGTTCTTGGATACCGGAAAGTTGAGAAAACTGGAAAATGTACATTATTATTTTACGTTAATGCGTCGTCCATGTGTTGTTCACTCAACCTTTTTTTGTGATCCTATATAGTAGATTCTGTATTACAGATAAGAAGTGATGACTGTTCAGTCGCCATTAAAGAATTGACAGGAGTGAGCGGCATTGGGCCGGCCAAAGCGAAAGAATTGTACGATTCGGGCATCACGAGTATTGACGTTTTATTGAAAAACCAAGATAAATTAAATCAACACCAAAAATTAGGACTCAGGTACTTGTACTCGTAGACTTATAGTGTTAAACGCATTACCAAGATCGTTTTTGTAGGTATTTAAAGGACTTTGAACAAAAAATACCCAGAAATGAAATCACTGAAGTAGAGCGGATTATCAAGAAAACGTTACACGATTTGGATCCCGAGTACAAAGTCACTATTTGTGGCAGCTACAGGTTAGTTATAAAGGTATTAAAAAAAAAAAAAAATGTAGATACTTGTTATTATATTTTTGAGTTAAAAAGAAAAAAAAGTATTTGATTCTATAGGTATGCTTAATCTGACGACTTTTGTTTGAATTGTAGACGCGGTAAAGAATATAGTGGAGACATTGACACGTTGATTTCTCATCCACTATTTACATCTAAAGATGCAAAGAAAAGAAACGACAGGCTACAAGTAGTTGTGGACGTTTTGAAAAAAAAAAACCTAATTACCGAGACTATATCCATGGGAGAATTAAAATTCATGGTAGTAATTATTATTATTGCTGATTAATATTCGTGTTTTGAAATTGTGACTCGTTATCTCACCACTTGATTTCCATTATAATAATATTAAAATTTGATAATAATTTGATTTTCATAAGAATATATCGTACTATTATAAATAAAATATTAATTATGTTTCATTTCGTTCGGTCTCATTTTGAGATGAACCTGGTTAGTTAGTTTGATCAGTATAGAAACATTCATTGTAATTTACATCAATAATTATTATTCTGCTAGAATTTCAAAGTTACGAAAATGTGATGTGTGTGCGCTTTTAAGCGCGAGCATTTAAATAAAATTGTACACTAATCAAAATACCTAATTGAAATATCATTCATGTCATATTATTCAAATTTGTTTAATTGCTAGGAGTGTTTAATTGTGTATACCAGAGATAAATGGATGACGATTATAACAATTTATTAAATTTTAAATTAGGGTGTGTGCAAAGTGAGTAATTTTTCAAGGCGGTTGGATATACGATTAAACCCGTATGATCAATTTTACTGCGCTGTTCTTTATTTTACCGGAAGTGATTTGTTTAACAAAGAAATGAGAACTCATGCTCTACACCAAGGCTTTTCACTCAATGAGTATACACTACGGCCATTGGGGTTGACTAGTAAGATATCTAAATGTATACAAAATGATGCAAGATGTTATTAATTATTAAATTTTGTCAATATGTTAGGTATACCTGGTGAACCCGTGGATGTAACTAGCGAAGAGGATATTTTCGAGTACATAAATTATCCTTACAAAAAACCCGAAGACCGTAACCTATAAACTTATTTATTGTACAATTTACAAAATTAATAAAACTTGTTTTACTTTGTTCATGGATCGCTTGTTATTTTTATAATATTTAATACTTATATTGTAATTAAGATCAATCAATATTATTACTTTTTGATTTTTATATGTGTAAACGTTTAGAAATGTTATCTTGTGCTTGTATTTATTTTATTTTATCATAAAATAATGAGTAAAACTGTTAACTGTGTGGATGTTGAAAATTATTCTTAAGGTATCAAATATACCAACAAAGAAATTGTTTTATCATTAATACTATAAACACTGCGTGTAAACTTTTCTTATAGATTAAAAGTATATTTTAAACTTAAAAATGTATTGTAAACATTTGGAATAGTGAGGATGAAAATTTAAAATAACAATTGTTTTATCTGTTTATTGCACTAATGATTTTGAATTGATGTTATTATTACTATATAAAATTGTTCTTATTTTATAATTTATAAATAATGTCCAAGTTGTTGTTAATTAATTAAACAAAAACACATTAAAAATTCTCTTGCAAATTGTGATTCAACTTTTTGGTTTTTCTCTTTTAGAATTGCATAAAAACCAAAATACATAATATTTAAACCGCTTTTTCTTGGATTGTACCTATTCTGTTTTAAAACGAAAACTCAGACACTTTCCTAGAATCATCTTAATACGTAAATATTCAGTCAAATAGTTTTAAAGTTAACAGATTAGAAAAGGTTCAAATGAAGTATTTTGAGAGGCACACCCCTACTAGGTCTAGAATATTCCCTCAAATGTCAATGAGGAATATATTGGTTAATAAAAATATTGAACCAAAAGCCATGATGTTATTAACATTGATTTTTTTTTTAACCGTTAAGACCAACAAAATAATTTTGTTTGGGTACCTACTTTGTTTTAGATCTTGAATTATTTGATAATATACTTTTGCCTAAACTATGATTTGTCTTAAAGCAGTAAAATCAACTCAAATACAGTTACTCAATTTGTTTCATGATTTTTTAAGTCATTGCCACCGGTCTAAAGTGGTGAAAGCATGGCATAAACTATAGTTGAGTAGAATTATTAGAAACTCATCAAGATCATAGTTATTAGAAAAATTCAAATTTTGGACTATAATTGTCGAGATCAATTTTATTAGTAAAAATTGTCATAATTAGTAAAGGATAGTTTTTTTTTTTTTTAATAATAGGTGTATCAAGACGTTTGAGACATTTTCTAGGACTGACAACTCCATTTTTTTCAACTGCCTGATACTTTTTTTTTTGGCAAAAACTCATCTATGGATTTTTTGTGTTTTTGCCATTTTTCCAGGGACTTTTTAAATTTGATTCCCTTTTTCCATGAAGCAAGGTGGATATACATTTTTATTTATGACTTTTCTTCTCACAATCTATTATCTATAAGTTCTGAGATAACAATGTTTGTAATAAAAAATTGTATTGATAATGTGAGTTGTTATTTCGTAAAAATTATAATATTTGTCAATATTTTGTAATAATTATTTTTGTAATTTATAATTACTTTATTATTTTAAATATTTTTGTTTTTTAAATTAGATTGTGTGACTTATGTGTGTTGAATATTTTGTGCGCGTTCGAATTTTACTTTTGAGTGCGTAAAAACTTAAGTTCTTGAGTAGGTACATTTAACACATGTGTGGTCGAACTTGACTGAAGTTTATTGTTTTGGACGTGCTACGTAAGACTGAGTTTCATGGACTTTTTTTTTTTTTTTACAGAATAAATATCTTAGAAAAAATACTTAATATTCCTCCTGACGTTTGTCGTCCCAGGATATTTCAACGATGGGGAAAAAACAAGTTGCTCAGAGAGTGAAAAACAATTTAAAAGTAAGCAATATTGTTTTAGATACAACGAATTTTGCCGTTGTTACATTTTGTTTTGAAATCATTGTTTAGCCATCAAACAGCGCCAGAGCCCAGCTTTTGCTGAGTACTACTGACACTTACTCCGTAATCCCGGATAAACTCAAACTTCCGTTTGCCGAGATTTTGGAATGTAACGTCAGTCCAGAATTCCAGGTGGTGTTGAAAAAAATGAATAAAAAAGATTCCACCACCAAACTCAAGGTACAGATTTATCCATGATTACAATGATAACGATGTGAATCTATGCGATATTATTTAAAATATTCTTTGCGTAGGCTTTAAAAGAATTTTCTACTCTGTGTGATTCAAATGAGGAGGATACAGTTAAAGAAGCGTCGGTACCATGGATTTCTCAGTATATAAATTTGTCAAAAGACAATGAGCCACGTATACGGGAAGGCGCCCAGAAAGCTATGCGATCATATTTAAATCGTGTTCAACGAAATGTTGCCCCGTATCTTAAACGGTTTTTTCCCAACTGGTTTGTGGCTCAATATGACACCCATCCGCCAACTGCTTCCGTTGCTACATCTACATTTGAAGTTTGTAAATCAGTTTTGAACTTGATTGAATGTTGATTTAACTGTAAAATATTCTAATTGTTTTAGAACACTTTCCCTCCTAATAAAAGAACCGAAGTAATCGTGTTTTGCCAGAAAGAAATTTTTAATTATCTGATTGAAAACATAACAAATCCAACTTTATTAAATACTAAGTAAGTTTCTACTAGTTTGCATTCAGAAGTATCATTGATGATTCTTTGTATTTATTATCAATGAGTATATTATTACATTATGGTTGTATAAAACTATTATAATAATAATTATTTGTAGAGTTGACTCTGATGAAGTCAGAGAAATGCAAATAAGATCTGCCACCAGCTGTTTGTATGCAATGGCTAAATTTCTAAACTCCCTTCCTACAGAACACATTGAAAATATTGAAAACGAATTGAAATTGACGTTACTTACTAATTCTACTTTTTGGAAACTAAACAAACATCCAACACCAAGTGTACGTCTTATCAATTTAGATTTCATTACTTTTAGCCAGTTTCAAATTAATTTTTTTAATTTTTCATCATTAGGTGAGACAAGCCTGGTATACTTTATTGCATTCAATATTATTTAAGTTACAAAGATTTTTACAAGATGAATGTAAAAAAGTGGCTTTTGCTGTTTTTGATAATGTTGATGAAGATAATGTTACTGTGTCATCAATAATTTGGAAAAATATCTTACTTGTCATATCAACACCCGAAGTAATAATTTCAGTATTTAAGTTTAATTTTTTTTTTTTTTTTAATAAATAATTACTTATTGAGCTATGATTAATTATTGTTCACAGCTAAATGACTTTTGGTCTCAGTCAAATGCTGAAAAAATTTTTCTTCCAAAACTATGGAAAGTCTTGTCTTGTTTAAAAGGATGCATTTCGTCAGCATATGAAAATATATTGGATTTATGCAAAAATTGTCCAGTTATAAATACTATGTCAACTACTGAATTTTATTTGAAATGTATTACTTCAATTATACAAGGGTAATAGAAACATTTTTCTTGTATATTAGACACTACAAACGTTTTATTGTTTTAGATTAGAGAAAATGTCAGGTCGTTTTGACCGTACCAATTTTGTATCCGGTATTGAAACTCTTTTTGGGTTTATTACTTATATTTTAAAAAATAATTATGAAGACAAGCCTTTTGGTAACTCAGTGGTCTCAGAGGTTTGTATCTTATTCCAAAATGCTCTTAAATAGGATGTCGGGTAGTAGCTAATATTATTAAACATTTCAACAGGTTTTAACTTTAGTTAAATTCAGTCTTACTGGAAAATTGGCAAAAACCATGACGCCACCAGTTATATCTCATTTAGCTGTATTCCTTAACTTCTTGTCCAACGATGATGCGTTTTACAGTTTTAAGACCGAAATTTGGAATTCTTTGAACACTTTTTTGATTGGAAAAGATCTTGATGAAGAAATCATTTTTGATGACATTCTTAGTCAGTTACAATTACATTTAATAGTTCTCAATCATTTGAAATGTCCAGAAGTGAAGATGAAGAAAAATTTAAGAGTTACATTTGAAGAAACTGAAAAAGTATTTTGCCCAACTAAACTGTTCTTCAATGATAACTATAAAACGGACTTGACCAGTTTTGTTAATAGTGTTTCACTATTCTATTTAAATAAAACTTTACACCCTGAAGTGGGACATATGTATGCCAACCATGTGTGTCAAGTGATATTAGCATTCAAAAGCTACGGGATTGTTTGGAAATTATCCCAACTATTACCAGTCACAAATAACAAAACATCATCACCATTTAGACTATACGATAATTATATAAAAAAGTGGATAGATGATCATAGAGTATTAACTTATAACTCAATATCAGTAATTCTTGAATTATTAGAAACCGTTGAGGATGAAAACGAACAATCGATTATGATTGAAGATTTGAATCTGGTATTTATAAATTTTTACCTTTAAACTGAAGAATTTGACTGTATAAAAAATTACTAGTTTAACTTCTATATTTTAAAAACATTTTCTAGTCATAGGTATGTACTATTTTAATGTTTTCTTAGCAGTATGTGACCATAGTTAACTACAATACTATGATTTAGACAATCAAATTCTCATTTTACTAGAGTTTTTTATTACATTAACATTTATTTATTTATTACATTTAAAACTACTAGTGAAATTTTGTTCATAAAAAAAGATATCTAGTTATTTAGAATTATTGTATTCTTAAATGTTATCTTTGTATTTTTTAGTTTGGATTACATGTTGCTCTTAAAGAAATAATGAAGTATTTAAGTGAAGGGCACACTTTGCCAATGGTGATTTGTAATTGGTTGGAGACTGCTCAAATGCAAGACGAGTTCAAGCAATTTATATCTTATGAAACAGACCAGAACAAATCAAGTTTACTCATCAACTGTTTAAAATTAAAAGGTATTACATATATTGAACTTGTAAATGTGTTTCTATACTATAAAAATTATTGTTTTTCTAGAAAATATTGTGTGTGAAAAATGGACAAAATTACTTTTGGAAACTGTTCATACAAATCCTACCTCATCATTGGTTATCATGTTAAGACAAATATTTGAGAAAAATTTGAGCGATCAGTTGTTTATCAGCTCTCACATTGATCTCATATTCAATACAATGGAGTGTTTAATTCGTACATATTTAGATAAAGCACTTGATGGTGATTGCAGAGATCAACACGAACTCTGCCAAACTTGGAAATTAGTTATTAGAAATATGTTGGATACACACGCGGATGAAGTCGTGAAGAGGTGTAGCTTGGAAATCGCAAATTACGTGAAGACTAATGGAGTAGATATAGAGCATGTAGAAAATACAGTAGATCAATTTGTTGAAGATTTTTTAACTTGCAATCAGGAAATTGATTTACCTATTAAATTTTATTATGAACTGTTGAAATCTGCGAATAGCAATGATCACTCAAAAGCAATTAAATGCTGTGAGTTAGCATCCTACATAGATGGCTCGTTGTTTTATACTGGAAGTAATGTGGATTTGGTGGATACGAGTGGTGAATGTTTTAATACAGTATACACATTATATTCTCAAATGTATGTGTTTACTAAACAAATTCTGAAATTTTACACTGAGTCTGAACAACTCTCTGACCGATTCAACGATTTGGATGAAGAGTTTATAAGTATCATGACTGATACTTTGTGCAGTGTAAATGTGATTGCTGACTTACTAAAATATTTTTCAAATGTAAGTGTGATATTTTATTATTTTTGAATATTAGACAATTTTATGTTTATTGTAAAATTTACTGATTTTTTTTTTATTTTAGAGAAAGTATTGCTGTAAAATCAAGAGCACTGTTTTTGAAAAAACTAAAACTGTTGTAGCAGTACTCTTACAATCACAACCACAAAATGTGACTTTTGCTGTCTTAAATTCAATAATTGAAAAGTAAAAGTAGTATTTTATATATTATTATTATTACTATGTCACATGCCTTATGTACAATATAAACATTTATATTTTTTTAATATTATACGTACATTTAATTCTTTAATTTCAACTAGGACAATTAACTATGGACCGTACTGGAGTAAATCATTAGAATATGCTTTAGATATTTTATCATTACCAGTTGAAGAATTGATTACTCTTTATAATTCTGCTATGTTGAAACATAGTGATAGCCCAAATGTTATACACGTTATTCAGGTAAAATACATTTTTATTATTTAATTTTCTTAACAAAAATTACAAATTCTTAACTGAGTTCAAACTTCAGTTGAATTTTATTCAATTCTTATGTTAACCTTAATACAATAAATTTAGTTATTCTATCAAGTAAAAATTAATTCTTACATAGTAAGTTGCTAACTTGACAAACTTCTTTTTTTCTTAAACATCAGTTTTACCAGAAAATTTTTTGTTTGTAAAACGCCTTTGTAATTTCTCCATAGTCTATACTGTATTTTTTTTTTTTTCAAATAGTCCTTATAGTACTAAAAGGTAATTGATTATTTTTGGTATTATTTGTGTAGATTTTTGTCAAACTGTGTGGCATGAACAATTTGGAATATAATCACCTTTCATTAGCCAACACTCGATGTGTTTGGAACATACATTTCAGAAGATCTACCAATAGCGAAACAGTTTTGCAAATGCAAAAAGTGTTAGATTCTGATGAAAAGTTGCTAACCAATGATTCTGAGTGAGTGTACCTATAAGTGCCTATACATAATTGGTGTTTTGTGCATTAAATGTTGTTTATAAGTTATATTTTATGTTTCAGATGTTTTAAAAATGAAATAAAAATTATTGAAACAATACGTAACATTGAGTTCTTAAACTTGGTGTTTCACTGTACAGAGGATTCCTCTATTGTTTTAAAATACAGTAAAACAATATTCAGTCGCTTAGAATCTTTAATGTTAAACCTGACCCATGTGACTGATTTTGGCAGTAAAACTTATTTACCCATTGGAGTAATCACAGCTTTGGTCAGCTCACTATTTGGAAAACTAATGGAATTCTATCGTGAAAAAATTTTCCAACATGTATTACAGAGCAATGAAAATCTAAATGTATTTATATCGGACACAAAAGTCTTACGCGAATGTCTGTTGAAAGTTTGGATAAAGCTCTCTCAAGAATGTAACAATTGTGTGCATGTGTTGGTCTTGGAAAGGTTGACCAACAGTATAAAATATTTAGAGTTTGACGAAATGGACCAAAAAAATTTGTTTAGTTTGTGTTCGGAACTAATCACTTCAGATTGTTATCCAATTGAAATTGGAGCGTACACTATTTTGAACAGGTTTGTTAATGAATCTTTTTTTTTTTTTTAAGTTTAGAAGATCAAATGTAAAATGTTTTATTTAGAGGAGTTTAGACTTAACAAAATTTAAATTTTGTAACATTTGTGTTAGTTTCTGAAAATAAGTCACAGGTATGACCAATTATTGATAATTTTTCAACTTTAAACGACTAAAAAAAAAAAAATTATGACTGTCAATTTTCAAAAATTTTCAGTAGCATATGGTTTTATATGTTGGCAATCTTGTATTAAATATTCAAAACTATTTCTGTAATATTAAATTTTTTACTAAACAAAAAAAGAATAAAAATTTCAATGTTCTGTACTAAGCTCAAACATTTTCAACATTTTTTAAACTTTTACTAGACCTGAATCTTACCTACTTTAATATAATTTGAAAATGTCAGCTCATTTAAATCATTATTATCTTAAGAAGTTATGGTCAAAAAAAAAAAGCTAAATCAATTTTGTCAAAAACACGTCTGCCGTATTTTTAATGTTTTTTCTTTAATTTTTGCTAAGTTTTTTAACTGCAACTTTTTCTATTTGAACCATTTAAACTTCAAAGTACTGTGTGATGATGTAGAGTTACCAGAAACCAGTATGATTGTGAATATCAAAGCATTAAAAAAAAAATTATTATGGTTTTATACTAAAAAAAATTTTAAAAAACACATCATGTGCAAACCAATACATTCTTCGCTAAATCAGAATCTAAAAAAAGTATACACTTTGAAACTTTTGTGATAATTTAAATTCATACATGCCATTAATGTGTGAACAATTCAAAGAATTAACTCCAATTAAATTTGTATGTTAGTTTTACCTATCCTAACTACGCGTGAAAATGTGATTTGGATCATTTTTGATGATTATTTCCGTTTTTGGATCATAACTAAATATGATCAAAAATGATTTAAATTAAGTACAATTGTGAGCCGATAATCAATTTTTTTTTTTTTTATATTGTATGTAATACTTGGAGCACTCCTATACTAATAAATGGTCTCAGAAAACAAAAACATAAAAACAATACATTCCTAGCTGCGTTCAAAATCTGAAATTTAATATTAATTAAAATGGTTTAATGCATTTGAAAATTTCCTGATGAGTCTTATGAAAATGTATGATAATGCTAACTCACTCAACTGCAGCTTCTCTGACTGATTTGTCTGACATATTTTAAAATACACCATTGTAAAACAAAACTGTATAATAAATTGTATTGTATAACGTTTGTTAATTGCTAGGTGTGACTAATAAGTAATGACATTTTTGTCCATTAGATTATGTGAATTGCATAAAATCGACGTGGACACGGACACAGAATCTGAGCAAGTACCATTTGAACTCTGCACGTTACCATTACAACAACTTCAAATAATGGTTACCACAATGCTGGCATGCGTAAAGTGTGTTGCATTGTTAACATTATTAATTTTAATTGATTATTGGCCTTGTTAAAGTTATTTTTAAAACATAATTTATTTTCAGAATTGGAAATACTTTCGAACCCGAACTTTTTACTGTAGATTTTAAAAACGCTCGTGTGTACTTGCTATTGTGGAACGTAATATTTAAATTATGTTCAAAGCTCGAGTCTCAAGAACGGTACAAGTACGTTTCTCATTTGAAGTAAGTTGAATACTAAATTTTTGCTTGAAACATAACTTTTTTGAGTTCAATAGTTCACTTGCTAATAATCAATTAACTTTAAAAAAAAAAATAACAAATTTAGCGACGACAATTCAATCTCCTGTTTGATGGAAAATCTATTAAAACTGATGCCTCATTCTATCATCAAGACATATGCTAATAACGACGTAAATCCTCACATCAAAGAACTGTTCCATCTCTGTCCCAAATGTACGTCAACAGATCATTGGAACAACAAGAAACTTTGGAATTTAGTGTGCTGGACGTACTATAATCTCTTGCACACATTGCCGGCGGTTGTGCGCAAATGGTGGGTGGACAGCGAGCACAAAGTATCTACATTGGTTGACAAATTGACAACCAAATACGTATCGCAGAGTTTGATCGTCCAAGAGTTCCAAGACATAAAACAAGCAAAAAAAATCGACAATATCGTGGTATGTAGAATGATATAGTTACTGGAAGGGTGTGAAAGTTTGTGCATTTCCTTTTTATTCGGCTCGAGAGTTTAAAAAATTGATAGATTAACAAGACTATAAAGGTCTTTTGTTCTTCAGTTTTTTATACACGTGCAACTTATACTTTTTTTATTTGAGTTCCGTTGGGCCAACCAATTAAATGAAAAGCCAGCGCCGTTTAACAAAGAATAATGGGTTATATATTTGAAAAAATTGCCATAGAAAAGTATGCCCCAAAACATTGTTAATATGTTGAATGCAAAAAAGATTTCATTCTTTATTCAAATCAGATTTTATAAGTTTATTTTGTTTACACTATTAACCGTACATCCATTCTATTGGAACTTGCATAAGTAGTTAAGAATATTTAATAATAGTTATTAAAAGTTCAAGTGGACACTTGCGATTTAGTAAACAATGTTAATAATATGCAAATTTGATGACATTTAATGTAAGTTGTAGGACTGATACTTGAAACAAATATTATAAATTGTTTGTTAAGTCATTTAATTAGTAGTCTTTTAATAAACGCCAGGACAGAAGAAAAATCACTTTTCAATTTCCTGTTTTCAACCACAACAAACCAATATTCTGTATTTTTTATTACTTTTATAATATATGTTGTGGACTATTAATTTGCTCTATACATTATGTATTAGCTCTATTAAAAACATTTGTTTTGTAATTTTTAAAAAAATGTTATTGTTCAAAAATGAAAAATTTTAATTTTTACTTTGCGTTCTATAATCTATATACATATATATATTTAACTCGTGCTAATAACTGTTTATTTAATCGTTAGGTCACTTACACTTTGGGGGAGGAGGGAATGTTTGTTTATACATTTTAGTTCTTAAAAATGTATAATTTGCCAGCCTAATAACGTAACGTTTTTATTTGACACTTTCCAACTATCAATTTAGGTAAATTTGTACGAAAACCGTGGTATACTCGTCGTGTCATACATGGTCGATGAGACAGCCGTAGACATCACCATACAAATGGCCAGTAACCACCCTTTGGGCTTGATTCGGGTCAGCAGTGATAAAAATGCGATAAACACGTCTCAGTGGAAAATGTGGCTGAAACAGTTAGCCCTGTTCTTTTCCCATCAGAATGGTTCTATTATAGACGGCATACTGTTGTGGCAGTTGAACATCACTAAGAAGTTTGACGGTGTTGAAGAATGTTACATATGCTACTCAATATTGCACAACTCTAACTACCAGCTACCCAAATCGGCCTGTCGTACGTGTCACAAGAAATTCCACAGCTCGTGTCTGGTGAGTCGTAAAACAATAGAACGGAAAGGAGACGTGTGACATTTTGACTCATTATATTATAATTAAAATTTTTGTTTTTCAGTACAAATGGTTTGTCACGAGCAACAAATCCACCTGCCCTATCTGCCGAAATCTTTTTTAAATTATATAATATGTATGTTTATCAAATTGTTAACATTGATTTGATTGTTATGAAAAATAAAAACACATTTTTTTTTTTAAATGCATTTTTTTTATATATTTTTTAAAAAATAGACTTAAAAAAGTGTTAATTCAACTAAAATTATAAAAAAAGGTAAAAAAAAAAAAAAAAATTGTAATAGACTTGTATAAGCATAATCATTATATAAATATAAATATTTAATACACATTAAATAATTTAAAAATTAGTCTACATAATGTAACGTTCCTTCCTTTGGAGGAGTTGTTCCGGTGGTAATGGTATTCTCCTGAGGAGCTGTACCTTGTTGAATCCAATACGATGGTATTGGTTGTTGGGTTTGATACGTAATAGTTGCTTGAGGTTGTTGTTGTTGCTGTGGTTGCTGCTGCTGTTGTTGTTGCTGCTGCTGTTGCTGTTGTTGTTGCTGTTGCTGCTGTTGCTGCTGCTGCTGCTGTTGTTGTTGTTGTAATTCCACGGATTGAGCTGGCGTAAACGCTTGATTTCTCATGGGATCAGGCAACACTGTAAACGTGACCGATTGTGGTCGATTAGATTCAGGAACAGGAGTACCTGATCGCTGATCCGGCTCGTAACCACGACCTAAAAATGGGTTGAAAACACAGAACTTTACCATTTAAGCAATACCAATTTAGAAGTACAAGAGTTGCAAGTATAATTTATGAAGAATGGTAATTAAAAATACTTACGATACATTCATAAAAGTTAAATTAAAATTAAAACAAATATTATTGAAACAGGAAATGTTTACAGCAACTAATATACACCCAAAGTAAAATAATCCACAACAACTATTACTACTTAAGAAAGAGAGTACCTCAGTGCTACACATTTGTGTGCAAGCCAAAATTAGGGGCCAATATAAAAAATTATAGACAACCAAAACGTTCAGGTTTAGGCACGTTGTTTAAATTTAACAGGGGCTCAGGGGTTCCTTGCACTCTCACCGACCCCGGTAGTCGATTCGCTGGAGTACCTAATAACTACGGACTGACCATGTGGAGGTAGCTTGTTGATCAACAACAATTTTACTGTTTTGGAAGGATTAGTCAGAAATTGTATACTTAATTTGTGGTTACAAAAATAACAATTCTGAGGGTGAGCACAGTTTTTCTAATAAAAGTTACTCAAATTCTGAAAATTAAGTTTAGTTTATAAGTTCAAATATGTTAGTTGCGTTTGTCAAAGTTTGGAGTTTTAAAACTAAAAATCAAAGTTTTTATCAAACAAAAGCTATCAAAAGATTTCAAATACTTGATATTATCAGTTCTATACTTAGGAAAAATATTTTTTAAATCTGTAACAGATCAGAATTTTATTTGTTTAAACATTAAATAAAATGTCAAGTATTTTCAATCGTTATTTTGGAAGTTATGACCAAATAAAAAATTGATTTTATACAAAAACACAGTTGCTATTCATTTCAACGGTTTTTTTATTGACAGAAACTTTGAATTTCATAAAACAAGCATGCATAAGATCGATTATGAAAACAACAAAAGTTACTAGGAAGTGGATACAAATGTACAAATTTTAGCATCATATCATGGTAAACAAATATTATTTGCTACACTCGGAATTATAATTAAATATTATTTTTTTATAGATAAATTATTATGTTTACCTGGATAATATTGGTACCGCTGCTGTTTATTACGGTCACTTTGTTTATTTCCGTCTTCTAGAGAAAAATTATAAATTATTACCCAATTCGTAACAAAGATGTAATATTTAAAAGTATTTACCTTTAGCATTCATATTTGAGCAATCTTTGGAACGTGGATCACCTAAAAGTAAAAATTTATTTAGTAACTAAATAAATCTGACAGAAAATAAAAATTCTGGGATTATGTGTTATATTAGTCCTGTAAAATAAATTTAAAAATTTGATTAGTGATTTGACTGAAACCTGAAAATAACGTTATATTAGTGCAGCAACGCTGAAAAATAAAAATTTTTCAATGTAAGTATTAAAATGCATTACAATAATTAACCTGAAATGTTTTGGGCACTTGTTGCTAATTGATGTTGAAAATTAGTTTGTGGAGTGCGCCTTCCTGTGTTTGATGTAGCTACCATACCATTAATTGTCACTTGCCGTATCTGGTTGTCATCATTACCATCATTGCTGTAGGATAAATTTAATCAAATTGCAATAAAAGTTAAATTAATTAGAAAAAAAAAGCTAAATTATATTTAAATAGGCTCCCTCTTCTCCTGAAAAATAACAAGAAAATATTTTCTCCTAAAAAATGAATATTTAAAATTTATATGTTGTTAATAAAGTTACTGAGCAAATTATCAATTATTATTTAAACATTCAAACACTTGCCCAGGAATTTGAGATGGTCCTGTTCGAATTATTTTTGCTCCGGTTATTCCCCCGCCTTCCGAAACAACCTATTAACATTTTTTAAATTATGATATTACTAATCAATGAACATAAATATTTTTTAGATAAAGATAATGTGTTTATTTAAATCACCATTTCATATGATCGTTTTACAGGTTGATATTGAAACTGATTGCTTTGTTGAAAATACTGAATGGATTGCTGTTGTCCTTGCTGAATCATGATGGGTTGATTATCATCTTGCTTATAAATGACTTGTTGTTTATCTGTCATCTGCGTCTGGATAAGTTGATGTTGCGGTTTTTGCTGTTGCTGTGGTTGCTGTTGGGGAAGTGTCATTGTAACAATACCGTTGCCTTGCGATTGCAAAATTTGATGAGACAGTGGCAGCGACATTAACTGATTGCCAGCAGGCGCAGCGGCTTGTTGGGTAAATGTTTTGCCTTGCTGCTGGAGCAATAACTGTTGGGTAGATGCCTGGTTCACTTGTGTTTGTAACAGACCAGGCAAATTTTGTATGATTTGAGGTTGAAGGTTTTGGAACTGATTTAGTTGTGGCATCATCATCTGTATTTGAGCGGGTTGCCCAGGAGTTTGTTGCACTATCAACTGGCCATTAGGAATATTTGTTGGAATCAACTGACCAGACTGTGTTTGTTGTAAATGAATAGTTTGCACAGCAGGCTGTTGTATTTCAGCAGGCGGTGGTTGTTGATACTGTACAATCATCACTTGACCAGGTTGACCAGATGGCTGCTGATATTGAGCCATTTGATTACCTAATATATACGTAGTACCAATTAAGCCGGAGTTGGTAGGTTGATTCAGTTGAGCTACTTGGTTCACATTGGGAGTTTGGGCCATTTGGAATGTGTTTGATTGCACTTGAGGCTGGTATGCAATGATTTGGCCATTGGACGTTTGTATATACTAATCAAATACAAATAAATATATTATTTGATATTTAAGTAGAAAATAAAAACACTTACTTGAATAGGAAGTGTAGCTTGAGTCATAAATGCCTGAGTGTGAGGTATAACACCATTAGCTAACGAAGTAGGAGTTGTATGAGTAACAGATGGTGTGTGTTGTACATTTTCTAAGCTTTTCTGCAACAAAAAAAAACAAACATAAGCTTATCTGATAACAAATATTATTTAATATTGAAACATACGGTCTGAATTGTTTGTTGCTGAATTTGTTGAGGCTGAATTGTCGAATAACTAACTGGGGTCACAGATAATGGAAGTTGGTGTTGTTGCTGCTGTTGATTGACTACTTGTGTTTGTATTTGAGGAATAATTGATGCTTGGTGTTGACCCAAGGAGGCTATGTGGGTTGGCCCTTGATTGTTTTGTGACTGTTGTGGTTGTTGTTGTTGATTACCCATTACTGGTGGGGGAACAGCCATTATTTGAGGCACTAGTTTAGAAAATACCAATAAATAATTTAAAGGTGAAAATAAATGAGTTATAGAGGTTATTGGTGTTGGAACTAAAAAAAAGGATTTAAACCAATGGTAATTTCAAATACATAAAAACTAATTATCAAACTTAAAAATGGTTTTTTGTAGAAAATACCGAATAATTTTAACACAAGGGAACATTTTTTTCACACGAGTTTCAAGGAATTTAACTTTTATTTTTACTCTCTTAAGTGTTATCACACTACTTTAGAAAAACAATTTTAAACCATTTTAAGTTTGGACTGAACCATTTTTGTATGACAAAAATTGTCACCTTGTTAAAGGACAAAATCAAATCATGAATCCATACTACTGGATTTTAAGTTATTAACAAATACGAAATAACCTACTAAAAAAACTCATAAAAGTAATTTTTACCAGCTTGTTGTGTAAACATCGGCATTTGAACATTGGCAACAGATGTCTGCACGACTTGTGATCCGTCTTGTAATGTCATCATTCCAGGCTGAGCAGCAACTTGTACAGTCTGATATTGAGCTGAAATCAATATTATAATGTAATAAAACCAATTAACTTTTTGTCAAAATCATTCAATAATTACCTGGATTTATTTGTTGTATTTGACCATTAGCTTGCATAGCTGTTTGATGAACTACTTGAGGTTGTTGAATATGTATACCAGACGGCTGGTGTGAAACATTAGACTGGGGTGTTACATGGTTAGAAGAGTACAAAGCACTATACTCATTTTGTATAGTTTCAATTAAATTAAAAGCCAACTGTCTGCCATTCTGAAGTACTTCATTTTTAGCGTGTCTACATAATTATGGGAGATATTAGTATAGAATATAAGTAGATAGTTATTAAATAGATTGAAATTTGGAAGCGTCAATTTATTATCTGTCTATTACACACAAATTATGGTAATTTAGATGGTTTTCATCTCCAATTATCCTATTGACACGATAAAAATTCTGAAAACTGGTTTAAATTCATTATGACGACAATTTTGGATCCACTTTTCGTGTAATATTTTTTTTTTGAGTTTTCTAAAAATCAAGAATTTAATTTTTTTTTTATCAGTAAAAATTTAGAGATTACAAATTGTCGAGTGTAGGATCCAAAGTAGACGTCATAACAAATTCATATCAGCTTTCAAAATTCTTACTGCGGTACATTGGAAATAAAAACCGTCTCAATTCCTATAATTTGTGTGACTGAGAACAAAAAATCAACGCTTCAAATCAACTTAAAGTAAAATTAGGTAAAATTTATGTTACTCGACACATAGATGCAGAGGTTCAACTGATTCTTGACCATTAGCTTCTATAAATCCTGAACCTCGGCCTCGCATAGTTACTACCGCCCCTGTTTCATTCATTATGTAATGAAGATTAGCTCCATTCAAACCTAATATTTTATTTCTAAGGTCAAATGCAGGCGGTGCATGATCTAATCCAATCAAAACTTTTTCCTAAAAATTTTAAAAATATGACAGTCAAATATTTAAATCACATCAAATTCACATAGTATTGTGCACTCACTATTCCCGCTCCGTTGATCAAAGGGCCGGACGTTAAATTGGGATGTTTGGACATATCCTTGTCTCGTTGGATCAAAGATTGAATTTTTTGAATAGCAACTAATGAACAAACAAAAGTTACCAACTGTAAAAATACAGAAATCGGAATAAAAAATGTAACACTCTTACGGTCTAAATTTTGCTTTTTTGGTCCTTTGATAAGCAAATGTAACGACCGCTCAGACGACGCTTGATTTTTTTCTTTAGGAGTCAAGTATCGTCCACGTGTCACAATAATTGTACCTGTACGTAATTCACAAAAAAAGTAGGTAAGTAAATTTAATTTCAAGACAATATATACCTAGGTTGAGTGGGTAGTAGGGACACGAACATTTGATAATGTCGATTTATGCGTTACAATGATAATTATAATTATCAAACAAAGTGATTAATGCTGATTAACATTACTGTTCTCACAGGGCCGGACTGATACAGGGTGTCAAAACTACACTGCACCCCTTGCCCTCATTCGTGTTTATATTTAAGGTCCTCAATCAATAGGTCAAGTTAGGAGGTATATTGGCCCAAAAATTATGTCTTTTAGGGCCCCTAATACATTTTTCAACCCGGGTCGGTCCGCCCCTGACAGCAGTGGCGTATTTACAGTAGAGGTGAATAACTGCGGATTTTTTTTCCTTTTTTACATTGTTCTTTTCAAATCAACCCTACGGGTTGAATAACTAATTATCTCTCATAATAATTTAGAAAACAAACTTTTACAAGTCGCTATTTTGAGCCCCCTTGGAAAAATGCTAAATACGCCACCGACCGAGACAGAGTACTGCTTACCAAAGCGCTAAACGTTTTGCTTAACGGTGTATGCGTACAAAACGAAATTGGGGGCAAGTACCTGAAAACTCTTCGATATCGTTCTGTATGGATTTGCTAGTGAGTAGTATGCGATCGGTGTCGGCCAGGTCGTTGATTTCGAACTGAGTTTTCAGATGTTGCGTGAGCGTCGTTTGCGGGGGCGCCGGACAGTGGGACTGCACAAAATTAAATTCCATGTTTAGAGAAAAAAAAAAAGATTCGTTTTGCCGTTGTTTGTTTCCCGAGCGGTGTTCTCAACAAACCTCCGGTTGGTCACCGCCACCGCCGCCGACCCGTTTGGCCAGAGCCGTCTCTACGCGGGTCGCCATTTCCACCGCTAGCTTGAGATTGTTCGTCGGCATTGACATCATGTTGACGCGGATCGACCGAGGCGGCCGCCGTTATCGGTATCGGCCGTCGGACGGAAAAAAACGACGGAACAAACGAGTGTTATTCGCATTGTCATCGATAAAAAAAATTTAAAATAATAATATTATGTCAACGAAGCGACAAAGCCCCTACGACGGCCCGTGTAGACGTAATAATAATATGATACCAAACACTGTTGTTAATATCGTAATAACAATAATAACCGTGTATTTTCGTCGAACAAAACGTCCAAAAAAAAAAAAACAACGGAAAAAAACAACAATATCGCGTCGCTTCGAATCGCGATAACGCGTTCTCCGTGGTTCGCACGACGCTGAGTGCACGACGTGCAGACGAAAAAAAAAAAGTTAAGAAAACGTAAATTTTGCGCAAAAATTTTTTTTTTTACAACACACTCGCCAGTGTGACCACGCGTACGGTGTTTCCCGACGACACCCGTCCTGGGCACGTAGACGACAACCGTTGCGAGCGGGACGAGGTCAGTGTTCCCGGAGGGGTCGGTTGTTCCGTTTGCCAGCTGCAGGGCCGACTGACGAAGGGGATGAAAAGCTGAAGAGCGCCGTGTAATGTGATCCAGCGGGCGTTCGTTGGCCTGGTGACCAGTTTTAAACGTTTGGGGCGAACGGAAAACCTTAAAAACATTCTATAAGACAAAACAAAATCGATTTAGAAAAATTAAAAAATTTAAACGACATTTAATCGATACATCAGTGACAATCAGCATCTCTATTGTCGCGTTGAACCATGGACTCGAGGAAAAAAATTTGATCACGCTTCTTCTGGACTCAATGGTCGTTTTTTACATAAGTTTCAAACTTCTCATTTTTTAATAACTTTGTTGACATCGACGTGCGATTTATTATGTTCAAAATCACCTACTTACTTTTTACTTTTGTTGAAAAAACATGACGGTTTGATTTGCAAATACACGTATAATCGTCCTCCGAATACCAAATAAAAACAGTTGGTTTTTTTTTTTTGCAGAGGTAGATGCAAGTATTTTATAGAGCTACAAACGCTGTCACTTGTATAAATATTGAAGTCATGGTTCGGTACAGTGTTGTCGGTTTTTATTTTTTAAAGAATTTAGTTGCTTGAAATCATAGATATTTTAGAGCGAGAAATTAGTTTTTTTTTATTATTTTTTAACCCTCTGCTGAAACTCAAAATTTCGACATTTTCCTCACAAGTCTACTAACACCGAAACGCGACACTGATTCGATACAAAAATAATTTATTATAAAATAAGGAACATTTAGAAGTATAATTAGTACCGGTATATATAAAAAAAAAAACAATCAAAGTACTCGAATAAAAATCATAATAAAGATGGTAAAAATCCATAGGGTTTTATTTCAAAATCCAATTCTTTTGAATACACACGTATCTGCAGACATCTGTAAGTTTGTTGAAAGGCACTATAACACGACTTGGAACAAAAATATTGGGCCTCAATATGAACCACAGATCTGAAAAAAAAATGTATACATAATTGTAATATATAACGGTCAATATTATATCATAATGACAGAACGTTTTAATATGGAATAGATAGAACTTTAAACAAACGTACTTCACAATTTTGATTTCTAAAAGGCAAAAATAACAACCTGTATCAAGAAAAATTATTCAAATGAAAAGAAAAAATATATGGAGATTATGTACCCGCAGTTTGGACTAGAGTGAGCGCAGGACGGTTTTTTGGAATACCTAATGAGATTTCTCTTTGGAGAGTAGATTACGGCTGGGATTCGATATTTTTAGATAAATTTGTAAAATGTCGATTCTTTACACAGAGCTATAAACAATATGTTTTATCGTTGTTGAAATTGTTTTCAGAAGAGATTCGAGAAAGATTGTTACGAAAAGTAAAATTTTTATAAGTTCAGTTAAAAATAGTATTGCATCAATTAAACTTTTTATAGTTAACTATCATTGTTGCGAAATAAAGCAAATTTTTTTCACCGACTTGCTCAACATGAAATCGTATCTCCGAGCTGTTTGGATAGAATTAAATACGTATGATATATTATTACGTATCGTTTTACACCGATCAATGCGCGTGCAGTCGTTTTACTACGCAACATTATTTTGTTTACAATTGTATATTTTTTTAAAAGGCTCACTCTTGTTGAAATAAACACAGGTAACTGTACGTAAACAGCGGTCTTTTACACTGCATACAAGTAGCAGCTGGACCGGACAACAGTTGACCGTACAAATGTTTCGGTAAATGATTCTTGACGAATGGCGTCTTCCAAACGTGCAGGGATCGGAGGGCGAACTCCTTCAGCGAGGGACAGTGAGCGTTCCCCTGGACGCTGAACACCCGTTGGATTTTGGGCGACAAAATTAAGTCACGACCGGCACACTTGAGCATCGAGTTGGGTAACGAGTGTGCTTCCGGAAATCGTTGAGTGCCACAATGTTCTGCGCTGAAAACGGTTTAGAAAAATCGCCGGCAGGATTTTTATTTTTTTCTTTCGTAAAACTCGCGGCTCGTCAACTTTTATTGGTAACAGTAATAGTAATTAAATTATTACACATAAGTTTTATAAAAACAAAAATGCATTAGTGTTTAAAAAAAAAAAAAAATTACTATACCAATAAAAACAATTTAAGTTTTAAGTAAACACATTTAACTGCAGTCGTTTATGACTCCAAATTTTAAAGAAAAAATTTTTACTAAAAATGCCGATGTATACTGTTGTACCCATATTGACATGTTAAAGTTTTTAAGTCAGAGAAATCTGAATACGTGACGATTTATAGGCTATTATAAGAATAGAGCTAGAGGATGTTTATACGACTTTCGGACTTACGTACGTTTGTTTTACCTACGTGTTTTCAGCCACGATAAGAATTCCGTTCGAGGAGTTTACATTTTTAAATATGCTAACTCAGATATTTTGCGCACAATTGCATGTTTTACGCGTTTATAAGCATATATATATATATATATTATAATATACGTTTTATTTTGTGTACGATTCAAGAAATGACTAAGAAATTTGTATTGTATTTCTGTTTGCTTTTGTTTTTTGATCCAAGTTAAAATTGCCGAATTTAAGAACAAAACGTGTTTTCATTGTACATATATTTTTACTATTATTATTAATGTCTATCGAAATTATCAAGTATGTTGTACCTACTGACCACGAAACGAATGACCAAGCGTAAATAATTGAATATTTTATTGTCATTTTTTTAAACCTACGTTTTAATGTTTTTTTTGGTCTTTACTACAACGTCCGAGCTCTATAACATAACGCTGAAAAAGCCTCGGAAATTTTCAAAAATCGTCCGCGGATACATATTAGATACCTACAAAAATCGGGTATGAAAAACTGAAAAAACTTACC
>CM029363.1:19841257-19875010 GCA_017140985.1 Hormaphis cornu | reverse complement strand
AGATGTTATGAAAAATGTGGATGTATACTGTTGTACTAGTAATGTCGTGTTAAAGTTTTTAAGTCAGAGAAATCTGAATACGTCACGATTTAAAAAAATGAAACGAGAGCAACAAAGGAAAAATACATTCGCAATATACACCGCTGTATAGATTTCTCTTTTCGAGTAGGTATATTACAATAGGTACCTGCTGATGATAAGTATATTAATATTAGGTTGTTGATTCAGTATAATTGAGACTTGGAAACTGTATTATTGATGTATCGAAATGTTTAGAAAACATATTCTTCACCCGCACAATATGAAAACGGTCATTAGTTTTTTAAAAATGTTATCTTTTGATTTTCTACAGCCCGTACTCTGGTATATTATTATACTTATTCAAACAATATTATAGATCAAAAAATAAATTTATGTACGCCTTTTTCGTTATGCCTAAAAAATAATTATAATTTACAATTTGAGTACACGTTCTACACAAAAAAATAACCTATAGGCTATTATAAGAATAGAGCTCGGATGTTTATTCGACTTTCGGACTTGGTACGTTTTTTTTACCTACGTGTTTTCAGCCACGATAAGAATTCCGTTCGAGGAGTTTACATTTTTAAATATGCTAACTCGGATATTTTGCGCACAATCGCATGTTTTACGCGTTTATAAGCATATATATGTATATTATAATATACGTTTTATTTTTGTGTACGATTCAAGAAATGACTAAGAAATTTGTATTGTATTTCTGTTTGCTTTTGTTTTTTGATCCATGTTAAAATTGCCGAATTTAAGAACAATACGTGTTTTCATTGTACATATATTTTAACTATTATTATTAATGTCTATCGAAATTATCAAGTATGTTGTACCTACTGACCACGAAACGAATGACCAAGCGTAAATAATTGAATATTTTATTGTCATTTTTTTTAAACCTACGTTTTAATGTTTTTTTTTTTTTTGGTCTTTATTACAACGTCCGAGCTCTACAATATAACGCTGAAAAAGCCTCGGAAATTTTCAAAAATCGTCCGCGGATACACATTAGATACCTACAAAAATCGGGTATGAAAAACTGAAAAAACTTACCGGATTCTCGTAGGCACGTAGTTTAAAAACACGTTGTCGTCCACGTTGATCCGCGCGTCCGATCTGAAGATCACCGCCGGCGCGTACAGCAGTCTGTTGTTGGTCAGCGACAAGTACTCGATGTTTTTCAAACGTGCCAAATTGTCCGGCACGCACAACAACTTGTTGCTGTTCAGTATGATCTCGCCAAAGTACAAGCCGTCGGGGTCGATCTCCGGTAACGTTTCGATTTCGTTGTGCGACAAGTCGAGCAGCCACAGGGACCGCATGTTCAGAATTTCTATAACGCTCGAGTGTTATATATTATGTTTTTTGAAAGTGTAAAAAGCTACCTAACACCTGCAGGTTAGGCAAACGTTGGATCCGTGCAGAGACCGAGACACATATAAGTGTCCTACCGTTGGAGTAAATATTGTGAGGGTGCACACATTTTTATAAACACGTTTTATGGGTATTTATTCTCAATCCACATTGTCATCAAGTTAAAACTGTTACATACTGTTAGCTACTCGTTATTTTCCCTCTACGTCGCAATCTAACGTGCGATCGGCTATAGCACCCCCTATATATATAGTCGCATCTGTATGACACTTGCGATCTCGCTAACACGGCGTGCGTATACGAACAGCGCGCGTTACACATTTTATACTTACCACGCGGTACTCTTTTTAAGATGTTGCGCGACAGGTCGAGCTGCGTCAACCTGTTGAGCGCCGACAACGCCGGAGGGATGTCCGCGATAGAATTGCAAGGCGCGCACAGCACTTCTAAACCCCTCAGCTGGCTCAGCTCGTCCGGAATACTCGAAAGTTTGTTGTTGCCGATGTAAATGTGAGACAGCTTGGACAAACTGTTTATCCATCTCGGCTGTGGGTGGTATTAGGCACGACGCATCGTGTAAAAACATTCGAAATTATAATTTACGTTAACATCTTGAATAGGAGCATAATGTGTTATTGCGAATCAACACTGCAGGACGCTCGTCCTGCGGCGATTAGCATGATTTAGGCACCTGCGGCGGTCGTACACCGGGGTAAACGACGTAGAAAAGTGTCCGAACAATAATATATATATATAGGGGTTAGGTTCGGAAGCGCTTTGGAAAATCTAAAAAGTAAACCAATAATAAAATCGCTTTTTAGAAAACCTACTTTTCGTAATACGACTATGGCATGCGCGTAGGTACAAAAAAAGAGGAAAAAAAAATCAAGATAAAAAGCGATTTATTCAAGAAAAACGTCTAAAACCAATTAGGTACATTGTTATTCGATATAAATTATTAACACACTATATGTATGCGTTAATTTAATAAAACAAAACACGTTTGTGAAAAGCGTTTCAGTAATTTCTTGCATCACTCACTAGTATTTCGATGTAATTGTTTTTTATGTACAGCTGATGCACCCGGTCCCGGTGCCGTTTCAGATCTTCCGGGAATTCGGATAGGTTTCTGTCGTTCCAGTGCAAAATATGTCCGATGCCGTAAGTTCCCGTCATGATTTTGCAGAGCATGTCAACATAAACGGTTTTTTTTTGTTTAATATTATTTTTTCCGCTAATACAACTGTAAAATGGAGTAGGTGTGCTAAAAATAATTTTATTTGGCGATGGCTCAACAAAACGCGAGTTTATTGGGTCGGTCACGAAACGCGCACAAAACAGCGGCCCGTGTCATTTTTGTTGGCATTTTTCAATCTTATTTTTATTTTTTTTTTTTACGGATCGTTAGCTATAGGTATAATAATATTATTCATTATGTATATTGCCATAGAAGATGGTAATATTTTAATACATAGGTAGTTTTGTGTTTTACCAGTTATTAAAAAAAAAAAATAAATAAATCGACAGGACCATAATATATGTATATAATTAAAAGTATTAGGGTCATTGCAGCAATACTATGCTGGGGGGACACAACGTTGCATATTGGACTGGCAGTTCAACGAGACACTTTGTTTTTGTTTTTATCAAGTCCCTGCTGTAAATTTAGTATGTGTTTTTTCAATCCGGAGATTGGTTTTAAACAAATTTCTTCACAGCAATAACGATTTCTCTCTTCCATTTTTCCCTGTCGTTCGTCATATTTTTGAACTTCCTGAATGAAGTGACTCCTGCATTAACTGTTTGGCTGACGTATTTCGTTCTAGGTCTTCCTCTTAATCGTGTCCCTTCGCTAGCTTTTCTTCAATTATCAAACCACGCGTATTGCGTATAATTCATGCCCGAACAAGAGTCCGGCTATAATCCGTCATCTTCTTCTCTTTAAAGTATTTACTAACGTTCGTTTTTCGCCTGTTGCTTTCAAGACGTTTTCATTTGTTCTTCTCTCAGTCCAACTTGTATTCTCGGCGTCTTTCAGCTCCAACACCACATTTCTAGAGCATCTAACATATATTCCCCTTTTTGATTGAACCGTCCACGTCTTGATTCCATGTAAAATTATAGTTAGAAGGTACAATTTCTGATGCGAAATTGGTCGAAAATTTTTTTTGTTAGAATTATTTTTTATTTTTTTTTTTTCACTTAAATTCATTTCAAATAATTAAGAAAATGTTAATAATATTTTTGAAAAAAAAAAATATATCTATATAAATATATAATTTTTAACTACTTTGGTTTAAAAAAAATCAAAATTTTAACATCTACAAAACATATAGAAAAGTTATTATTTACTTATCTACATTATTACTTTCTAAAGCTATGGTCATTAAAATTAAAGTGTACACAGTTTTCAAAAAACATTTTATGATGGACAATTGTTTAATATCACTTGTTATGTAGAAAATCATTATCATGGATCACTTTTAAATCTCAATTATATACTACTACTGCTATAACAATAATACATATCATGGTTTCTTATGAAAAAAAAAAAAAAACTCTATACACCTTATTTTAGTATCATTTTTTATTAAAACTAATTTTTCTTTTTTCAAAATTGGTAGAGATATAGTGTCATTTTTTAGATAGTTTTAAAGTTTTGTAAAATAAAAAAATAACCAACTGTAGTGTTCATCAATTTAGACATATTTATTTCAAATTTGAAGTTTCTGTCAAAAATAATTTCTCATAGAAATTTAATGTTTGTAGGTACATAACCTAGGAACAAACAAACAATTTTGAAGTATTTTTGACCGTGCAACGTCTTACTAATACTAATTGTAATATCAAGTATGCAAATTAATACAAAATAAAAAACGTTAACAAAGTTTTGGCTTTTTGATAAAATTGTCATTGACTGTGTATCAAGCTTTATTTGCATAGGATGTATAAATACATTTTGCTCTTTCACACATGCTATTGTTACTTAAACTTTCAGTTTTTAATAGTTATTACAACAAGGTAATAAAATATGAAAAATTAAATTGACACAATGCTCTTGTGAACTTACGTATTACTAAAATCGGTGTTGGTCCAAAATTGACAACTATTAAGACGGTACATATTGTTTTTCCAGTCAATTTACATTTACAACATAGAAAAAAGAATATTTAAAGCAAATGCAGGTAACCATAATGAATGTAATATAATAACACTTTTGATCAGTAATACTACTAAGTACACACAATAGTTTTGTAAAAGAGTGTTAACATAAACTTCATTGTTTTATCGATTAATATGGTTAAAGATAATCTACATTCACATTGACAAGAATGTTTAGATAAGCATTTGCAAGTCAAAGAGTAGTGTTCGGAAATTCCATGTTTTTAATTACTTTGGTAGTGGGAGAATAATGAATTGTTACACATTTTAATTAATATGAATATACAATGTATACTTTGGCAATTTAATTTATTATACATTCATTTGGTTGAGTATCTGATTATCATTAAATTTAACTTAATTTATTAATTCATTAACGGTACACAATGTAAAAATAACACATTATTGATTATAAAATAATATATTACATTAAAATTTACAACTTCTACAAATTATTTTATACGATATGACCTATAGTAGCATAACACAGAATAAATACACACCATTGGTTTATTTTTCAAAAATATCTTATTCTTCGCCTTTCTCCAAACTATTGGGGGTTGGCCACTCTTGTCTTCTACGATCATTTATGAATCATACACACCTTAACAAACCTTATATATTTTTCAATTATTTCCATCCAACTTCTTATTTGGTCATGCTCTACCTTTTTCTTAAAAATGTATTTAGAAAAAAATATATTTGAAGTTTCAAGTTGTCCATCAATAACATCTTCAAATGTTTAATATAAATTGAATAAGATAGTCTATAATAAATATTAAGATGCCTGCAACTACTGTAGTTTAAATAAAAAAAAAAAAATTCTGCAAATCATTAAAATGCCAAACCATTACTGATTTTATTGCAATTGAAAAACTGAAATTTAATGTAAAATTAAAATATGTCTTGTCGATATGTAAAAAAAACCATTCTCAACTAAGAATTTTTTTTTTTTTAACAATACAATTAATTATACATTTTTCAGTCTTAATGTAGCGTAATAAATGGCAGTTAAATGTTACAAATTATGTTTAACAGTACAACAGGCACCAGGTTGTCATACAACAGTTTCAAGAAATAAACAAAATATAATAGTTTAAACGCGTAGAGAACTCAAGACAATAAGACTTGTAATTCTTGCTACGTATCCTCTAGAATGCTACAACATATTTCTAATTTTAGGTCCAAAAATTAATAAGAATTCTAAAATTTTTTAAAACATACAGGATGGGCCACTGTACTTAATGAGTTTACACGATACACATATAATCACAGTGACCCGCTCTGTATGATATACATCACAATGGACACACATCTACTAAAATTATCAACAAATAAAAATATATCAACAGATTTTATCACATGCATGCTCAAGTGGTTAGTATATAGTTAATCTTGCTATTTTATACTAATTTTCAATCAATGAATGCTAATCGCTTGTCACGCACTTTTCCTCTGGTTTTTGTGCGTACCTTGAAGTTGGCGGCATTAATTTGTTGCTAGAAAAAAAAAAAAAAAAATTTATTTGAATGTACAACACTTCTATCATTTCACAATATATTTTACGCTAGTCAATAAAAAATATACTGTTAAAAATGCTATACTCACCCTTTCAAGTTTCGACTGTTTGTTACTCAAAAGTTTAGTTTGACATAATTTAGGACCAAGACTTAATATGTCTCGAACTAGATCGTTTTCTGTCATATGCAAGTTCATTCCAGACCCCAACGCTTGGCATAAGACATCATATTGTTTCTTCTTTGTCCACGTGTTCATTGTCAGTATTTCCTGACCAAAACGTATTTGAATGTTGGGAGATTCGTCCAGCTGCAATAATTGGTAAAACAGTGGTAAATAAAATTTCAAGTCAACGTTACTTCAGTAAATAATTATGTTATTTTACTTCTACGTAATGAAGAATCTGTCTGAAATTTGATCTTTGAGTTTTCCTGTCTTTCTTAGCTCTATACTTTTGAGAGTCTGTAGACAAATCACGTAATTTATTAATGAATTCTTCGTCAGGCTCATACTCGTCCATGTCTTCACATTCACGTGCCATTTCCAATAAAACTGTCAATAATTCACCAGTGGCCATTCTTACTTCTAGGTGAGAAGAGTCCAAAAGAATACTTAATTCTGCTAAAGTCCTGTACATAAAATATATTGATTAATAAGTATTTTAAAATACTTTGCATCATCAATAACTTACGGAATTACAGAGGAATTTTTTATTGATACAGTAGACAATAGTAATGACCAAGAAGACAAAGCCGATGAATACAAAGTAGCTACAGATGGTGAAATAGTTGTTGAATGTAACAAGCGACTCCATAAAATGCGCAACAATTGCATAGCTGCCTCAATTTCTTCATTGCAACTAATAAAAGTTATTAATGCTATGGCCAGACAACACTAAAAACAATATACAGATGTAAGTGTTTTAATTTGAGCAAAAATAAAAAACATGATAACAATTTGATTAGAATCTTTGTATATGCAGATATCTAAAAATAATTACTTTTTCTCGAGCCAACAGAGGAACAGATTCATCATTAGCAACAAACATTAGTGTGGATAATAGTTCTTGACACGAGTCCTCTGCAATATCTAAGGAACCTAGTTGTATACACAATAAACTAGCTAAATTAGCCGCTGCAGCCTTTTCATTATCACCTCCTTTTCTCAGAGCACGTTCAATGGAGTCAGCAATTGTCATACGCCTGAAAACAAAAAAACATGTTAACAATATTTTAAATAACTACCCCAGAACAATGTCGATAATAAACGTAGATATAATAATTTTTAAAGCATATAAAAGTTAATTATAACATACCTATTTAAAATAAAATCTGGTATGTATTTTTTACAAAATATGTTACAAACTGCTTCAAAACTCAACGTGCGCCCTTGAGCAGACTTTTGTGACAAACCATCAATCGCATCACTAAGTTTCTCTTCAAATGCATCATTTTGAGATTCGTCAGTGTCTTCTGTGGCAACACCTTTAATTTAAATTTCAAATAAAGACAAAATAGTTACAACCAAATACTAATTTTTAAATAAGCCCTGCATGTCATTCAATCAACGACCAATATACTTACATGATCGTTCTTCATTTGATGTGCTGCAAGACAAATTACTGATTACACTTGCATTGTCATTGTACGATTCATCGTCAGACATGTCTAGATCTCGTACTTTTCCTGCTAGTACATCTGTAAAATGTATTATTAAAATTACTACAAATTATCTTTATTTAATTCTCCTTAAAAGGCCACCAAATTAGGAGTATTATGAATAGTAATTTGTATACAACAATTTGAAGCAAATTGCAATTTTTAACATTATGGCACGATTTAGATTTACTTTAGAGAAAAGTTGTACAATATTTGTTGTTACATCACATTATAAGAAAGTTATTATGTTGTGGGTTATACAACACGTAGGTACCTAGTAACCAATGTAGTAACTAACAGTGTTAAAAAGTATTAAAATTAATGACCCATGGAGAATACATAATAAGTTAGCAGTTGGTAGTGCCATATTTTTTAGCATTTCTAGATGATATCTGACTTTTGAGAGACAGTTAAACGTCAAACAGGTGATTACTTTTTTCAAATGTTTCACGGTGTTTTAAGACTAAGAAACGATCAGAATGATGGCGGAAGTATTGTCTGAATGTGCTTGATGTCATATTGAATGAAAAAAAAATAACATTTTCAACACCATAAGACAAAGGAATGTCAGCCTACCAAGTTAATAGACTTTTACCAGCCCAAAATGGCGAAATGTTAAAAAAACATTGTAATACATTAGAAAAATGGAAATTAAAATTTATTGCACACTAGTTAATAACTTGCCACACACACTTAAGAGGTAGTGTGCTTGTTAGAATTTTCCTACAGAACACTAAAGGGGCTATATACAACTAAGTACCTAGTTAGAAAAGATAATACTTGTTGGGATAAAAAATAGTTGTACTAACACAAATTAAAAAAAAATTTAATTTATTGACAAAACTTAAGGGAAAAACTATGCACTACCCACTTAAAAACTGATGCTTCAACGTTCTTAAATTATGATTAAATAATTTAAACAGCAAAATTTGGTTGTGTCAGAAATTTTAATACTATTAAATACACCACATTCAATTAGGTACTAAGATTTTAATTAACATTGAAATTACGTCAGAGGTTTAGTTTATAGAACTCCAGAGAAAACGACTTTCACTATTTCAGCTTATTCAATCATGAATGTTTGGGAACAAATTACATTTATTTGTCTAACCTAGCAGGCTATTTTTCTGTAATATTCACTCGAGTACTTACTAGTAATGGGTTTTCAAATTAGTGTTTTAATAATATTTTGTTTTATATGTATAATTTAGTATCATATAAAAACACATACACATACTTTTCGAAAATACTACTTATAAAGTTACAACTTAAATCATCCAATAGAACATTTGTGGATAGAAAAAAAAGTCATTACAACTGAAAGAACTGTTTCGTTATCCAGGTTACGAATTAAAATGATCAACACAAACCTACTCTCATATCAATATGGGCCACAAGTATATTATATTTTTAAACTAGTAATAGGCACCTAATAATAATGGCATTATTATCGATTCAGTTAAGGCTGGAAACGTCGTATGGTATTTTTATAACAACCAGTAATCTATTTAACGAGTTCTCAATAAGCAGGCAGTCATGGGGCGACTTATTTACTCTAAATTATTTTCTTACACATAAAACTAGAATACGTGGTACTGACCTGAAAGTGAAAAAGAGAAGAAGTAAAAACCAGGAATATCTACCTGAGTACGTCGTGTTGGATAAAGAGTTTAGATTTAACATTGTTCTTAATTGGAATTTTTGAAAATGCTTTTTACCAAAATGATAATTTGCTAAAACAACTATCGAGATCGAGCGGCCGATACGTAATCGATTTTTTTCCCCCTTACTTTTCGATAACATTGTGGTGACAAATTTAAATAATTAATTTTTAGGTAGAAAATCAACTGTTCTTATAAAAAAAAACCGTACAAAAAACGGTATTTTAAACGTTTATTCGAATACCGCCCACTTTACAAGCCTCGGATGTACCAATGTAATAATTGTATTATTTTTAGAGCGCGCGACATTGAAACCGTCGCGTCGGGAGGGAACGAAATAACGTTTGTTCGTGGACCAATTGGAAAACGAAAACGCTACGATCGTTTCGGGAAACGGACGAGCGCGCGAAAACCTTGATTTTCGTCGGTTCAGGGTCGCGTCTCGGTCGTTTTGGGAGAAAGACGTGTTGTTATATAACTCCCGCCGCGGCGACGACACGTAGTTATCACCTGAACGCAAGGCCCGAAACTAGGTATATAGAACGATAATGTCGTTTCGCAGACAGACGAAGGCCGAATCTAAATGGAGACGCGACAGTGAAAACGTCTGACGAGGTTAGGTTAGTTATTCGCGGGGGGAAAAATGGGCGTTCATACAAAACGTACGGAAATCCTAGTGAATCTTGAGGAAATATTCCGGAAGATATCGGCGCACAAGATTATCGTACGCGAATAAAGCGCCCTCCTCTCCCAAGTACTGTACTCGAGCGGCGCGGCACCGAAACACGCGACACATGGTTATCGCGCGTTCCGGAATTTTCAATTACAGCGATTACTGGCCCGAGTGTGCGGCGAAAACTCCCGCGGAATATTCGAGAAGAACGCGGTTTTACACACTCGACGTTATCGAATTTGTATTATTGATGATAATACGGACAGACGGAGCGAACGTTTCGCCGCACCCCCCGAAACAATGGCCCCAGTTTCGCGAATTTTCCGCGAATCGACGGTAACGACAAAAAGAACGTATTACCCGGAGCGGTCTTGTTGTGCGGTCGCCGCTTTCCTCGCGGCATGTTCGTATCCGCGTGTGGATGGCCGCGGCCGAGCAGAATTTCTTGGCGGACGGCGACGGCGGTCGCAGCGGTTGCGGTCTGTTCCGCGCGTCTCGACGGCGGGCGGCTGGCGGCGGCGGTCGCGGCGTACGTTCACGTTCACTCGTCGTCGTCTGTGTCGTCTGTCGAAAACCATGCACATCGTGCCAGCTGTCGGGTCGTGGGCAACGGACGCTATACTGGTTGCGCGCGCGTCGTGTCCTTTATTTTTATTATATTATGAGACACCGCCGCGGAAAAAGTGGAATATTATCGCGGATTGCGTAAAATCGCGCCAGCCCGGGTCCGACTCCCCTCCGCCGTGCGACTGTAATTTATTATTACGACACGCGTTTTGTCGGAGTCGCGCCACGTTACGCGCGGGTCGGGGGACGCGACGCGCGGGTGATAAAGCCAGCGGGCGGCGGCATCACGAGAACGTCGGGGCTGCGTCGTTTCGTTTGTCGTGTTATCACAGAGCACGGGCGCCAACGTGACGGCGCTCTGGATAACCCACAGAGGACCCAACCGCATGGGTGGTAATAATAATACGTGTCGCGCAAGGTCCCGTACGGCGGCGCTGTGGGGACCTTGGCGTTACTTACACGTCAATTGTTTAGGACCAGTCTAAAACGAGTAGAATTTCACTTTTTCTGCGCTGTTGGTTCGCGCTCTGCAACGTCCGGAACGTTATAAGCCGTATAGAAGAGACCTTATATCAAGTTTGTATAAGGTGTGTGTTTTAAGGTCTATGCACGTAGAAAAGAGATTATAAGCACGTCAATTCAACGATTATCTTATACCGTGTCCTTAAGCTTCATCATGGAGTCTATAAACTTTATAGACTCCATGAGCTTCATAATAATATACGAATCGGTGTTAGAAAATCTTCTGGACCGCGGTCTATATACCACCACGGTTCAAAATATACTATAAACCCTGGTTCGTGACGTCCGTAAGTCGTCACACTACATATGTCCTGATAACGTCACCTTCAACGATAACCGTAATCATATGTGCGCGAATTACAAGTCTCTCGGTATTAAGTGGGTTTATCGTAATTTTTCTTGTTGTAAGAGACACGGAATTCCGAGGGGACAATAAAAAATAAAACCACCAGAAATCCAGTAGTCGACCAGCGCAAGCGGCCGTTCCTTCGTCCGTTCAGCGCTTAACTCGTCGTAGTCGCGGCCAGAACATGGCGTTCGCCAACGTCCGGAGGATTTTGGGCCGCGTGCCGTTCGCGCGCCCGGCACCCGACAGACGGGCCATCAGCGGCAAGGCGCTGCGAGAGTCGCTGGGACAACGGCGGCCGTCGAAACCGGCGCCGTTCCCGTACACGGAGAAAAACTACACGCTGCTGCGCAGCCTGTTCGACAAGACCACCAGCCGGTTCGACGAGAACACCCAGTTGATCGTCATCGACGGACCGATCGGCGTCGGTGGGTACCAAATATCAAACGTGTCGATGGTGTTTCGAATACTTTTTTTTTCGGGGCGTTTCGAACACTTTTAGAATGACCTTGAGCGTTCTACATTTGTATTCTATAGTATATTTCTAAACTTCCAAATACGTCTAGGTTTTTACTTAAAAACTGATATCGACACTTGTGGAGTGCTCAAATTTGTTTCGTTTTTTTGACTATGGTACGTCGAGAACTGGGCTGTCGAAAACAGTAATCTACATGGTCCTATACAGCATACTGGATATTCAGTTTTGTGGAGTATTCTTAGGTGTATGGAATACTTTTTGAAAGTATTTTCATTCGCACAACTGTTCTTAACATGTTTGATGGGTAGTTTCACAGACGCAATTCGAAAAGTTGAATTAAACGTTTCGGGGGGCCAATTTATAAAATCCCACCGAGGTTTGAAAATAACGAAACCCTCCACTCAGACGCATAAAAAATACTTGATTAAAAACAAAAAAAAATTGTGTAAACCTACTTTACAAAATGTTTAAAACATTATTTTATGATGCAGTTTAGTTTGTATTAAAACATTGGGATTCTATACGACGGAATCTGCAAAAACTATCAAATTCAAAAACTCAACCTTTAACTCCGACTCACGAAAAAATTATCTTAATCAATTAAAACTGCAATTACAAAACATGTTTTATAATCGTTATAATTTTGTGTGAACATTTCTATTATTTTGAAGCGCTTTTGAAGATTTTGACTTTTTGGTATAATTTTCAAATATAGTACCGTTAAAGGTCAAATACCTATATCAAAAAGATATCATACAAAACTACTGACAAAATTGACTACATAAATCAACAAGTACCAAAGAATAGTTTTAATTTTAAAAATACATTCCTCAGAATATAAAACTAATGTTATTGTGGGTTAAAGAAACCAGTTAATATGTACAAAGTTCAATCCTAAACTATTAAACTAATTCAGTTTAATAGTTTCAGAGTTCAAAAACTTAGTCAATTTTAAGTTAAATTAAATGTAGTGATTAGTTAATGCAATTATTCAATGTAGGTGTTTAGGCAAATCCCACACGGTACAGTGTACTTTATTTACTGCAGTTTTCCCATTGATTTTTTCTTCTATTCAATTCATTCAATTATTGTTTCTTTTTTTCGTTTAGAAGTTATCATTTTACAAATTACATATTTTTGGAAATATAGGTAAGACAGCTGTTGGAAGAGAACTAGCCGAGCTCCTTGATATGCATTTCATGCCAGACATCACGATGGACTCTTACTACATAAACGACTACGGTTTTGATTTGCGGAAATTAGACCCCCAACTGCCGGAGAACTGTCGTAGTTTTGACGAGAAAAATTTCCTTGAAAATCCGGAACATTTTAATGCTGCCTCATTTCAACTGATCAAATTCAAGCTACGTTATGCTCACTTTATAGATGCCATCGCCCACTTATTAAATACAGGAGAGGGCGTTGTTATCGAACGCAGTCCATACAGCGACTTTGCGTTTGTAGAAGCTATGTATAAATGCAAATACATGAGCAAAATAGCGCGTGAAGTATACTACACGTTACACAGACACGCTATGCCAGAAATGCTTCACCCAAATATTGTTGTATACTTGGATGCTCCGGTGTCTAGAGTGCTGGATCTTGTCAAAGAAAGAAAGTTACCTCACGAGGTAAACTCAAAGGCCATGAATTCTGAGTATTTGGGAACTATGGAGAATGAATTAAAGTATAAATATTTGCGGGATAGCAGGTAACGTTCAAATCATTTTTTTGCTTTATGTTTGTAGTAATGAATAAAATAAAAATCTTCAATTGTTTTCAGTAAACATTCTGAAGTGTTGGTTTATGACTGGTCTGAAGGAGGAAATGCAGAAATAATAGTAGAAGATTTAGAACGTTTAGATTTAGACAACTACGACGAGCATGATCCTAAAATTAAAGATTGGAATTATTCAAGAGAACAATACTGGGCTGATGTTCGAATGACGTAAGTATAAAATTTTCACTTTATCATACATTATAAAATAATTGATTCTTGATGTTCAATTTTATTTGTAGATTCACTAATTCTAAAGCGGATTTATTGTCGAATTTCAATGTTCCTATTGTTGATGCTCCAGAACTCAATATAAGTGGTGAAGAAAATGAAGTTCTAACACATGCATTTTACAAAGTAAGATTAAAATAGTTCTTGTTATAATTAATTTGCCCTTGGTATAACTTATTTAAAAGTGAATGTTTTTTGTTTTAAATCTACAGTTAGTCTTTTCTATCTAAATTTATGCGTGCCATTTGATTGCTAAGTAAATAATTCTTATTATAAGGTCTTAACTAAGTATTAATTTTCTTATAAATAAAAAAAATTATTATCACTCAAAATAATTCTTTTTGTAATGATTTGTCGTTGATTACAAATATACTGCTACCACTGATTTGATAAAACTATGTAATCTGTGCTACTACGATTTAGGTCAAAACTGTTCAATTCTAAAATTATGGGAGTATTTTTACTTACGTTGTTTACCTTTGAACATTTTTACCTGTAAACTACCAAAAATATAGACTTATACTTTCAAGTGACTATTGAAAATGTAAGAAGAAAAGATTTATTTTAATTATTCAAATCCCACCATCTACAAATATTAAAAACTGTTGGTTAAATTGAACATATTTATTACCAAAAACTTTTGTAAACATCAAGAAATACAAAGAATAAAAATTTGTTAGTATAATTTTGATTGGTTTTAATTTTTAATCAATTATCATTACGAGTTTATACAATAACTTATAATTTTTTTATCTAACATAGGTTCAAAGTCATTTCATTCAAGCGTAGTTTTAAATTCTTTGTTAATCTAATTTAATATTTGAAAGTTCAAAGATATTATCTTTAATCATGTGATCATGACGTTTGCAGGCGGATGGAAATAAACACGAGTATGGTTTTGATCCAAAATATCATAGCTTTTCCGAACTCCTTTTCAAATTCAAAGGCAAGAAAGAAGAGTGGCATCCATGGTCGTAAAGCAAAATCAATTGATGTTATTTACAACATGTTTGATAGATTAGCAAAGCCACAAATCTGATAATAATAATAATATACATGTATACATGTATAATAGCTTTTGTTTTTGATAAAAAAAAAAAAACAATTTAAATTGCAATACTTAATATTATATTATATTCTTGTTGTAAAATAAAAATTCAGACTTTGTTGGATTGTACATACAAAAATTATGTGACGTTTATTTTTTTATCATATTTTGATAAATATTTGAAAGTACATTTATCGTACAAATTGATTGTTGCAGGAAAAAAAAAATTATTTCTTTTGTTATTGTGCTGCGAAACACTAAAACCAGGTACCATTTATATGACGTACATGTGGCCAGCCCCTCTTCTCCCTGAATAAAAATTTCTTATGCCAATAATTAGCATGAAATTTGCATGCCCATTTTCAAAATTTGCACGACCTTCATACTCAAAATATATTGAAAATAAGGAGGGCTGGTGTTTCCAGCCTCCCTCTTGAATTTTTGTTTTTACGGTAGAAGAGGTGGTGTGCGAATTTTGTAAAAATAGCTTTATCATTCGTATTTTTTTTAAAGCAATGTTTAGGACAAATAAGAATGCAAAAGTGATAAAATGGGCAGAAGTTTTGTGGAGGGATAAAAAAATGTACATTAGCAAACTTATTGGTATCCGTATCTGAACTAATAATTTTTGATGAAAAAAAGTTTTTATCTATTTTTCTATCAGCCAGTCATTGTTGCAAGTCTAAGGCACGAAAAACTCAAGACACGACCGAAATTGTATGATCTGAGGAATGAGCAGTATCAGGAAAGTTCTTGATGCTCTGGTGGTTTTCGAGTGGGCCTCTTTATTCATTGTTCTACGAAAAAAACAATTTTAGATTTTGAGTGTTGTGAGTATTGTGTCGTTTTTAAATTTTTTGTTTTTTTTATTTAAATAATTTTTTTTTTTCGGTTAGGAGATGTGGAATATTTAAATGTGGTACCATGAAAAATATGTGGACCAAGATGGGTTTTTTGAAATTTGTATTATTTTGGGTGCTGAAACCAAACGGTTTGCGCTAACCGACTAGACATTTTCTCTGTGATCGATTTTTCAGGTAGTAGGAGTGCTCAGATATTTTACGTAAAATATCATCCCAAAATTGTACTTTTTGCGAATTCTTAATATTTTTTTGTTTTTTAAACCCATATTTTCCATTTTGGTTTTATTTCTAAATCGATAGTGGACGTCCTCCACAAGTACCGATGAACATTTCGTGTACAACAACAATATTTTAGGACTCAAAAATTGCAATTTTCGGTCGGCTTAATCATAAATTATACAATAAAATAACATCCTAATATACATCTGAGCATCTCTGTGGAGCTGAATGTCTTACAGAAGGCTACACATCAGTTTTTACGAGACACGTTTGCGCACTTTTACTTCAATATTGGTCGTACAAAAAAACTTTTTATGCGTTCTGAAAGTTTTTACAATTTTGTAATTTTTGATCATCGATTTTTTAGTAAAAAAAAATGTAAAATTTTGACTTTTTTTTCTTCAAAATTTTGAAAGCAGAATGTTTAACTATCGACCAAAAAGTTATATGCTACGACACAGGTGAAGCCCCAGTCAACTCACTCCCGTAATTGTGATGTTACATCATTTATGTTGCACGCGTTATCTGTGGTAAAACGGCTAACGATTTTTTAATTTTTTCCATTGATAAAAAATACAGAAATTTATTATCTATGATTTTTCCTGTCCAATCGTTTTTATCAAACAGTCCGACTGATCATTTAATTCTCGAACAGTCAATTCATTACCTATAATAGAAATTTGAACGCGTAGTAAACCAACCGTGAACGTGATGAATACTGCCGGCCTTGTGTAAGCGTACAATTGTACGTAAAATCCGCCAAAAACTGTTCTCGTCGAGTTTTGCGAATCCAAAACGGGCCACTTGCGATGCATTTCGAAAACGTATTGCTCCGGTGCATCGTCGTTTTGGCGTTTTGCGCGGCGACGGTTACGTGCCTGAAGAAGAAAAATCAATTTTACTGTGAAAAGTCCTCCCCGTGCACTTGCGTGACCGCCGACATGACCGACGACATTGATTTGCACGATATTAAAATACTGTCTTTGAACATTTCGACTGGCTTGGTGTTAAACTATCAACCGTGTCCGAGCGACCAAAAATCCGCGGCCGTAAGTACTTATAGTAAAAACTTTACTTTTTTTTTCAAGTAAAAACGCCGAACAAATAACTTTTTTTCTTGAATTTAATTTTTTTTGATATGATAGTTCTACCGTTATGAAATAGGTAGGAAGCGTTTTTTTTTTTTCAACATCTATATTCTACCATATTTCTCTACCATCTATTTGTTCTGACGTATTATACCTATCTTTTTTCTATATTATTCGCCACTGCATGCCGAATATAAATGATTCATTTTGGACAGAGGAGAAGAAAGTAGATTGTCTAGAAAGTTTTTCTTTTAACGAAAAATTACCAAACAATACTACCTATCGGCACCTCTCAGTATGATAAGTTAAAAATATTGTTTTAGAATTGGTTAATACATTAAACCATCTACTCTATTGGATAAATTCAAAATTAAACAAGCTGTAACACTACCTACATAATGTGTCCAAAATTACACTGATGTCCAAAGTTACCCATACCAGTTTATGGTCGCCGGTAGGTATCTATGTTTCGTGTCGAACAACATGGAAAATAACTTTGTTTAGATACCCCAATTTAATCCAAGGTCCTAGATAATTAGACTGAATTATTTTGTGCGAACTCTCTGTGTATAAACTATTTTCTGAGTTTACTTGAGAGAAAGTAATATAAAATTGGCCATGGGTGAGCAGCGAGCCCTAAAAAATGTGTGTTCTTTTACTACTACATCTGCAAAAAACTAAATTTACATTAAATTTTATATAGATAGTAAGAATTTAGCTAAAATACAATACAGAATGCTGAAAACAATTCTATTTAAAAGTAACAATTTTTCATTTATTTCGAATGAATGTGATGGTATAAATCAAAACAGTAATCAATTGAAAGTTTGACTTACTTCAAAATGTTGGTCTTGACTTGTCTTCGAAGTCAAGGTAATTATTGAATATATGATTTTCTGTTTTTTAACTTACAGGTTGAACTAGTGTATGCTGCAGATACCACTACTAATACTACTAACACCGCAATACCAGTTGCATATTATGCAGATGTTCAATTTAAAATTGACGATGCAGTTATTTTGACGTACAAAAATAGTTCCAAGTAAAGTAACTAGTATCTAAGTTAATAACTATTTGAATGTTGATTAATAATTTTATCTTTATTGTTGTTGAATTTACAGTGAATTTGATGTTATTTTGTCTTGTGATTCATCGGCAACAAATGGCAAGGAACGCCTAACAGATTTTTATAACAATACATCTAACCATTGTGTACGTTAATTTGATAAAAAAAAAAAAAAATCGTTTGCACACGGATTTTCGTTAGTCAAGTTGTTTATTTTTCTTTTGGGGTCTAACTGGGCCGTTGCATAGGGTGGATAGCCGTAGGGACATTTATTACATGATCTATTTTTTAAATTTTATATAATTTTAAGGGAACTTCCTAAACATTTGACTGGGGCGCTATTATACCTTGCTGGCCTTGCGTAAAATACTGTGAAAAAGTATAGATAACGTAATTATGAGTTATGAAAATAATCATTAATATGTATATATTTCATCGTTTGACAAATTTGGAAATTGGAGGGCAGATAAGAGACAATTTAAAGAGACTGGTTTTAATGTAGACCTCTTCTTTGGGTATCATGGAACTCTAAATTTTAAAAAAGGTTTGGCAGTGCTAAACACCATTATTCAAGCCATTCCTTTCAATTGCATAAATATAATGATAATATGATTTGTTTTCAAATGTGTTTCTTAAATCTTATACATTACCATTAAATGTTTACTAAAAATATTTATATCAGTCATGAAAAGAGAATATCTCACTACCTGATTAATGCCAATTAAACTGTGAATTTATTATTTGATTTGACTTATACAAATTCATCATTAATTATTATTTGTAGAGTATCGTACTAAAAACCAGTAAAGTGTGCAACTTGAACTTGAAAGATGCATATGAAAACAGCAACTCATTTTCTTGGACATCCTTTTTTTCAATTATTTTGATTGTTGCATTTATTTACTTTGTTTGTGGATCTATCATAAATGCCTGTTATTTTGATGAAATTGGCGTAAATATGATTCCAAATCATAAATTTTGGATTTCCCTTTACAGCAATACTAAGGTTTGTGTATGAACTTTGTTACCTTGTAATAGTTTTTAATCATATTATTTTTTATAGGAAAAACTTTGCGGCACATCCATGATGGCATCTGCTTATGAAAGCATTTAGTTAGGTATTTAAAATAATTAATATCATTTTAGGTTCTATCCAAAGTAATATCTATATACTTTTTATGTAATTATTACTGAAATTTTTTATGGAATTGTACAATACCTTATTTATTTTGTACGTCTGAAACAAAGGGAATTCATAATTTCCTCTAGGTAAAAATATTTGTTGTAAATAACCATTTATTTTTCATATACTGATATCATCAATACTGTTTGTATATTTTTACACTGCACTATTTTGTAAGATCCAACTGTCAAAATATAATATAAAATTAATTTTTGATTAGGTAATTCAAATTTTTTTATAAAATTTAAAATGTTTTCAAGTATAAATTAAATCGTACTATTTGAAATGTGTTCTAAAATAATTAAAAACTTATGAATATATTTAACATTTACAATTACCAAAATGAGCACAAAGAAATAATTATCACAATGTTTTGACAATCATTATAAGATCTTACAATAGTGCAGATTGCTGTTCGTATATATTTAAAATACTAAAAAAAACTATAGATTATCTAATAAATAAAAACAACTAACTATAGGTTAATAAATTAATGAAATTTCTTATTTATTGATATTTCATTTATAAGTTCTATTATAAATTATTAGATACATTTTCTAGTCAATTTTTTGTTTGTACACTTATTTTCTATTAAATAATGTAACAAATCTTTAGTATTTTGACTATACATTTATACTCCACTGTTTCATTATTATAAATGAGTTTAATATTATAGTCTGATTTTTATTAAATAATTTAGAAACATTTTTTTGTTACCAGTGCGATTGATGTAAGTTCATTAGTACTTAACTAATAGTAAATAGTAAACAAATTTTGTTTTTTTTTAAATTTGTTAAATATCTCTGTCAACAATGTATGTGTACGTTCACTTGTTTCATGTAGTCAATTTTATCTTATAAATGCATAGAACTATTTAAGTTTTATTTGAAAAAAAAAGTATAAACAACTCATAATGTGTTATTAAACTAAATCATCTAGAAAAAATGTTCAATGTGGTGATATTTACCAATCTAAGACAAGACATGTCCATTGTCCTGTACAACTACATAAAAAGAATGCCTGTGATTTGGAGTTGGTTGCATAAGTTATATTCCAATAAATTTTTTGTTTTGTTTTTTGGACGGAGGTGAAATTACTAAAAACAAAATAACTTTCGTAGTATGAGATATGATAAAATATTAAAAAGGTTATATGCTTTGGGGGTTCTCCTGTTTGGCTAATGGTTTGTTGTTGTTTTGGGCTAGCAGCGCTGTGAGAGAGTTTAAATTAAAAAAAAAAAATATATTGTCTTTGAAATAACGACTAAAGACCAGTTTGTCTAGTAAAATTTACGTTATAACAATGATCATTTCAACCAGGAAAAACTATTCTTTACTATTATGTAAAATTGAATACTATAAAAAAAAATAAATTTATATTGAAGTAAACCATGAACAAACAAGTATTAGACCTTAAAAAAATTATGGGTTTAATTTGTAGAAAATTATCAAGATAAAAATTTATTAAAAATGGCATTTGAAACTGTTTCTACAAAATATTTATATATTTAAAATATTTTTTGAGAATGTAAAATGTTAAGATCTATTACAAGGAAATGGAATACAAATACCTAATCAACAAATTTAAAAATTTTTATATGTTCTGCGTTATATTCATGTAAAAACATCTCAAATTATTAGGTGAATTACGATTTTAATTTAGTCAGTAGTAGTACTGTATAATTTCACTATGTCAAAAAATCTGCAGTGAGTCAAAAAAATAAATGCTGATTAAATGGTGTCATTTTGGTACAATAATTCCATTGACAGTTTATAAACAATATGTAACCAATGTTATCGTGTCTAAAATAATTAACATTTTCACAAAATATTTACAAGATTGCAACATGTGTTGATGTGCATTATATAATACAAGTGATACATTTTTAAAAAACTTGTTTGTTGAAAATTTTATAATTTTTCACCCAATTTTGGGCGTTTTTTGACTACGATTTTCAAAATTCTAAAAATTTAAAGAACTTGAGTTCAAAATAGAATAATAAACTTAAAATAGTACCTATACTATCTTTTTAACAATATCTAGCTCTTTTATAGAAAGTGGTAATGAGTGTTTATAAATCGGAGTACTCAGGTGGAAGGTTTTGTGGTTTCATAGGGATAAAAAAAAACAATGATGTTAAAACCAATACACTTTAAAGCTAAAAGGAAGTTGCGCACGTGGGTCACTGTTTTGGGTAGGTTACCATAGTTTGGAAGATATTTTTTTGGCATTTTATTTAATTTGTATGCGCAGTGATAAACATTGAACCATTGATTATGAAAATAACAATTTCGAGCAAGCTCGCAGTGGGTCAAATACATAACAAATTTAAAATATTTTGATAGTTTTATAGGTAATATTTAGTTCAAAAAATGGTAAAATGTACCATTTGACATTTGTGTCGTGTTAAACATAGTAGTATATGATGAAGTGATTTCAGACGACAATATAAGTTAATACAATATTCGTATAAAACTTATTTTAAACACTTGTTAGGTAGTTGTAAAATTACTGCTATTTAGATAGGTGACCTCTTGTTAAATAATCACAATTTGTTTCAAATATTTTTTTAGCCGGGTTTAACAGATATATTTGTCGTACATATTATTCAAACTTTGGAAAATAATTTATTTTATGAGACAATGTAGGCAAGTTATTTCACTACCCAACTGTGAATTGTAGATTGCTGTTTTGTGAATACGTTTACTTTTAATCTTAGTGTTTCATTTAATATTATTCAATCTACATTGTTTTGTGTGTATTATTATTACGACACTTTCAACTTACCAAAACATGATTTTTTTTAACATAGTTCGTTTCGTTATATTTGTGTTCACTTTTTTATCACACAAAGGATTAACTACACCACCGAGAAACTATCCACTGTCCGTGCAACAGTTGTATAATAGGATTAACGGTAATTTAGAAACAGATGAGAAATTCGAAGGTAAGTGTAAATTATAATTAATAAATAACAAGTAATTAATATAAGCAAGTTGGCTCACCAACTACAAGGCGGCGTAAATATATTGGCGCACCGGCCAAAAAAAAAGGCCTCTAAAATAATATTTTATATGAGTGGTACTTGTAAACAATTTTAAAACCAATTAAATATTTTCTATAATGAATAGGATACAATTTATATAATTTTTATCAGTGAATTATACGAGGTGTTATTATTTATTTAATCATAATACAAACATAAAAATTACCTAATTGAGAACTTGTATACAAAGTTAAAACATTTTATGTCAATTTGTTTACATAATATTTTTGTCTTAAATTTAAATTGGTCATTCTACCGCATCAACATTTACGAAAATGATTTTTAGTTAGATAATCGTAAAAAATATCCACCTATTGTATTTGATTCAATGACTAGACTTTCCTACGATGTTTCGTATTTTCGCCGATCATGAATCCCATACCCCGTATGTATGTATAGACGTTTATAACTAACTACATAACTGAATCTACCAAACAGCGTATTTCAGCAATTCGATAACTATTGCAGGTTAGTAAATAGATTTTATTTTATAGTCTTCGAAACAAAAAGTTGGTATTTTAAGTCTGATATAAATTATACAATATAAGAGTTAAGGTTAATACAATTTTTACTTTTGTAAAACAATCAACGCTTGACGAGGGGTGGGGGGGGGGGGTGTTTCGTTCTATCTTGTTCCATCTTTAAAAAAAATCAGCATAGGTACCTTTTCTTATAAATGGTCTAGTCTAGGCTAGGCACATAAATACAAAATGTATTTTTTATTAATCTGCGGCCCACTACTATTTTTTTCCATGGCAAGAAATAAAAATTATTAATAATACATTTAAAATAAATTGCCTCAATTTAGAGCGAAGAAAATGCAAGGGTAAGTAAATTTATATTCTAAAAGTCAATTATATTATACTCGTTGATGAAAAATAACGCGTGGATTTTATGAAATATTAAAATAGAATTGAATACAAACTGTTTTCTCGTACAATAGAACTGTAGTTCTATTAAGGCTAGACAATTTAGTTAATACCAATATTATACCTAGTACTTACGTGAACAAATACCCTTGTTTCATAATAATATATACTTGATAGATCAAATAAAAGCTGTTTTTAATGGTAACTAAATTATTTATATTACAATTAAAACTATGTAAATTATAATTTTAATTTGAACGTAATTAAGTATAATATAAAGGGTGTTCAACGTTTATACGTGCCCTCTCATACACCATAACAAACGGGATGAACACTATGAGAAGAAATAGGTAAAATATAATATTTTAGTTAAGCCTCCTATAGATTTGGACTTAAATAACATACGAGCATCGAACATTTATCGTTATACATTATTTAAATTAAATTACATTACGTTGAATACTTATGAAGATATTCTATATGATTATAATATACTAGAAGAATCAAGGCACTTTATAAAAAAATAATGTAATGTACAATTTAAAGTTTTGAATAATTGCGAATTATAGTCGATGATGTTTTAATGTTTAATTTATACGTTTATCCAGAACACGAAGACCCTAGAAAATATTTTGAATTCGCAATAGAAGAACTAAGTACGTAACATTTAGTCGTAAAAACAACCATCACTGTTGACAGTAATGTAAAATAATTAAAACATATTTTATTACGCTGGTTTATAAGGCCAAAGATGCGTTTAATTTAAATAAATTGCAACTTTATAATAATTATACAAAAAATGATACATTTAAAAGTCTAAAAATGTACTTAAAGGTTAAAAGAAATTTCAAAAAATATTTTAATTAAATGTTGATTACAGTTAATCATAAGTTATAAGTGTTATAATACATTTGGCGTTTGTTGATTTGTACCATGTGTATTTTGCAGCTTTGTTTGATGATCAAAAATTACCCGGAAATGGTAAGTAGCATTATACACTGGTTTTACGCATTAAAATAGATGAAAAAAATCACTCTAGATCACGTGAGTAGTTTGACGGAGTAGCGACTACGCTTAGGGTGGGCCACTAGTTTGGAAGTTGTGGTTTAAACGTATCATTTAATATCTAAAAGCAATGATAAATCAATACCTTCAAAAAAACGATTCTGAGTGAGCTCAGTCGTCAAGTAAACGTTCTGGTAAAAACCAAATTTTACAATAAAAATGGTCCAAAAATCCCAAATGTCGTATCCACGTATAATAAATATTAATTTAAATAACGTGTGAAAATTTTAAACCATTTGGACTACTATTTGAGGAGTTAATACGATTTTAGTATCAATTGCACAATAGGTGCGTAGTTAATTTCATTGTTATAATCAAAGTACACCATTTTTTAATACTTTTTTTATACGCTTTCAGAATCTACTGGACGGATTTTTTTGAAATATTTTTTATTCAGATAGCAAATTTGGTTTTACATAACGTATTAAATATTCAAATCTTAAGTAACAAATTTGTTTCAGTTAAGAATTTTTTTCTATAAATAAGCCAAAGGTATGACCGATTTTTGACAATATTCCAACTTAAAACGACTAAAAAAAAAATTGCGACTATAGATTTTTGAAATATTTTAGTACTTTTTGTGGAAAAATAAATTTTTTATTGAACAAAAACCACAACGAAAATAGAAATTTTCGAAAATTTTAAAGTTTTATTCTTAGCTCAACTATTTTAAAATAAAATATGTTTTCATTAAGCATTGAATTTAAAAAAAAATACTGTATAAACCCTGGATGACCTATGAAATATTTTATTTTTTTTTTTACATTTATTATCTCTTTAGAGAAGTTGATTTTTAAAATCTTCTGTTGGCTGTCATACGTGCTTTATTATATGTGTTGCAGAGCTTTTATAAAAAATTAAAAGAACTAAAAAATTTTTTTTGTACTTAGATGATAATTAAAAATAATCATAAAAAGTTTCAAGTACCTAATGTACTTTTGGGCTAGTTACCAATAATTTTTGTGTTATCATAACAAAACATTTCAGGTAAAAACTTGTTTGTATATCATACCTATTTATGTTTGATGTAAGTGTCTATTGAAAAACTAAGTTAGATTCATGTTTTTGTTATAATTTCAGACTATGCGATTATGTACTATTTTTCATTATTCAGAAGCATTAGACGAGGTAAGCTTTGAATTTTAAAAATAGTAACATTAAATTAAATATACTATTTATTTTATGAGATTTTCATTCAACTGCATAGTGTGTAAACTTACATAATTAGCTATAAAGAAAACGTAATTAATTAATCATTATAAATACTAAAGTGCATGCAGTCATTCAGGTACCAAACGTTATATTAAAGAGTGTTATGATTAAACTAGGAACTATTTAAAATAAATGTTCATCAACATATTTTTTCTAAAATCTTTAGTAAAATTTGGTGGGTATAACATTAAAAACAAATTTTAGAAAATACCCGAATAACATAATTTCTGCTGTTACAATACCAAAATAAGGGCAAATTTAAAGAACTTAGTTGCTTTTATATTATAACTAGTAAGACTTTTTTATTGACAAGCCACAACCATTGTAGTATGTAACTACTTCAGTAGGTACCTAGGTATCTTGTTTAAGTATCCACATAGTATGGTTACCTAGTTGATAGTTTGATTTTATGATGCCTAGACTAGACTTTATGATGCCTAGACCATATATTCTCTAATTATTTCCAATAATTCAACTCGTAGGAGGTTAAAAAGGGGGATAAAAATGGAAATTGTTATTTCTTGGTTGAACATTTTTGGAACTTGGTGCATCACTACATTCTAAAATACAAAATATGATGGAATATCTATTAGGTACCGTGGTTGGATTAAATGGGGGTAAAGATACTTAAAATAGAAACAAATTATAATAATCTTAATTGATCAAAATTATCATGTATTGAAATGTAAAAAATTATATATGGCAAAATTTTAACACACTGGCAACGCCGCGTCGGGTCTATTTTTTAGTATTATAATTTATAAATTTTTATGAAGTTACCTTTAATTTTTTTTAGAAATATTACGAAATTTTCTTACTTCTTACCGGTTTTTTCTAACTAACATTTTAGGTCAAATTTTACATGTTCGTGCATTTTGTGATTTGTATAACGAACGTACGTATAGTTTTATTTACGTATAATTAATGTTTTGTTCAAAACTATAGGTTCTATGTTAAAATTTTTTAATTAAGTATTACGTTTTAATTTTTCGCTTGTTGATATAATTTTACTAGCTTACCACAAAAAATGCCCAGAAGTTACACTCAAAATTAGAGCATACTTTAGATTCTGAGCAGAGCGAGAAACCTATTGATTTTTCTAAGATGTGTTACTTTTGTAATTTAGATTTTTTTTTGTGACTTGCACATATTGCGTGATATATAAAAATATATACATAATTTAAATACAGTAAAAAAAAATAAAAAAAAAAACTTAAGCATATTTATTAAGAGCAGAAAAAATATATTTAAACAAATATGTTACTCTTTAAACCATTTTTATTTAAGAATATAGAATTCTTTTATACACTTAAGCTAATAAATATATGCTGTGGACAAAAATAATAAAAATTTGTAGACATTAAATTTGAAGAAAAAAAATTGTGTAACTTTACATTTATTAATATTCATTTTAATTCTGAAATCAAATTACTTATGTAAATATATTATTTAAAAACTTTCGGTTAACTAAATGTAGATAATCTCAAAACTTAATTTTGTATAATTTTATGGATTTGACTTTGAATTGAGAACTTATGGTACTTAGATACAATTATTCTTCCTTGATTAAGATTTTTTTCATTTATAATGTAAGAATAAAGTCTTTATTTATAGTATAAAATTTTTGGTTCAAAATTGAATTTTATAGTGTCCGTCATAAATATTTAACATTTCATATATTACATTACATTTCATGGACAATATTTATAGGTATATAAATATTGATTACAAAATTGAATGCATGTTAATTTAGCTAATGAATGTTTCGGTATGTATACGTCTTGTCCAAAATTTAATAAATGTTTATCGATTAGTTATAGCTCATATAGACTATGATGAAAGTAATTAAATTTAATTTAATAATCTGTGTTCACTTGTGAAATGTATTATGAGTTTTTTGAAATAGTATTATTCATGTTTATTAAATTTAATTGTGTTGAACTATTTATTTCGTTGCTTGGAAATGTGAAGCTAAAATGTTATTATGGCTCATTTGATATTATCTATTATTATTAGGTATTATGATACGCTACATCCTAAATTTTATTACATAGACCAAATAGTAATTAGGTACTCTCTGAGCCTTAAAAAAACGACTGTAGGTTCGATATACTTGTTGTGCTTTGTTTTTCTGTTTTAAAAATACAAACTATATAAATTATATATTTAAATTTCCAAAAATTAACTTTTTATTATATTTTATTTAGAACGTGTCAGTTTGTACTTAAATGATTGAACTGAACTGTTTATTATTTGTTTTATTAGTAGGTAATTTACTTATTGATTTTTTGATAATACCATGAGTTTAGGTATTACAAGTATCTACACCGTAAATGACAAAATCATTATACCTACTACAAAAGATCAATTGAACGTGCACCTTTGTTACAAATAATAATTTTTTTTAAGTTATCAAATTTTGTATAACAGTACAGTAAAAAATACTTATTATATTTGTTAAAAACTTTATCTATATCAGATAAAATGTTTGATAACGTTTTTGATTAATATTTAAGCCTTAAACTCCTTAAACTTTAAGGGGTTAAAATAATATGTTGTGTTTTATAAAAACTACTAAACTAAAATCAACTAATTGTATAGCGACCATTCAAGCCAAATTTACATGTAAGTAAAATAATTACTTTATTGCAAAAGTAGGTAAAAATTTTATTTTTGGATTTAGATTTAAAATATTTTGTTTTCATATACACAAGCATACATTACACGTAGTTTTTCTCTCATCATTAAAAATGTGTTCAATAATTTTAAACTATGTATCTATGAACGGGAGAACATTTCACTTAAAAATTAAAAATTAAATTCAGACGTAGACATTATACTTGACATTTACCTATTATGGTGACATGAATAGAAAGAATATGTCGACCGTATGAATTGTCACTATAATAGTAGAACACATGACTGAATTCAACAACAACAATAGGTAATAATATATAGCCTATAGATGATTTGACGAGTTTAAAATTAATATTTATGTGGTTTGTGTTGATAAATTTTTACTTACGTTGAAGAATACACGAATCAAGTGATTAGGGCTGTAAGAAAATAAATTTGAAATTTGTTTTCAAAGTATAAACAATGTTAGTAGGTACTTACATATATATGTATTGTTACTATTGCCAAATAAATACATTCTGTAACTAATTTTGTCATGGTTTTAATGTTACCAATTAACATACAATTAACATAAACACTTAATTAAAATGTTATAGAAATGCATGCATATCAATTAGTAAAATAACTTGATATAGTATTTTGTTCCTAGTAACACTTTTATTTTAATGAAATAAACAAGAACTTATTTCTCTGTATAGGTAGTACATTAAAAAATATCGCCTATGTTGTACTTTCAGTACAATAATTGTGTTAATAGTAACAATATATATTTCATGCTCTTACGATGACTCTGTAGTGTGAAATACTTTTTTTTTAAAAAAAGACAACAAATCTTTAAAAAAAACTGTTGACCCCACACTTAAAAAACTATCTATTCTTTACAGCATTAACTCCCGACGCAAATTTGGGTCATGCCTTTTTTGATCTTAGTATGTACACTGCGTACCTATAGTTTATTATTTTTTATATACTTATATATATCTATTAATATATTAATATAAATGTATAATAATATTTCTAATACTCATACTATTATACAATACATAATATATATACATATATATATTATGTATTGTATATATATATATATATATATATTCATTTGTTGATTAAGTATACTTTATCAATGATACATTTTATAAGTTTAATTACCTATGTACTATTTTTTCTCGTGACGGGTAATGTTACCATACTACAGTTTATAGTTTTATAGTTTTAGTTTATAGGTTTATAGTTTTTATTTTTGTATTATAATTTATAAGTGTCAATGTGAAAACGTTTTCAGCTTTTTCACACTGAAATCATCTTAGAGCTACAGATATAGAGTTCGTGTAAAAATTATGTGTATTTATTGAGCATACGCCGTCAAGTACCTGATTTCTCTAATAAAAAAAAATTTTCAGTTTTTCTTCACACAAAATATATTTGATGAGAAAAAGTTTTCTTATAGTTTTGTACGGATTATTGTTGCGCATATTTTGATATTGATTTCGTTGATCTGTTTTTAAAATTTTGGTTACTTTCAAACAAAAACCTGGCTTAAAAAAATCAAAAGTTTTTTGACGCAAAAATCAAACTATTTTTAGATCGTGCATTGGTGAATGCTTATCGAAAAAGTAAGTCTTAGCATTTGTGTGTATTCAAATTATTCAATGTTATTTTGGATCATAAATTAATTATATTTAATATATTACGGATCGACTGTAATGTACTCTGTTCTTGATTAAATCAGTAGTTACTCGGTGGCCTACTTGTGCGCTTTAAATATTGTCTGTTTTCGGATAGCAATATTTATGAATTATAATTAAAAACGCACCTTTTCGTATTAAAATTTATTTATTTCATTAATATTTAAAACAGTTAAATTGTTTCAAATAATTTAATGGGTCTGAATCCTAAAAACAAACAAATCAGTTATTTTTACCCGACTCTCTTTACTCTAAGGCCTAAATTCAAAGCGATTTTTACCATCTACGACTGGAAGTGTCTAGTATAACCTAAGGATAATATATATTGATATATTCATCAATTTAGTAGCATAATGCTCAAGCGCCAATTGTAAATGTTGTTTTAATTTTAGCAAAATCTGCCTGTTTGTAGGCGGCAGTTTGTTTGATTCACCCCTTTTATGAAACTATATTATTAAAATGGTGACAATTTATCATCATAACATAAGATATTTAAGAAGATTGATTGTTATTTATTATATTATTATAATTCTATATATATATTTTTTATTATTTAATGGTGTTGCTCTTAATTGGTTTTCATGAATTAATTCAGCAAAACAAAAAAAAATTTTTGAAATAAATAAAATAAATATTATTTTTTAGAATATGTAACTGCGTACTTCGATCATATATTAAAGTGGTTTAAAATTGAATTTGGTATGTTTTCAAACACATTTGTAAACTCATAAAAAACCTTTCATATTGTTCAATGTAAAAAAAGCAAAAAAAAAAAAAAAAAGTGTTTAATATAATAGGTATTTTATCATCGTGTCACCATAAAGATGAAGTGGGTATCATTAATTAAAGTTAGGTTGAAAAATATTATTGGCTAATCGTGTTCAATATTAATTGACTTAGAACAAATTCACTTATTTGGTAAGAACATTTTATTGGAATAGATGTGTTAAAACTATATAAAAATGTATGTCTGTGTGTAAATTATTTTTTTAAATTATTTCGTTTCTTCTATACTAATACTATACTCAATAGTAAAATAAATGTATAGGTACCTACATTAGTTAACCCATAAACGTTTATTTTTCGGTTTATGAACATCCCCACCTAGTAAATTTATAGTAAATTAATTATTATTTAACATTACAACTTTATGGTGATATGCTGCTAAAAATCGGAGCATGTAATCTATTTACTTAACAAAGGTGTGTTTTTTTGCCGTTGTTACGCATAGCGTCTAGAGAATGGCTCAAATTAAAACGGTTAAAACATTTTCTGATAACTCGACTACTTTACGAATAAATGTAGGTATAAATTTAAAAACAAACTACAATAACATTTTCTGATAACCCAAATATGTTATGGATGAATATTATTTTAATTTCCCCCTAGGTCCATCATACGACCTGTTTTTTTAAAAGTTGTATCTGAAAAAAAAGTAAAATGTACCTACGGAAAACATGATTTTGACAAAATCCATTTAGTAATTTATTAATTATAACATCCAAAATAATGATTGAAAAGTCCTAAAGTTTTCATACAATATTTATTTGGTAAAGATTAAAGATACAGGTTTGGCACTATAGTTTCAAACATTTAAAAAAAAAAAAATATTGATTACTCGGTGTTAATACAATGAAATTAATAATGCGTAGTTGACAGTTATATTTCAATAACTTCTCAAGTAGTAATCTATTCAAACTGAGATTTTTATGATGTGTTTAAATTAGTTTGCTCTTGATGTGAAAATATGTTTTGGATATTCTAAAGATTTTAAGCCGTGTTCTAAAAATAGAACTTTTAATTTCCTGATGAATTTTGATATACATAGATGGGTTTTTCGGTAATAAGTTTAAAATGATTTTCTCAACCAAATAAAATTAAAAAATTAATAACATCAAAAAAATGTCGACTTATTTAATCAATTTCCCCTAATTCATACCAATACTGAATTCATGCTAAAAATATATTTCAATGAAATACATTACATTACGTTTTTCTCCAAAGGTTAGCAAAATATATAAACAATTTAATATTGTTTTTGTATTACAGTATAAATATACTTTTGCTTATGTTACCTTAAAAATATTTTTTATGAGTAAACAAAACTAAGCTCAGAATCGTTGTACTCGTAAACAATTTACAATTGCTTACAAATTCAACTTACGACTTCTATAATTCGATCTCCCAAAACAGCTAGTGATTCACTGTATATTCGTAGTTGCTACTCCATCAAACTACCCACACGACCTAGAAATTTCCGGCTTTGTTACTTTGTTTATTTATTTTTACATGAAGCAAAACGGAAAGGTTTTGATAAATGATTACTTATTTTTTATTTAATGATTTAATGATTTAGTTTTTTCTTTTTTTTTTTTACTAAATTTAATAGGATTTCGTCGTACCTTTGACGAGGCTTCGAGTTCAATAAGTAATAATGATAAAAATAATAATAATAATAGTTATAATATCTAATAATTATTGTTTGAGCTGAACCGAATGTAACCGTGGCAATAAAAATATTATGATGTGTTGTATAACACTGTGTATTACTGCCATGTCGTAATACCTAATCTCTTTAAAGGAGCTGAACTAATAAATGTAAAACAACTATAAATTGTTTTGTTTGTAACTTTAGTAGTTATGGTTCTGCAATGCTATTAAGTATCAAGAAAATCATATTAAAAACGTTTTGCTACACATTATTACCATTCAATTCGTATCTCTATTTCTGAGTTAAATTTCCAGAAAAGTGGTTGTAAGTGTTATTACAACCACTGTTATCATATTTGTGTTGCAGCGCATTTGTACCAAACTTCTAACGAAAAAAACATTCATCACTTTTTATTTCTTCCATAATTATGCATGCTTGTGATTGTGTGAACTTAATTATATTTTTTATCAAATAAATAAAAGTGTACTTCACTCTTTTATACTACCTATCATTATGTAGATAAAAAAGTTTAATTTTAATCTAAATGAATAACAATTTTATTTTATTTTATTTAGGACAAATAGCAACAAAAAGTCAAGAATATTTTGAAGAACCAAACAAGTTTTGTAATAATTTAATAAAACTGCAACCTCATGAAGAATTGGATTTAAATCGTACTCCTTCTTAGGGGAACCGAAGAACCGTTTCTGTTTCAAGCTTACAGGTCAACTCAAGGACAATTATAATTTTGCATGATAATTTATTTTAATAAACTTAAAATGTTCTCAATAATCTTGATGATTTTGATAAATATAAATTTAAAAATAATAAATACAAACCAAATCAATACGAAGCCAAAATTGTTTAATTTTATTACGTGTACAGGTCAACTTTTCAATACCATCTTTATTACGCGTTTCTTTCCTTCTTGCTGTTTAATCAATCCAGCTCAAGCTTTCCATTCCTTCTCTACTTAATCCTTGATTATGGTCTTCTATTGGGATGTATCTGGGTTATTGAATTAGTAACTAGTACTATTGTCTCATAAATACATAGCCCGGCCTACATGACAAGACATTTTCGGTTATATGGTCCATATTCTTCCAAGCACCTTTCTTGTAAAGGTTAATAATTTTGAAATGTATAGTACTACCAAAACTTTTATAGTTTTCCTCAATGTGATTTGTGTTGTTGTATTATTATATTAAACTCTGTGTAGTAAGTAAAATGGGTAAATGCATAAATATATATATATATATATATATATAAGTAAATGCAGAATAGGTGATAATAAAGTTCATCAAACCGGAAACTTACATTAATAATTATCGAGTATAC
>CM029363.1:19739937-19841247 GCA_017140985.1 Hormaphis cornu | reverse complement strand
CAAAATATGTTCCCGTAACATAAAGTATTCAACGAATTTTGACGATTTTAAAGTGTGTATGAGTTAAACATAAATTTTGAATTTTCTTAAAACTAATAAATATATTATAATTTAGATGTTTAGTTAAGATAAAAAGTTAAAATAAATCAACATTTTAATTTTTTTTTTTTTTTTCTTTTAATCATAAATATTTTTTGCAAAATATGGAAGGATTTTATCTGTCCACAGTCATTAAAATAAAATTTAAAAAAAAGCTGGGATTAATTTAGGTTGCGTGGGTAGTTTGACGGAGTAACGACTAGGCTTTGGGTGGGTCACTAGTTTAGAAATTGCGGTTTAAACGCATTATTTTACATCTGAAAGCAACGATAAATCATTGCCTTCGAAAATACATTTTTGAGCGAGATTAGTTGTTAGTAAAAATTATTTATTTATTAATTCAAACAATTTATTATCAATTTAATAATCTTGTTCAAACATTATTTAACAAACGTGTTAAATAATTAGGTTTTTTAAGTTAAGTTTGTAGTAAAATATTCATAACAAATGTATTCAGAGAACATTACCTAACAGCGAGTTTTATAAACAATTTAAATAACTTGATTTCATTCGAAAACGAATTGCCTGTTGCTTAACTATAAATCATAATCAAATAATAGAATAATATCGCAACGATTAACAGTTCTTACACATGTACTGACAGATTCGTACAGTTTAAACAAATGTCTTGTAAGATGTAACTAAGTAAATACTTATAGAACACGTTGAAATTGGTTGTAATTTTTTTAATATTCATCCATAAATGCATCCATTTAACGTTGATAAGAAGACGGATCAGTTCATCCAAATCATTATCATTTTATCATACAGAAGCAAATTTGTTTAACGTATAAAAACGAAAATATATAATAACAAATAACATGTTTTTGTTTAAGTTGAATTTTGTAATGCATTTTGTGATCGTTTTTTTACCACATAAAGGATTTTCTCCAAATAATAATTTTAAACTTGCGTACAATAATTCATTATTTTTACCAGATGGTCCAATGAATGCTAGTCAAATTTTTGATGGTAAAACGATATAAATAAATTCGAACCTTATGAGTGTTCATACGTTAATGGTACTTTTTTTGTATATCGAATCTTGTCACTGTTATTGAAGCAAAATAAAACAGTTTTGTTTCTCTAACAATATTTTTAGGTTGGTACTTTCAACAAAAATGACAAAAAGATGTATAGTTTTGTTGAAACTTAATTGAATGTTTGTTTAACTCATTTACGTCTATTAATTTACAAGTTGAAAATATAAATGTATTTATCATGAGTTACGCTTAACACAAATTGTACTTACTAAAATTATTTATTTGAAATAGGTAACATAATAATTGCTCAACTATATATTTAATTAGTATTAAAACAAACCGTGTAACCGAAAATCGAGCAGTTAAACAAAATCTATGAAAAAGTTACAATATAGACTGAGATTAAATTGTAAAACACAATAAATAATCAATTAGAAATTGTCCTCTTTTAGAGCGAGAAAATTGTAAAAGTAAGTACATTCAAGTATATTAATAATTTATTATGTGATTTTGTTTGTGAAACTGTTCATGTTAATTACAAAAAAAATACAAAATTAATTTATTTGGTTTTACTTTTTAACGGAATCTGCGAGTTAATTGAAAGTTTTTAGATTATTCAAGCACAGTGAAGAATCTATTTATTAGTATAATTAATTGAAACAATTATAGTTATATTGCAATTGATTCTCAATTCAAAAATGGTTATTTTAAATTTGAAAATGTTGTTCTTTAGGACAAATACACACTTATTTTAAAGGTAACAAAATTATTTTTTTGTATTTTCACCGCATTAACTTATAGATGACGTAAGCATAAAAAACTGTAAGACACTGCTATCGCCTGCTGAACGTATACATTGTTTTTTTAAGTGTGTGACTGAGTAAAAACGAACTAAAAAAAATTGATATTATTAAAAAGATTGGATTTTTTTGTCATATAAAATATTCTCGTAAAACATTTTTATAATATAGAACGTACAAAAAATATAATTGTGTCAATATACAGTCCCAGTTAATCATGTGTAATTTGCTTTACGAATTTGTAACATATATTATTCATTTATTTAATATAAACTTATATAACAAATTAATGTGTATCTAGAAACTGATGAGCCAAAAGCCCATGCTAAGCACGCAATTAAAGTATTACGTACGTACCATCGAGTAAAGTCCGATAACGTTACCGATTCTAATTGAAATAACCTATCACAGTCACGATTTGCATAGTGTGTAGTATAGTTTTTTTATGGAATTGGTTTCATAAAAAATTAAATAATAGGTGTGAATATCAATATGCTTGCTACATTAAATGACGTGTAAACACACTATACGGTACACGAATTATTTAACACGTTTTACATTCATTTTAATGTTTGAAACTTGTTACAAATCGGTAATAAACGTACCTACCTATATTTTTGGGTTGTTCACATTTAAACGTACCTATGCATATTGTCCATACAAACGACTTTTTGAATAAAAGCACAAATACTTACCTATAATGTGGTTTCAAATAAAACAAAATATAATTTAGGTTTTTAATTAATCTTTGTAACAGTATTTAAAAATATAAAAAAAAAAAAAAAGTGGGAACAATTTTTTTTTTTTGTAACTTGGCCATACCTAATCAAATGATATTATATTTACAAACAAATTGATTGTTTGATAAAGTATTAAATACTTTTTGTTCTTCAGGGATAGCTGATCCATTAAATAGTGAGTTTTTAACACTTATTATACACTTCGTACAATGTGAGGTGTAACCATTAAAAGTACTTATACTGATTTTATACTTCGGGTTGGTTTGCCAATATTATGATGTTATATTTTGTTTTACGGAAAATCGTTAAACTTACTTTACCGTAAACAAAATTTATTTATACATTATTATATTCATTCACTATTACATTATTATTATAATAGCTATAGTGTATACAGTAATTAGTACACCAATACTAAAATAGTGGTTTGTGATTATTGTAAGTCTATAAGAAGTCAAAGTGAAAATAATCATTTTATCTATACCTTGTATTTATTTTAGTAAATTAATGTGGATGTGTATGTTTTTTCAGACTATGGAAGATTGTATTATAAACAAATTTATAATCATTTGGCACCAGGCAAGCGTTATGTTATTTGAATGTTTGTTAAACAAACGTTTGTTTTATGATTTGTAATCAATCGTAATATTAATTAGCTTATTTTAGATCTACAATAGTACCTGTAACATACCAATATACAGCATATATTTAATATTTAACACTTGAACAATTTAATAAAGGCCTATTCTCAAACTTATTCTGTCAAAACGCTAGTTCACAAGTTTCAGGTAGATTAGTTGTGATTTTACCAGAGAGAGTTCAGTGTTTGGAAGATCAATTAAAAATATAACAATAAGTCCATAAAGTAGTTATCTTTTACGGTGTGGTAAACGTATTTAAAAAACAATAGACAACACACATACCATACACATTTAGAGAATAACGATTGGTACGTATTTTTGAAACTTCTTGTACCTTTGGTTGTAACATGAATATTTTATGTTTTATATGAATATAGGTTTTAAAATTGTCCATGTGCAAAATAAAAAAACAGTAACGAAAAAATGGTGTTGAGTAGAGGATTAAACTTTGGACTCTTCTATGTATGGGTCCACGTCAAAAAGTGCTGTATAAATGGAAACCGTAAAATAAATTACCATCATTTGAAAGTGATAAAGAATAAAACGATAAGTTGCAAAATACAAATAAACGGTTCTAAATGAGCTCAGAATATTCAATAAAACAAACGTTGTGCCACAACGATAAAGATTTTGACAACAAATAGAGAAAAAAAAAACGGTTAAAACAATGTTATATTTAAGATCTGCTTGTGAACATACATTTTTAGTGCAAAAAACCCGTACCAAAAAATATTAGTAGACATTCGAAAAATGTTTTCTAAGCTTGAACATCTTCCAAATGGGTAGAATATTTTATAATTATTACCTTAAAATATGTGAAAAATTGTTTTAAGCGTTCAAGAGAGCTTTGTTTCATGTAGGTATTAAAAAAAATAAATATTTTTAATGCACTATGAAATAAAAAATAGTTAGACGGGTTAGCGACTACGCTTTGGGTGGGTAACTAGTTTAGAAGTTGTGGTTTAAACGCATTATTTTATTTCTGAAAGTAACGATAAATCAATGCCTTCGAAAATACGGTTCTGAGCGAGCTCAGTTGTCTAATATATGTGGCGGTAAAAACAAATTCAACAATAAAAACTTTTATCAAATCTGTATCTTTCCTATTTTGGTATTGTGTAAAAGTTTTAGCTTGGCCCAATCTTATAAAAGTAAACACTCATAAAACCTTTCTAAATGACATATATAAATTTCAAGTCGATCGGAGCAATTTCGAAAATTGAGCCGTTTTCTTTTTTCCTTAGAATTTAGAAAATAATTAAAATTTTAAAAAATGCTTAAAATAAAGTACCATCTCGGATCAATTATCTATATTTTAAGGTATCATACGTTAAAATTGGAGCAGTTTTTCTACAAGAACTTTTGATAACAGAAAAAAAAAACATCTTTGTAAGAACAATACATTCTACGCTAACGTTCAGAATCTAAAATCTGACATAAAATACGTAAACCAATTAGTTTTTGATACTCAAAACTTTAATAACTTTGCAAACAAAAATGTTTACAAACATTTGTATACTCATCTATACACAAATAATCAAAATCGTTTAACTTTTTACGAGTATGGACAAATATATTGTAAAACTTGTGTCAATGTTTTGGATGTTATTACTAAAAATATAGATTTTTGTGAAACATAACTTATAGTCGATTTCAAAATTAAGTTCATATAATAATTATAATGATAATAATTTATATATATAAATATGGATGAATTTGTGTAGGAACAATCAGTGATATTGAAACATTTTGTTCAAGCGATCTTGTCAAAAGTAAGTAATATTTGGATTTTATCTAACTTAGCTTTATAGTATTTTAGCCTGACTTACAATAACATATTTCCAGTACAATTATTAAAGAAATTTAGTTATATATACACTATATAGTTAAGACTTAATTATAGTTAAGTAGTACCTTTATTAATTCTTACAAACGTTCTTGATTCATGAAGTTTTTAAATATTTATTAACATTTGTACTTATTATGTGATGCACGGAAGAGATTATTAGAAAACATAATTTATAAACACCTAGTTATTAATCAATCGTATTTGTTCAAATCTTAAACGTACAACATAATTTTAATATTTTTTATGACCATAACGCACACAACAATAGTGATCTTTTACGAGTCAATAAATGTTTTTGATAAATGATCATAATTTGGTATAAGCCCAATATATATTGAGGTCTCTTGCTGCATTATGAATTGTTAAAGCAAAGTGTTGACCACTATTTTTTAAGTGTTCTCTTAATGCTGTTAGCCACTTGGGCATCTGGAATACTTTTTTTATCATGATTTTGCAAACGATTCGCTATTATAGAGGGTTTTAAGTCACATAATAATGCGTAGTCACTTCAAACACGCCCCAAGGCGGTCTCCTTTCACCTCTTTTGTTTTTAATTTATATGAATGACTTATTTCCTAAGTTCTCAAACATTGGTCATTGTTTATAACCTTGTCCTACCCAGTTTAACTCTCTGTATTCATCTGATTCATCACTATCTTTACAGATTTCTTTCACTTTTCTACTTTTCATCTCTTAGTAATAATTTTTCCAAAAACACACCCTTATCTAGAGCTATGTCTCTGCGTACAATAACTATCTTGTCATAGATTTTTTTCTTCTTTTTCTCTACTAAAGCTTAAAGGCCTTGGCTTGTCGTTGCAAATCTGGTTCGCCATTCTTCTCTGTTAAAAGCCAGTCTTTTCATGTCTATATATCGACTACAGTCAGCTTGTTTAATAATTTCTTCTATACATGCCTTCCTCTGCCTTTGTATCCATTTATTCGTCCTTTAAATATTTTTATCATAAACGAATTATGCCTAAGTAGGTGACTTAACATTTTTCCATTTCTTTCTTTTTTGGTGTTAAATAGAACTCTTTTTTCTCCAACTTGGTCTAATACATCTACATTACTTTTCCTTTCTGTTCAGCTGACTTTCAGCAATCTTCTCCATGTCCACATTTCCATGGCTTCTAACTTCTTTTTGTCTTGTCCATTGATGGTCCATGTTTCGTATTCATATAATAATACGCTCCACACATAGCATTTTGCAAAATTTATTTTCATATTTATATTAAGTTTTTTGGTTATAAGTAGTAGCTGTTATCGCGTGAATGCTATCTTTGCCATAGCTATCCTTTGTCTGATTTCTATTGAGCATTTACCATCACTTGTAATCGTACTTCCTTAGATTTTTTCTATGATCCGTATTTAATATAATTACGCTAAGCGTTGTATTCAATACTGTTTTCTGTTTTCTAGGGTGTTTTTTGGGTATGTATTACATTACATTGTATGTCACTTTATATTACTTAATTATTATCACAAATGTTTTCTTTTTTCTATAAAATAAGTACGATACATTTCTTTAACGTATACAGATGTTATAAAAATATATTTATTCTATTTAACCTGTTTTTTTAACCCGAGAGTGTATAGGTAATGTAACTTGTTTACGAATCAGGTTTTTGTTCGTATTATCTAGACAAAGAAATTATTTATATAAAACTAATAGATAATATGAGTAGAAATCATACAATAGCTCTTAATAAATATTCGTTCATGAAAAAAACAACTATGTAAGAACACTAAATGCCAGTTAAGAATTCCAGAGCTAAATATTTGATTTTATGTAAATTTATAGAGAATTGTAAATGTAAGTATGGTCAAAAACATAAATTAACATGAATTTTTTGTGTCGTACCGTATTATGTAGAGTAAATTTGGTAAAATAGATCTTGGAGGAGGCTTTGCAAGAGTAACAAAACGCATAAAATTTTTTGGATCGTCTTCTTTTCCAGTTGCGTGCAATGTCACTCAGACGAGTCTAAAAAATTGTTGTTACCCCTAATGATAAACGTTTTTTCTAAGACAAGAAGTTGGATAAGTACAAAAAAAAAAATCCTAGCATTTAAATTCTCCACAAAAAAGTTAGTAGTTTTCTAAAATCTAAATTTAAACATTTGATACCATTTGAATGACATATTTCGATTGGACCATCTGACCGTCAAACACAAGAATAAAAAAAAAATTAATAAAAAAATAAAGAAAAAAAAGGTAGGTGCATCATTGCAAAAACAATACGTTCTTTACTACGCTCAGAATCTGAAAACGTTCTACAGTAAATAGGTATGAAATGTTTAAATTTAGGTATGGAAAAGCAATAATTTTTTTGTGGAAAATTTTAATGTAGGGATTAATAATTTTACAAGTTTTTAAAGTAGTTAAAATTATACATTTATACATAAATAAATAAATATTTATTATTTACACATTTGAAACTTCAATTCAAATTTTTCGAATCAACTCTAGATGAAATTAGAAGTGCATTTAAAGGTAAGTTTATTTAGATTATGTAAATATCAGGATCATATTATTGTGATTTTATTATAACTATGAACATATTATTTCAGTTTTATCATTAATATTTGTTAGTTATGATTTGAATAAAACTCACTGTTATAATGTATATTGTGCACTTTGTAAATTTTTACTGTATGATCTAGTGTTTAGTGTTATAAATCTCATTTACGACTTACGAAAGGATTTGCGTATTTAAATTAAATTTTGGTAGGCCTTTTAATTTTACATACGTGGTTGCCCCACAGTTAGATTGTCGAATTAATTTATCTGATTGACTTACAATGATATTGTTTTAAAATAAAAAAAAGCCGGAATCACTCTAGGTCACTTAAGTGGTTTGATGCCGTGGGTCACTATTTCGGAAGGTTTATTTAGAAGTTATACGAGGACTAGAAAAATGAGTGATATTTTTCATGTAAAGATATTACTGGAACTTGGCTGGCCCACTATCGTAAGGTCAGATGGAAAATAGCAAAATATAACTTTCAGATCGTTCACCAGCCAAATTAGTTGGTTCTTTAACTTAACACTTTTGATTAGTAGTAGTGTACACTGTACACTGATAGCCAATAATGCAAAACACACACGACTGACATACGTTGAGTATCAACCTGCTTTTAAAAACTTTTAATTTTTCACAAATTTGCTGTAAATATTAAAGAATTATTCTTCCGTACAGTTCCTGATAACCCCTAGAGAATGTTTAAACAGTCCTGGCTTAGGGACATCTTAAACTAAAAGATCAGGTAACATTAAACGTTATAAAATAAAAAAATAAGCATTGTAAATAATAATTGTACAGACTTGAGTTATTCGTTTTTTTGATAAAAAAAAAAAAATTCAGAAAATAATTTCAATATCTTATAATGACTGTGGTTGTGGATGGTAGAAATAAAAAGATGTATAATACGATGACAGTATGACACTTGAGTTTATTACGAAAGATGTATTTATATCTGTTAAAAGTAAGAAAATGAAACAAATAAGGGATAATCATTTACCATACATTAACAAAATGCAATTAAAACAATATTATATTATTGTAGATTATAGTTTATTATAATTATTCTATAGCCAGAAAACCAAATTTTATTGTACAGGAAGCATTACACGAAACTAGTAAGCGCCGTTCACTAATTAAGAATCTACTTAAAAAATAATTAATTAACTGAAGTTCTTGCTTAAATTGATTTATATGATTTTAATTATTGGACATAATAACACATAGATTATAACATAACTTTTTTAAAAGTATAGTTATAAGTAATACTTTAAGTAATATGTACTAGGCTTTAAGCAATGATGCTTCCTTTATGTTTAAAAATAATTTTTCTGGTTTAAGAACACTAGATTGCTTCAATATTTTTATGTTATTTTTTCAAATGGTTAAAGATGCTATTTGGTTTGAGGCATTTTTTGAACTTTGGTTAATTTGTGAGTTATGATCAAAAATCAAAAATCAAAATCGTCAAAATATCAAAACTTCTATAAGTTGGTCAGATTATTCAAAAACACGTCATTACATAGAGTGAAGTTGTAATCGTTTTGGTTAATTTTCAGTAATTTTACAAGCATTGAAAGTTTAATAATATTTTTGCAGTTTTTGTTTCACAAAACATCTAATTTCCAGACTACATAACTTGAAACTAATCTATAAATATGCTCTTAAAATTTTTTTCAAATTGATTGTAGAATTCATTTATTTATATACTTCATTCATAAGTACATCATTATTTTTTTGTTTTTTTTTACAATGGCTTTATTAAAAACTGTTCATACTAAACAAAATGTATTGGGCGAGTTTAAAATGTGATGACAATTCCACTATATAAGCTCGCTCAGAATCGTATTTTTTGGAAATAATGCTTTATAATTGTTGCTGTTGAACATTTTATAAAAACAAATTATAATTACACTTATATACTATTACAATAACAATTACCATTATTTTTTGATGTCACATACTCATATATTTCATAGGGTGGTTCAATAAATTTAAAATTAACGAACATTTAGATTACGATATCTGTAGCAAATTAGGTAAGTTATATAAAAAATAAATTTAACCAAAAAATGTCTTATCCGAGTACTGCAGACAAAATAAAAATATAAGTACTTAATAAATATTATTAATTATTGTTATTTTAAGTAAATGTATTTTGATTTTATAAATGTGTTAGGTAGGTACATATTTGTAATTGACTCCATGCTAAATATGTCCTGAGGTTGTTTTTGTAATGTATAATTATTTAGAATGGGAAAAATAATAGAAGTTGTTAGAGTCAACAATAACGCCGGCCTTAATTTCACCTTAAACCAGAACACAAGAAGAAGTAAATTTGAAGGCGTAGGTACGCTGTAATATTTTGTAAAAATTAAAAAACAGCATTATAATAAAAACCAACAGAGGTAAAAAAAAGGAAATTTTTTTTAAAAGCTTAGATTAGTGTTAGTATGTTAAATCGTGTATACCGAAGGAAACAAAGTGACAAGTCGATAAAGGTACTAATTTTGATATTTTTATTGTTTCACCTTCTTTAATCATTATTCTAGGTACGAACGTTTTTTGTCGTGTAAAACCCATTGGATTTTATGTAAATTTTATATTTTCTTTGTAACAAGAATAATCAAGTTTAGAATTTGTTTTCTAGAGTTTTCAAAACTTTACTTTGAATCAATAATGGAAAACTTTGAGTTGGTTATGGGTAAGTCGTTAAATGCATTAGTAAAACAAATTTAGATGTTAGGAAATCGGTTTGAAGAGAGTAAAAATCAAATATTACAAATCAATGTTTTCTTTACGTGAACTATTAGTTATATCAAAGAGTATTCAAATTAAGGAAACGATTGTCTTGTTAAATAAAATTCACGATTAAATTTTTATAAAAATAAGTTTTAAACATGTATCTAGAGCAAATTTGAATGTCACCGATTCATACGTGAGCAATTAATTTCAGAGGAGTAATTTGACGTTATACCTATGTATTAAATTAGTTTGAGATACTAAATAATCGCTTACGAAAATAAAAAATCTAAACAAGCCCAGTGATTAAAATGCTCAACATATTGAAAACACAAAATTTATATTATCAAAAAACGTCGTTCGTTACAATAATGTGTGAAAATTCCATTTATTTGAATTTAAAACCCATCACATATGAAAGTAAATAAACTGAAAAAAGAAAAATGAACTGATTATCAAAGTTGTTTTAAAAAATAATTCTTATAACGTATATTATTAAATTAAAATTTGAAAAATTCCACCTTTAGCTTGAAAAGGGAAGAAATAGTTTGACATTAATTTTCGGTCATTTTACCTTCAGTCATTCTATTATAATGTTATAATAAAAAAGGATAAAAAAATATAAAAGGTTGTACAATCCTCAAAAAAATAAATAAACAATCATCAAACTTTTTTAACAACCTACCTATAGAAATAAAAGTCATGAAGTTTGTGTTAAAGTTTTTGGTCGTAAATATGAAATCTACTTGTTTTATGAAACATACAACCTGCAAAACGGTAAAAAGTTTTCAGTTCGACATTTAGTTCAAAAGTTGTTAACTTTGTTTGACTTTTGTGTGTACAAATAATGTGTAACAATTGCAATAAATTGATCAATACCAAAATTGAGTTAATAAATCAAGTTCAAAAAAATTCATCTTTGTAAAATACGTTTCCCACTCCACTCGAATCCAAACACAATTGTGAAAAAAATACGATTATTGTGACTTTTGGAAAATTTTATATATAAAAGTTTATTTTTATACCCAATATTTATATACCTAATTTAAACGATATGTACTAATTTTAGCCTAGGCAAAATATAAAAAGAAATAAAGCATTAAGTTAAATTTTAAAAATTAGTATTTTAAACAATAACAACATTGTCTATTTTCATCATTATGTAAATTATTTTTTCTGATATATTTTTGCTATACAGAATCAGTTGATAAATCTGAACCTTTTCTAAAACCAGAGGAATTTTGTAACAATTTGATTGGAAAACCTATAACAAAAAACTTGGATTTAAACAGTCATCCTTAACTCCACAAATATTTTAAACAATTTCCACAATACGTAATAATATAATTTACAAAAATCTAAATATAAATACTGATAATATTTTATTTTAAATACTTATAAAATGATAAGCTAAAAAAAAAAAAAATTTGATGAAGAACCTTTAAGTTACAAATAAGTCTTTTAATATTCTTTGTCATGTCGTTTATTTTGTTTAAATTATTTATATTAAATAAAGAAACGTTATAACAATGTTTAAGACATTTATTCTATTTGTATAAACTATTATAGTTTAGTCTTAAGTATAAACATTTTATGATTGATCATAATTATATTACCATTCCTAGTAAAATATAAACTGTGTTATATTATTTATGTTCGGGTGTATTATTTTATGCGTCAAAAACACTTTATGACATAAAATAGGAACCTTGTAGTTTTTTTTCTACAAAAACCAGACTCAAAAAATATGTAGGTAACACTTGCCAAACTTTTGATAGCGACCCGGTAAAATGTGATGTGGCCAAAACAAGACAAAATAAGGTGATTCTCTCACTTTTTTCTTTTCACCTTTGTTCCTTTTTTTTTACCATATTACTATCAACAGCTTGGAAAATGGTGGCTCTACCCTTAGACATTTACGGTGAATACCATGATCAGTGTTTAAGATATTAAACTAAAAAAACTATCAAAAAAATTATTTGAGTTTTGACTGTAAGTTCTTGGAGTTAAACAATTTTTAAATTTGATTTGTTTTGAAAAATTGTATTTATATTTTTTGGAGCGTTATTTGAGGACCATATAAATTTATTACTAATATAGTTAAATACGTGCCAAACAAATGTAGCATACGGATAGTTACAAAAAAGAAATTAATTTAGGCTTGGCAAAATTATAAAACTACTAATTATGATTTAGCAATTTTTTTGTAACTATAGAGAAAAAAACATGTTATAAATAAATTATGAATTTTAAGTAATGAATAAAGTATTCTAATTGAGCTTAGGTTTGAAAAATTACATCTAAAAATTATACCTGGACTCTTATATTGTGCAATGGAACGGGGGTGGGTACAAAGATGATTAAAAACGTATAATATACACTTATATGTAAAATGTACATTTTGTGATGTTGATTTTTACGAATGAAAAATATCATAATAATATCGGAAGTTCATCAACTAAATTTAAATTTTGATAATAAATATAAATTAAAAATGTACTTTTTGAAAGCAATAAATATGAATCTATTTTGTCAAAAAGTTTTGTGGGATCGCTATTTTCAGCAAAGATTTTTTTTCATAATAATTGTTTTTAATCAAAATAGTTTTTTTTTTTAAGTTCTTACACTTGAAGTTCTCTGAAGCAAAGCAGAGTATGAACGTAAGAAGTAATTGGTAGTCACCGTTTTAAACTGTGCAATTAAACGTTTTTTCTACAATTTCAAAGCAATGGAAAATTATTATATCAGCCAAAAAAATAGCGGTTCTGATTAAAAATAATTAGCTCATTTCGGTTACGTTTCATTTGATGGTATATGCTCGGAATCTATAAAAATCAAGGCAACAAAACTAATTGAAAACTAATAAGTTACAAACAATTATTTTAGTTATAAATATAGGTAATGATATACTCGTAATATAAAAATCATTCGGCTTTAATAGTACCTATCAAATATTATATGTAAAGATATTACGATCAACATCACACAAACAGTAATAACAATAGGTTTTTATACATATTATTAGGAATAATTATAGTTTACTGTAAAAATAAACCGAATTTATTTATTTTGTTAGTTGAGCAACATTCTTCTACGGGACGTTATTTGAATAACATTTTTAACATAAAAATAAGACGTTGAAGAATATTAAAAAGTTTATTCACACTGGTAAAATCTTTCGTTCCAGGAACTAATCAGCACTAATAGCGATCAAAAATTCAGAAATAGGTTGGCAAATAACTCATTATTTGTACAGCAGATTATTTTTTTGTAACTAAAATACTTTGATTAAATTTGGTACGCACGTTTTGTAAAACGAATAATTCTAATTTTCATAGTTTGAATATTTCATTTGTTTCTCCAATATAGTAGGATAATATTACATGACATTAAGATTGACAAGCAAGGATCTTTTAGTGAATAATATATTTTTATAACTACATATTTCGACAATCAATAAAAAAATAATGGTATAGTAGTTTGTTTAACATAATAAATATTAAACTATACCAACTTAAATTTCTTTTTTATAAAATGTTATAAATGTTATAAAATGTTATAAATTCAACGACCATTTTCAAAAAATATGATATTTAATTTGTAGTTCTAATGTCTAATTCGTAAAATATATTATTTTCTCATATCAATTAAAATAAAAAAAAAATTGTGTAAATAATTTACTACTTTATACTAATTGTTCGTATTGCATACGTACAAACAGTATTTGGTTTGTAATTATTTTGATAAAAAATTAATTTAACTTAAAACCACGATGTACATTATGATGAATTAAAATGGGTTAAAGATGCTTAAATTGCACAGTACACGACTTTATTGAGTTTTTATCATTTATATGCATTTGGGGCGTAAGACATCTGCAAAAATACCATAGAATTGAGCAATTATTCTCATTGTTCAGTTGTATTTAACTAAGTTAACAATGCAAACATTATTTAAAAAAAAGGTACATCGTCTTTCCTTATATTTTTTTTGTGGCATCAAATTGATTTGAAATATATTAAAAATTGAAGTCGTGAGCATTTTTCCTGCATTTGGGTTGGTCTAATGAAATATACGCATGCAATTTTCACCAATTTTATAAAAAAATTAGAATAAAGTAATATGGTATATTAAGGATATTAAGATTAAATATATCTGTAATAAGCGTGTATGAATTATCTACAAATATCCATGGATTTAATAAACTTTTTGTACTGGCTGGTTAAATTACATTTTTGTGATTGTTTTTTTAAGCACATGTTGAAAAATGAAGAAATCATTGCATTAAAAACATTCATGTTTTAGAAAACGTTATTTTTTATTTAACAAAATATCTGGTTTCTACAATTAAAAAAATCGCCTTCAGAAACAAACTTTTAGAATGACTGTATGGGTGTTGATTTTAGCCTAGGTCATTGTTTTTTTTTGATATAGTTGTAAGTAAGACAGTTAAAATTATTATTCTTTGTCCAGCAAAAGAACGCGCCAATTTCGGCTGTATACGTAGATACCACCAGTCTAGTAATTTCGAAGGCCGAATTCTCAATTTTTATTCTTTAAAATCCTGAATGTCCTATTTTGAAATGTTTTGATGACGCTTGGGAGAGAATCAAAACCTTAAGCGATTGCTCGGCATTTATAGTCTATAAGTTCAAAATTTGCGTGTTTTCTCAATGGACTGAGTATATACACAGTATTTTACATTTAGAAACAACGAAAACTAATAATAAAAAGCAACGATAAATCATTGCCTTTGAAAGTACGTTTCTGAGCGAGCTCAGTTGTCTAGTATTTGTCTTGGTAATAGCAAAAATAACAATAAAAACTTTTATCAAATCTGTATTTTTCCTATTTTAGTATTATGTCAAAGTTTCAGCTTGGTCCGATCTTTATTTTGGGTGTTACGATCAAAAAATCTAAATCAATGTGTAAAAAAACGTTACCCGTAATTATTTGTTCCCCCATAAAAAATACACGGCCGCCCGGAATGACGAGTTTCACGACAAAATAACAAATTAAATCGGCTACAAACCAAAATTACGTTGACCATTTCTGAATTTTTTAACCACTTGTGTAAAACTATTTTGTTTAGATTGTATTAAAGTTTCAAGACTTTCACATAAAAAACTAGAGGTTTTATGGAATTATAACTGCGTAAAATTAAAAAATTCAAAAATTTCAAAGTTACATTACTCCTTCAAAAATGATCAAAATCGTCTGGATTTTCAGCGAAACACTCATAAAACCCTTTTTGATGACATATCGTATAAATTTCAAGTCAAACAGAGCAATTTCAAAAATTGGTTCGTTTTCGTTTTTTCCTCAAAACTTAAATAATAATCAAAATTTCAAAAAACGCTCCAAATAAAGTACCATTTCGGATCAATTATCTATATTTTAAGGTATCATAATTTAAAATCGGAGCAAGTGTTCACAGAAAAAAAAAACAAAAAAACAACATAATTTTAAAAACAAACCATTTTAAAAAACTAGGAAAGGGTTTAAGATCGGATGGGTAGTTTGATGGAGGGACGACAACGATTTTGTAGTGGGTCGCTGTTTCGGAAGGTTTAGTGGAAGTTGTATATTCAATTTGTTAGCAATATTATAATATAGTTCCTTACAAAAACAAACATTCTGATAAAATACAAATTAAAAAAAAAAAAAATTAAGTACGATTTAATCGTATTAATAAATCCCCTTTAAACCAAAAAAATCATTAAAATTACTTTTCTTAATTTTTTTCGTAGTAAGTTAAAATTTCGTTTTAAAACTTAGTCATAGAAATATAATATATAAATTCAATCCGGTCAGAATTCAATGTTTTAATTTTCAAAAAATTTTAGAACCTATTGTTAAATTATGTATAAAAAACACGTAAAAGCAAACATTATGCGATTTTAATTCAATTTAACTTTACGTCATGCGAATCAATTATTTTATGTATGAATTTCTTATACACAGCAAGTGGTTACAATATTTAATTTATGGAGTGTAAAAAGTAAACGAGTATCTGAGTAAGTAATTAACTGTACAATTTAATTTTGGTTGTTTTCAATTTTATTCATTTTGAAATTTATATAAGTACCGTTTCAATGAAAAAATCCATTATTTCGCTTTTATTTTGTTGGTGTTTCATTTGACATAATCTATCAAATACCAATTAAAAACACAAAAATAACTGAACATGATTTGCTTAAAAAATACTATTAAAACAATGTTCGTGATTGGTTTATTAACACTTGGAGGATCCTTTGCTATGAAAAACCAGATTAATCCAATGGCATCGTCTTCCGTACCTCAATCAGACAATGAAAAGTATATGATAAATACCGAAGAAGAAATCGATAAAGGTAAATTTGTGATTAGGAAAAAAACATTAAATCTGTGTAGGCACGAAAATTAATTATTTTAGATTGTGAGTGTAATGACAAATGTCATCATCATTGTTTTTAAATTTGAGAATTTATAGATTGGTTATTTTTTTCGCATTGGTCGGTAAAATTTTTATACTTATAAAATAACATGAATCTATTTTATTAATATCATCATTTCAATGGCACAATTGAGTTACTCAATATTAATTTAAAACATATTAAATCTTATACATAAATATACAAATTAAGAATAGATAACCTGTTTAAAATTATTTTTTTGTTTTTTAGCAAGAGTAAATTGTAAAAGTAAATATAATGTAACGTTATAATATTGAGATCGCTATATTACTGCTATATTATTGATCACCAAACATATTTGAGTATAGTTACACTTTGGTCATCTAATTAATATAAAAACAATATTCAGTGGCTTTTATTGCATGACTCATCAGTTAATTGTTATATTATAATCTTGATAGTAAACATATTACGTATATAAAAACTTAAATAAAAAAAATAGTTTCTTGGTAACTGATTATATTGATACACATTTTAATTTAATAAATGTTATCCGTCTTGTAGAAAGTATAGAAGCTGTCTTTAATGGTAACTAAATCATTAATTATTCTAGGTATTGTTTTATTAGTGAGATCATTGAACACATATACGATTAATTAATGAATTCCTTTTTACGTACCTATACAATATGATCATTAGGACAAAATGTTTACGCATAACATTTTACATCTCATTAGAGCATACGAGTACTATACCTAAAATTTGATAAATATATAAAAAAATCAAAAGAAAAACCATAGGATTACCCAAGAAAAGGTTATGTTATCAAAAGATTTGTCACGTACCTGTAGACTTATATAACTTAACACGAGAGCACATTTTAACGAAGTTCGTCACAAATTATAAACTTAACTGTCCAGTTATAAATAATAATGGTTTTAAATTATAATGAACCAATTAAAATAGTAACTTTTTTTGATTTTACAATAGAAAACAATTTCCGATTGTGTATTGTTGTGGTTGCATTTAAAGATACATTAGATATGATTTTAAAATGTTTACATTTGTTTGGGTCGAACCAAATAACTTAGAAACTTATTTAAAGTCATTCTTAACCAAGTACCGAATAAAAGGAATTTTTTTCATTTTTTTGTAGTATGTTTTAACTGTCATAACAAATAATAATAATTAAGGTCATACTGATAAAATTGATGTATAAAAATACGTTCTAAATCAAAATAAAGAAAATTGCTCCTAACGGCTGGATATTTTCATACAGTCAAAACAACATAGGTAGTATTTAGTATTTAGGCACTTTTACCATATGGCTAAGATATTAACTTGTTTGGAATCATTTCCTCCAAATCAAAAATCAAAAATACATTTAAAATTCATTGATCAAATATATTTATAAAGCTAAAAACCATTAATTAATTTTTCTGTTTATTTATATATAAAACTAGCTGAAGGTGTAGGTAAGTATTACAAAAAATAAAACAAAAACCAAACGTTTTCAAATAATTTAACAAGAATCTATTTGTTCACGGTTTTGTTTAATGTTAATTGTTTAAAATGAAATGTGTGTACTGCCACAAATTCAAATTATCTTAAAATATCACGTAGAAACTGCAGACACCTACTATTAGTTTCAAAATGGTTTCGTTACAATTTGATAAATTCTCATTTTATATTGATCTCTCTTATACAAATACTTAGGTAATGTTTTGATTACTCCTATATCTTAATTGATCATTTAAAACTAATTATAGTGACAACTTACATTATAATTTCAAATTGAATCATCAAAAATACCACAAAGAAAATAAAATATAAAAAAGAAAAAACAAAACTTACATTTTGACACACAATGTATAATTTTATTATATAATATTATTTAAATATATTGACGTTTACGTTTATCTAGTGAATTTACAACTGAAAGATTACGTAGAAACAGCGATTAGGAAGTTAAGTATGTAATATTTTTACATTAAAAAAATTTATACATAATTTTATATTTTATAATCACTATTAGTATAAATTATAAATATATAGTTTTATTATTAGTTTTGAGACACTCCTAAGACGTTATCATCTTTTCAGTAAAATTTTCCAAAGCCTATCATACACTACGGGTATATTTTTCGGGTGTAATAATATTATTCCCGGTCAGATATCCTCAAGAAATTTATACCCTCCTAGAAGGGTAAAATTTTTCTATGTTACTTTTACTGGAAAATTTTTAGATTTTATTCCTCTAAAAAATGCATACTTACATCTAGTAAGATAAACGTTTAACAATAATTTAACTATTTCCATTCTCCCCCAGTAAGAATTCTCTGAGAAAATTTCTAGGGGATTATTCAAGAAAATTAGTACCCTCGGTAAGACAAATTATTTGTAACAGTAAAAGTAAGTAAACTACACTGTAGATGTTGAACAAAATTACATACAATAATAATATACCTACCACGTTGAACAGCTATTCAAAAAAAAAAGTGTCCATATAAAATAAAAAAAAAATTCAATTTAAATAACTACCCGTATTTTATTGATTATTAATACTATTGTAATATTTCGCAGTTAATAAAAAAAATCCATTTAAAACAAGTTTGATTAACTCTATGTTAATTTTGTAGCTAGTTTACAATACATGAATGGTACGTACTTAAATACTTAATTTTTTTCAAGTTAAAAGAGTCATCATCCTAATGGTAGCATAATGTTTAAAAAAACAATTTTAATTTGAATAAGTAACAATTATACTCGTAAATAACTAGCTGTGGAGGGTTTAGTAGGTCAAGGTTTAGTTAAATATATATCCATATTAAAATAATTAAAAAAAAAACGGTACCACAGTAAAGGTGCAGTAGCTACCAAGCTTTGGGTGGAAAATTGGTTTCAAAGTTGCGGTTCATCTGTATTATTTAAAATCAGAAAGCAACAATAGATCATTGCATTCGAAAAAAACAAATTTGAGCAAATTATCTAATCTAATAGGTCCTGGGTAAAAATAATCACAAATTACTCCTATTATACATACGTAAAAAAAAAAAAAAAAAAAATAGTATATTAATACCTTGCAAGAACTTTTTTCAATATTTTATAAGTATCGTATAAAATAATTTAGTACATAAAAGTTTAAAAATTACTTTGAATAATTTTGTATAACGGTATTTTAATTGGTATAACCTGATTCCGGATTTGGCAATTTTGCTGATTTTGTAGTTTTTGGTACTACATTCAGAAAATATCTTAACCATACAAGCCCGCTATAGCCGAAATCCCAACTTTTATGTGGTATTCAACGTGACGATTGGAGCACTCCTTCTACCCGAAAACGTCATAAAAAATCTGAAAATTTCAAATTTTTCGCCGTAAAAATCTCGATTTTTTTTTTGGTTATTGGGGTGAACCTCAAAAAGTAAGTAAAATTTAAAGAAGAAAGCTTCAAACAAAGTACTACCGGAGTCCATAAGTGAACAGACATGAATCATTTTGTAAAAAGTCGGGATCACTTTAGGTCACGTGGGCAGTTGGACGGAGTAGCGACTACGCTTTGGGTGGGTCACCGTTTCGGAAGTTGTGGTTCAAGCGTATTATTTAATATCGTTGCCTTCAAAAAAACGATTTTAAGCGAGCTTTATCATCAAATAAACGTCAAAGTGAAATCGAAATTTAACAATACGAATTGAATGAAATTTTTTGAAAATTTTTTGTAGTTCTACAATACAAAGATACATTTTTGTTAAAAATTTCAAGACAGTAGAATGATTATTTTTGAAATTACGGAGAAATACCCAAATATATGCGATTTTAATGAAATCTAATTTGTCGTTAAAAATCTTAAAACCAATATCGGAAGATCAAAAAATTTTGCGGTTTTCAAAATTTTTTGGTATATATATATATATAGTACCGTACCACTGATGTTGTGTTCAAAGTCAAAAAACCCAAAATTAACCAATTTATGAATGAAAAACCTTAAAATCTAAAAATGGTTATAGATAGCCTAAAATTGATGCAAAGATAACCGTGGTTTGCAGTTTGGCTTCCTGTTGCTCGTTTGTTTCCATAGTTTTTAAATTCTTTTTCTTTTTTGCGTTGGACATTGCTTTACCATTCGCTGCTCGTTTGGAAGGTACCTAATGAATGTATTTTAAACAATAATATAAACTACATATAACAAAAATAAACATAAGTGTGTTACTACGACAACTATTAGTTATTTGTAGTTGTGGCTACAATTATTCATTTGGTTATTTCACAATTTATACGTAAAATTTTGGTTTTTTGCCCATTTCAACTTCTTTAAATCAAATGAAAACTTTAAAAATCTGAAAATTTGAAAACCACTGTTGGGTCCAGACAACAACTTCAGAATGTTTCAACGCAATGAGATGAACAGTTTTTGAATGCATAAGGGACAAACATTCATTTATATATATTTAGATTGAGAAAAATATCATAAAAATAATTACATAGGTACTGACTGTTTAAATCAATATACCCAATCGAAATGTGTTAACAAGATACAAGAAACGTATACATGTTTTATTTTCAGTTTATGCAAGTTTGTATTATAAATCCTTGTATAAGTTTATATTGCCAGGTAAGCTTAAACAATCGACAGTAATAATACAAATTTATATAGTTTGGCGAATAGGGGTTGTAATAATTTTGATGGTTAATTTAACTCATGCATCATAATTTTGATTGTAAACGTCGCAAATATTTAAAAGTTTTTATAAAATCAGGCTTTATTTTGGAAAATTATACTTTTACAATCATTGAAAATATGCTGTGTAACATGTTTCTAACCACGACTCGTTCATTTTGATTTGATTTTTAGAATTAAGAATTTTTTTTTTAGTAAAAATTCTACCTTTTAAGACTTGCTTTTATTTTTTCATAACTGTCGAAATGTATGTAAATACTTAATACATAATAATTTACAAGTTTTTATAATACCTAATTGTGATTTGAAGAAATACGACTGCTGTTTTACAAACTTAAAAATTAAAATGATTTGGATTCAGCATACATTTAAATTACAAACTCTTTGATTTTTTAGGAAGTATACAGACAGTTGATTCATTTTGTCAAAATTATCCGGAGGAAACGGGTATGTTTTAATGCGTTTTATTTAAATAAAAAATTCAATCGTTGTTTTTATTACTACTTATACAAGTAGCAATAACAAGTGAAACGTATTTTTATGTTTTTAAAAAGCAAGGTGAGTGATCAGGAAAGGATTCAATAATTTAATTTAATATTGGAAGAAAGGTAAAGGTTAAAACCCAGCTACCACGGTTTTGGGGTAGCAATTTTTTTTTGGACAGTTTATACTAAAAAAAGAATCGATTTATTGAATATTGACTGAAAGTGGCCTGCCAAAAACATTTGACCCTAAAAAAATTACATAATGCGTCTTTTTCTGGGTCATCTCATTGACCTTTATTATTTTTTGTCACAGTGATTTTGTGCTATTTGCAGCTCTTTCTAACTCTTTTCTAGTCTTTATTTACACATACATGCAAGTAGATACATAATATTATAGTAGTACGCAACACTAGAATCGTACTGTTTTCTAGATAAATTACATACGTTAAGCAAAAAACAATTTGTAAACAGTAGCTGGTTCAAAAAATTGTACCATTGACATAAAAAGAATAAGTAGTATTTTTTAAACACATTCCAAAAAAAAATATCAAATCGTAGATTACCGTAAATCAATAAAATGTTATCCTAAATTTTTATCACCAATAACATAGAATTAATAATGCTGATGTTTTTTTATGTATAAATTTAGTTGACTGTATCGGTAAGTTTTATGACTCAAAAGTTGAAGCGTACCGTTAATTATTATTCGAGAAATTAAAATTCATACATTTTTTAACTACAATGATTAATGTCCAAATAATATTGTGGAAAGTACATGAAATAATTTAGTTGAAACAAAGTATTTTACACAACCTTGATGTTTTAATAATGTTATATGAAAGACAAATCAAACTAATATCGGGTGATATTTAGTAAAACAATAAAAAATGCATTAGTGCCGGTTATTTAATATCACTAATTTGGTAGTAATTATTATACTAAATTCGCAACATGCTGTACGGTGTCTACCTAATTGACAAAAATATTAATAAATAAATACAAATCCATAAGTTACACAGTCCATTTGTAATGATTAAAAACAAGTCGAACAAATATTGTTTTCTTGTAAATACTTATACAATTTGGTGCCTTATAATATAATGTACCTATCTATTTAAAGTCAAAAACAATTGATATCTATTTTTTCAAATGTTATATCTAATTGAAACTAATATTTGAACTTTGTATTCGAAGTGCGTTGATTGTCGTTGACGAAAGCATTGATCATTATAAAAATAGTGGTTGTGAATCGCGTGTTTTTCATGGAACACAATTATCACTGCAGGCAGTAGCCTGTATAGATAGACGTTTAGTAATCTTATGTAAAAAGAAACAACGTTTTATTCCTTCTAACTTTTTATAAAAGCTGTTTATTTCGTATACCTAGATTATATTTAGATAACAAATAACATATTGATTATACTATGATATTACCAAAATATTATTGTTGTTTTATTAACTCGGTTATTGATATAGAATCATTAAATTCTGCGATACCTATAGTAATAAAAAATTTAACATTTTGTTTTTTGAGCTAGAGGTATAACAAATCGTGCGTTGTTTTTATAGAAAATAAATTATTCAGTTTGTGTCTTTAAATTGCTTAACATTACTTATGCTAAACACATGTTGATTTTTTTTAATTATATTGTTCATTAAACTGATTTTTATTGAATCTAGATAAGATAAAACTGACATTTCGCCGTAAGATTTTTGATACATTTTGTTACTAATAAACTGGGCGTTATGTTCAAACAACGGTCCACTTTTGTATTAATATTTATATTTTTAGTGAAGAACAGAAATAAATTGTTGAAATTGTTTTACAACTGATACACAAAATCATAAAAATCATTCATAAGAAATTACAAGTTAAAATACAAATTCTTCAAGTTTCTAATTTCTTATGAATCACACAAAATAACGAACAGATCATTATTCTCAAGAAGAATATATTATTTACTTTTCAAATAATAACGGTTCGTACATTCTATATAGATACAAATCCGCGTGGAGCTTTGACCATTGCATTTCATGAAATAAGTACGTAGGTACAACAGTATAATTTTGCCAATTGACATAAATTGGTAATATTTGAGTGTCAAATACATTTGTGACCAAAATAATTTTATTATTTGATAATTGAAAATTCGACATGAAGTGTAAACAACATTTTTTTCTATATCCGAAATTATTGAATACATGAATAATATTCGAACTTGATTTATTCTAGATGAGAATTACGTATTAAGTGACACTAACCGTAAGTAATTTAATAAAAGAGTTTATAAAAAATATTCTTTTTTATTCTGCTATGAAAATAATAAACTTTTTTCATCGTGTACGAGTACGATATCATTTTTTTCGGCCCACTGATACTTTCATCGTTCTTTTAAATTTTTTCTCCTTGCATATTTTTATAAAACCAAACCTAAAAATAAGTTTATACTCATTTTTTAGAACAATCAGTTTGATACTTTAATATAATACTTATATATTTTTAATACTTAGCACGGAGAGTCATAGTTCATCATTTAAACTGCTGTTGAATATTTTCTATATCACATTTCATATCCACTTAATTTACAAAGCCGAGTTCACTTTTCTTTTAAATTTTAGAATTCACTATTGCATACTATTATTCAATAATTCAAGGATTTGAAGTACAGATGGGTATGTATAACAATGCGTCCAAGTTAAAAATGAATTCCTACCCAGTGAGATAAACAGTTTCGAAAAAGTAAAATTAGAAACAAGAATAAAATTTACAGTTATTGTAGTGTGATATATTGAATGATTGAAAACGGACGTATAGATAACAAATATAGGTAATTATATTTACTTTATGAGAACAAAAGCATACATTGGTTTTGAAAAATGAATGTCTACAATTTCAAAATTATGTGTTAACACAAATTAAATAAAATTTTTCAATTAAACTCATAATTTAAACATAGTCTAAGTACATTTTTATTTAAAATGTCCCTATTATCTGCATGAATATTATTTTTATTTTTGTTAGATGTCATATTAGCTTGTTAGTTAAGAACGTCTATCGTCCGGACACATTTAGGTCAATATATTGTATTGATTATTGTGTAAGGATTAGTTATTTACAAACTTTAATTCAAATTTAATGAATATTATACCAAAAATGAGCTGTAAAATAAAACCACATACTCCATCTATAAATCACACTTATGGAACTACATTTCTACCTGAATTAATATTATTGTTACAGCCTACAGGTTAGGTACTTATTTTAACCAAAGTAGCCTAAAAGAGCGAAGAAATTATTATAATTCAGTCTCTTACTGTCCGTTTGTAAATATTATTATATCTATATTAATCACTGTGTAGGTGAAAATATCATTATTTATATCATATCGTTATCTAGATAAAAAAGAAGTTGATTTATTTTCATTATAACCAATTTTTTTTTTTTCAGTGGATCCTTTCACGCCAGCGAATTTCCTACAGCCACATGATTTTTGTGTTCAAATGGCTAAACCACCTATTTTTTCATAATTTTTTGACAGTAACATAAACCAAAATTAAGATACATTAGGCCGGTACAGTGATCTTAACGGAAATATTATTTAATGAAATTTGCAAATATGTTTCAATTAATATTATGTTATTGTTTAATTTGTTCAATGTTTTAATAATAAATAAAATAAAAATGTCATTAAACTGTTTATTTATTTTTTTGTTTTTGATCCCCTTTGGGCATTAGTATAATGAAAATCTTTAAAAACATTTTATCTAGCTCAAATGAGAGTTTCATCGGAACGAAAGAAAAATTCATGGAAGACTCATTTAAAATATAGGTTAAAATGTTTATTTATTTATCGAAGTCAGGGACGGATTGAGCCACTCGGGAAATTGCTTTTATCAACCGAAACTGCGGACGTCGGCTAAGATTTCTGTTTTTCGTAGATTTTTTGTAATTTATTTACATAATGAGAATCGCAAAGCAACATATTACTACTTAGCCATATTATTAGGCAAGACTGGGAAAGTTACAAATGTATTAGTTTAAAAAAACAAAACGCAAAGTTAAGTAAAAAGTTGGCTATAAAAGATACTTGTGAGAGTAGATTTGAAAAATGTTTAAGTACTAAGTTTAGAAATATTCTGTGAAAATAGTAACTGTGAAAAAGTTTGGTGTCTTTAAACAAAAAGTCCAAGTTTTTACCAAGCAAAAATACTGTCAAATGATTCAAAATAGTAAAAATATCGAAGTTCAATATCAAAATTCGTGGCATAAAAGGGTTAAAATTATTTAAAACGTTTATCACGCTTTTATACATAATAATGAAAACGACCAAAATCTATTTTTAGAGTATACACTGTATACAGCTCCGCTCAGAATCGTTAATTAACACATTCAGTTTACAACTTCTAATTAAGTTTTCCAGAACAGAGACCCACTGGAAAGTTGTAGCCAATACTCCATCAAACTATCCATTACCCAACTTAACAATTTCTGGCTTTCTTTAGATTGCAAACGTAATGTATTTTTTTTACAATGATGTTTTTTTTTCTGTAAACACTTTTTGAGGTACAAGAGACGCTCCGATTTTTAAAATTAGTAACTTTTTTTACAGGAATATGGATTCCGGTAGTATTTTGGTTTCAGTTTCATTGAAATATGACTTACTTAAAAAAATTTAAGATTTTTATGGCGTATAGTTTGAAATTTTCATGTTTGAATAAGTTTGAATTTTGTTTTTAAAGCAAATTTTTTTTGAAACGTTTTTTATATTTTATTATTTTTCTAGTTATCTGCGAAAAACGACGAAAATCGGAACATCAAATTATTTGTGTTTTGAAGTGGTTGGGACAATCTAATCCATTGGCTTATTTATTTATGCTTTTAAAAACTACTGTCCGATTATTTTTTGAAATTTTAGGATGCAGTTAGAAAGTTAAATGTCTTACATAACACATTAAATTTATGAACCTTAAATAATAATATTGTGTTTCTGTTAAGTGTTTTTCTAAAAATAAATCGCAGATAATATGACAAATTTCCCTCGATTTTCCAACTTTAAGCCACTGAAAAAAAATCGGGACAACGAATTTTCAAATTTTTTAATCACGAATATTACCGCGTGTTTACACCTCGTATCAAATCATTTTAATAATATAAAACAATCTGAGTTGAATTTTCATTAATCAAAACAGTGTTTTTAGAACTAATAGAACATCATTGTTCTCTGTATCACCCAGAATATAAAATAAAATTGTTGTTATCAAAGTTAAAAGATTTAAACATCGAAATACGTATTTTAAAAAATTTTCGTTTAGTTAGATGAGAAAAAATATATTATTGTACCCATTGTGTACTTTAAATATAATTTAATGACTTATGTTTAACTTAACTTGCATGATTTTGTGTTTGCTTTTTCAAGTACTTATGTCGTGTTAATACTTGGTTGCCAATGTATACTAAGTAAACCCGAGGCTGAGTAACTAAATGTATAGTGAATGACGTCAAATGAAATTTTCTTCAATACTTAATATCATTTAAATAGGTACAGAGCAACTTATCAAACGATTAAACGTTTCGTATAAGGTTTATACAAGTCTGATGTTTTAGTAATTGCGATCTTTCTCAAAGTTTGATAGCAAAATGTTTTAAAAAAATTGTAAAAAAATTAATTATACACTATAAAGTACTTGCTGTAGTTCTAAAAGCAATTAGTAAATTTTTGAACATGATTTATTTTAACAGAAATATCGCAATGACATTTTTGATCGTTTTTATCTCACTCAGTCTATCATTTGCAATGGACATAAATAGTAGAATGGACGTACCAATAGAGGAATCTAGGGTAGAAGATATTGAAGAAGTAAAAAATATAGTAATTACAGACGTTGAAGTTAACGAAGGTGAATGAAAGAAAATAATAAATATTTTTCTAATTATATTTCTTTATACAAAATTATTTGTTGTCAATTTACAGAAAAAAAAAAAAATTATATAATATATAATGTAATCGAATATTTTATTTGATTTATTACGTTTGACAGGTAAATATTAAAGAATTAAGTGTGTTGGACGTGTCTTGAGTTCGGAAAAAATGTTTTATTTATTTATTTAACATTAATAGTTGTATAATAATACTAATACTTTATTTTTTTTCTAAATTTAATAAATTTTTTTTGTGAAATTTTTTTCGTAATATTACCACATCATTCGAATGGGTTTATGATAAAATTTTGACCAATAGTTTTGACGAAGATACAAAACTTTAGAAATTTGTCAACATGAAAATGATAATTCACACTAATAAACAAATTTATATAATTTGTTTAAAAATTATATTAATTTAAACTTTAACTTAATTAAAATTATAAGTTTTATTTTTAGTTTAGTATCTCGGAAATTAAATAAACTATCTAAATAACATCTTTATGTAATTAAATATATAATGTAAAACCTTCCAAATACATTTTTTGTTTGAAATATTATTGTATCATAATAAACCAGACATACAAGACTTTGAAAATGTTGGATTGTTATTAGAGCAACTCCCTACATAGTTATTAAATTGACCAACAAAAACAATAGGTACCCAGAATAGTCCACATTCCATTACAATGTTTAGTATAATATCTAAAAAAAATGTACAAAACTTTTATTTTCAATTGTAACAATTAACCATATTATCTGTTATGTTTTAGCACGAGCTCGCTGCAGAGGTAACAAAACAAACTGAAGTTTAAATTAGATAATGGTCGCTATTTATTAAAACTATTCAAGTTCAATTAATTGGCACATTTACACAACTTGTGGATTTATGTTTATTTCTATCATACCAGTAATCAAATAAATATTCGTGAATTTATTATAGACAAATATGTCTCTTAGATTGTCATCACTCATCATATACTTAACTCGCTACATCCACATATTATCATTAAATTTTATTCATTTTTTAAGGCATTTACGATTAAAATTTGTTGTATTATAATTTATAATTTACAATTTATGGCAGGTATAAATATAATATGAAGTATAATTATCTAAATTGTATATTTAATATCAAATAAAGTGTTTTTTTTTAAATTGTTTTAAAAAACAAAAAAATGTATATGCCCCTAATACGACTTTACATAATAACCTATCAACTAGCCTCTTTGAAAATTTTGTTTTTTATATTATCGGCCAACATCAGAGTAAAATGTACACGATTTTAATACTTGTAAGGAAAAATACTTTTTTTTATCGATCTTTTACAAAGAAAAAATCTGAAACATCGTAAGCATATTATGCTTGTGAGAAACCAAATTTAAAACTATCATGTTCTGTCATAATAAGTTGTATGAGTTATAATAGCCTTACTTTTGCTTACATTTTTTTAAAACTTATAAAAAAACACAATTATTGCCATACGAAAATTGTTTTAGACATAAGAAACACCATTATATCACTAATTTCTGTTCAGACAATATATGGGTCATAAATAATAAAAAGTGCCTGACGTCTATAATTTTTGTTTCTGCATAGGATTTATTCGCTGTTACAATTAATTGTTTTCTTCTGTGATCAAAAGTTCGGGTAATATAAGTGATCCAATTTTTATGAAAGCGGTGTCGACAAAATTGGAAAGAAGATAAAAATGGTTCTTTCTTCATAGTGACTTTTAAAATTTCGTTTCGTTTTTAAATTATAATCGAAAACCCATCAGAAACCATCTATAAATTGGAAACTAGTAGCAGTAACTCCTCAAAAAAAAAAAAAAAATAAAAAAATTTAGATAAAAAGATAAAATAAGTAAAAACAAACTTACCTCTTCAAACTTAACCCGAACCACTATGAACTAGTGTTCACATTAAATGTAATCATATATGTATTATAGATAATCATTAAGAATGTAATTCGGTTTTTATCTGAGTAAGTAAAAATATACTTATAGTTAATATTATTTGTTTTACAGAAAAAATAGCTTCTACATTCAATCGTAAGAAACAAATTTGTTTAAATCTGTTACAATTAGTAATTAGTAGTTTTTGAGAAATACTAACAACACTTAATGATAATAAATAAAAATGAACTAAACCTTAACTTTTATCAGTTTGGAGTAGGTATTTTTTGTTGTTGTTGAACTATATAACAACAAACAGCTCTTTGAAATTGAAAATATGAGGGAGAAAAAAAACAATATTACAAAAATTTAGTTGACCTGCAGGTACATTATACGCACTTAATTTGGTTATTGTATTTATCAGGGTAAACTTGAACAAATAAACGTATAAATATGTTTACCTGTATCATATGAGTTCTTATTTGATCCAATTCATATCAGTTTGATTTTAATTTAATTTTTTTTTTAGGTTATATATTATGTGTGTAAAATACATTTTTACATTTTAACACTCGTTTGCTATTTAAAATTTTTTTTGCACGATATTTGAACCGTGGACAGTTTGTGTTGCCATAATTTCCGGAACACTTAATTTTTCCAAAATAAAGCTGGAATATTAGGTATATTAGAAAATTCAAAACAAGCAATTTTATGAAAGTTTTAATTAGGATAAAAAAGTATTAAAAAACATACATTTTATCAGATAAAGTTCTTATAAGTTATTCTTATCATATTAAAACAAGTGATCATTAGTTTTCACGTAAGATGTTACGTGGTGTGGAATTCATCTATTTATATAAAAAGTAGTGTAATACATAAATATTTCATTGGTAAACAATAAAAATTATCGCAATGTAATAAAACCATTATTACTAATATCATTGTTATGTACATTAATTCTCAAAAATTTAGCGCGATATTATCGTAAGTACCCATTACGCAAAAGCAAAAATGTTTGTTTATGACAATTTATACGTGGTTAAAAAGTATCAAACATTACTGAAATAATCATTTTAAATTTCCATATTCTTGGATTTGATTAAATTGTGATTCAATAATTTTTTTAGAATTTCCATTCATATTATGTTTGATATAACATTATTTTTGAGTACAACATTTAAGTAATGAAAGTTAAGGAAAAGTCAGTGGTTTTATTTTTCATCAATTGCTTCAATTTTCACAGTTATAAAAACCATGGGCCGACTTATATTCTTAGTATTATGCACTAATTATTGGTTTTTTTTACAAAACACTGGTTTTATTACTGTAAAAATCGAAGCATTTAACGCAATAAAAAACAAAAAAAAACACTCATTTTTGTATAATCACTCCGCAGTCCGCTCATAATATTTGTCAAATCAATCACGTTCTTCACTTTAAAACTGTAAACCATGTGAAAAATATCTATAATATCTAGAAAATTGTATTTCAAATATTTAAGTTTTTAGATTCTGAGCGGACCAAGAAAGCCAGTGATTTTACGAATATTTGTGTTTTATTTTCTTTCATTTTGGCGTCTCTGTCCCGCATATCTCGGGAATTGCTCCCAACTCAATGTGAAGATTAATTTTCCAGTAACTAAGCAATCATTAATGCATTATACAAAATTTTTGTTAAATTTTCTATACTTAAAAAGTTATAAAAAAATTTTTTTAAAAAAATTCTATAAAGTTCCTACTGCAATACTTTTGAAATTGTATCGACCAAAATGTAATTTTTGAGTGAACTAAAATCCAGATAGAATTGTTATTTTTGTAAAATTTTACCATCCAAAAGCAGTGACCTACTGTAAAGTTTGTTCCTTTCATCAATCAAGATCCAATTCTACATATCCTTGGTTTTTTCAAATTCAAAGTACCTAATAAATATGTTAGCCTTATAAATAAATAAATAAGTAAGTACAATTTCCAAGTTGAAATTATTTCATAAAACAATTTTTATGTTTGACTAGCAAATAGAAATATTTTGGATTATGCTAAAACGGCAATTGAAACGTTAAGTATGTAAGATTAATTACATAAAGCATGACATCATATGAAATATGAAAAAATTAACAATCTGTATGAGCCATCGATATGGTTTTTTGATAAGTGAAAAAATTATCATTTAATTCTAAACCATTATATAGATTTTCTGATCATTTGGTTTATTTGAGTTATCATATGTTTTTATTGTACAGACACATTTAATTATATACCTAACTATTCATACTATCTTAGTGTTATTGTATAATACCATTCATAATTTAATCAAATTTATTATAATATTATAAGATTAATATTATATAATACCTAGAATTGTAGTTAAATGTATTGGTAATTTTGTAGCTGAAAATCAAGAACTGGATCGTACGTAAAAACATTTTTATAAACATCAATATAGAACGAGTAGAATTATCTTCTTTAAACTAAAGTATTGATGTTATTTGTTTTAATCTGGGTATTTGAAGTTAGATACCAAAAAAAGGAAAAGGAATGAAAACCGTCAAAAAAAAAAAAAACAAATAAACCATTTAATTTTTTTAAAAGTCTTCAGGAGTGTTTATGAATTTCCTATATTTTCAGATACTGTAAAATTATATTATCTGTCATTTCGACCCCATTTAAGAGAAGGTAAGCTTTGTAGTATTTACGATGGTTGATTATAACAAAATTATTAGAGTTTTGTAGGTCATTTTTTAGATTTTGTGTAGATGAAAGAAGCTATTGATTTTACAAAAATGTGCGTGTTTTTTTATTTATTTGTGTTTGTATAACAAATTGGTGCCAGAAAATGCTCCAATTTTTTGGTAAAATACCATTTTTTGATAGCCCAAATTATATTTTTGGTTTATTTCATACGAGTAGATTCATGTCATGCTTACTTGAGTACTGGCTAAACGGTGTTTAGTTTCTTTTTTGTAGAAAAAAATGATAAGTTTGAATAATTCAAAATTTTGAATTTACCTAAAAATTGTTTGAAATATTTCCCTATAAATACGTCGTTGTGTTACCTGTTAATACACGTATACACCAAACAAATACGGATCCTTTTAGAAAAAGTACGCCACTGATAATATGGTAACTGAATAACTAATAATTTCTCAGTAAAAAGAACTTTTTTTTTAAATTTAATTGTTTTAAATTTTTTTTCGCCTTAACATATATATAACATATACCTATGTAAATTTTATGGCCCGGAAATGAGAGGAAAAAAACTCAAATAACTAAATTAGGAAGCCGGATGGATGAAAGAAAATTTGTTTAAACTAATAATAGGAAAACGGGTATTAAGAAGGGAGATAGATAAATCAGGAGAAAAGCAGCCAAGAAAGCAAATATGTCAAAGAAGGATATTTCCACACGCAGAACTTAACTATTGAATAATAGGCCTGAAGAGCAATCAAATAGTAAATTATATTATGTAGATCACTATAATTAAATTCATTAGAGTGATGTAGCGTAAAAATAGGAGATGAGTTTAGATTTTTGAGCTATATTTAAGAAGCAGTTTGGACGCAGGTTAATTGAATATAAAATGACGCGCAATAAAGTTGTATTACAATTTAATCATCACAACTAAATGCTGTAGGAAACATTTTGCCGATTGATGAATTTTGTGGAAGATACGGTGATGAAAAACGTGAGTATTTATGCATTTTATCCCGATAAAAATAAATGTAATACTTTTTTTTATACTATATTGTGAAAACAAACAATAATACTCTAATTGTATTACATGCATTATACAATCTAAAAAAGTTATGATCGTTTCAGGTTGTTATATCACTATTGCTTGAAAATCATTGGAATAGTTTGAGATGTTTATTTTATTCATAATAATAACGTGCAAGTTTTAGATTATATAAAGGAATTTTGGAAAATATGTTGACTCATTCGTTTTTACAGTTCAAAAATAAAAATTATTCTACATAAGTATTATTTTTGGCCGATTACTTGTCTTTAGATGTGTTATACGTAACTGAGAAATTCTAACTGAAAAAACGTTTCCTCCAGGAAAAATAAAATACATTTTTAAATCAACTATTTTGGCTACGTTCATCAGTTTAATATTATGGTGGGTTAGGTTAGGTAGATTATGGTTTGTTATAGCTGCTGAGTTTTAAAAAAATCTAACCAAGAAATAAAATTTGTCTTATACTTTCCACCCAACCAGATTTTAATCAATTTAGCTTCCTTAAGAATTAAATTTTAAAAAATGTGGGAGTACATATTCATTATTTGTACTACGTCATGTTTATTACAAAAAAAAACAAAAAAAAAAAAAAATTTTCGATAACAAAATATTTATGCTGTTATAATTGTGTTTTACGTATAAATTTAGCTGATTGTATAAGTAAGTATCAACGTCCTTAAATTACATTTAAATATAAGTATTGAAAATAATATATCTCATGTTATTACAAATGTGTTACACATAATTTAAAAAAAAAATATTTAGCTGAATTTAAATATCGTATTATAAATTTTTAATAACTAAAAAAAAAATTCAATGAGATGTACTATTTCATTTGAAAATTTAAATTAAATAAATTTACTAAGACGTACAGTTATTATTGGGACCGAATAAACTATTGTTTTTACTCAAAGCTATTAAGTCAATATTTTTTTATTGTAGAAAAAACAACAATATCTATCCTATTATTAAGTCCAATATAAGTTAATTATCTGAAAAATAATCAAACAAGTCTTTTACTTGTAATACGACTGTGGCAAATTCGCTTGATATCCATTCAAATAATAATGAAAAAGTTCATGAATCGTCGAAATTAAAAATCCGATTATCTTGTTGGATTTAAGGTATCTGCGAACTTTTATTTTGAATTGATTCATGAAATTTCAAATTTTTAAATTTAAATGAGTACACTTTTATGTGATTCAAAGTTTGATTTAAAATAAAAATTCTTAATTTCTTAAACCAACATTGTATTCAGTGTTTGTCGATTTTAACCAGCGAAAGTTAACAGTTAGGGCTCTACAAGTTTATTTTTCAAAATATTATAATACGTACCTAGGAATATGATCCCTTATAAAGCAACTAAATTGTTTAAAAAAACCATTAAATATTTTATAGGCTCATTTAATTACATAGTATAAATTTATATTAGATATCAAAGGAACATAATAATTATTTTATTGATATTGACTTGTGATATTGATGTTGACTTTGTGAGATTTTGTGCATAAATCGGTCATTAAATATAATGTTTTAATATTTTGAATTCAAAACTATCCGAAAAATTTGTTTTACAAAAAATATTACTGTCGTGACGTGTGTTTTTAATTTTCATTAGTGACTAACGTCATATTGGTACCGTAATAACTTTTTACAAAAAGGTAGGTACTTCATGTAGTGCGGATGGTACTTTGCAGGTATATGTGAAATTTTAAAACCAATATTAAAAAAAAAAAACTATCCAAAATGAGGGTAAATAGTAAATTTTACCAAAAACGATTTTATAGTAAATTTCAATTATTCTTTGTCATGTTTTTCTTACATTAATTAACACCAAATAGAAATGTTGGAATGCATTTTTTATCTATGTGAATTTTCTGAGATAAGTCTAGTATATCAAATTAAATAAGCATCTAAATTATAATAAATTAAACATATTATATTTTTATAGTGTATATTTGACCGTTAAAATGTATTTTAGGTGCGATCAAAAAAACATTCCCATGTAAGTTTTGATTTAACACACGTGTTGTGTGTTAAATCGACGAGAATTGACGTGTGTTTTTTTCTTTTATAACTGCATCACTCATTGATCCTAGGAAATTGATCCGTTCTTAATAAACACACCTATTTTTCGATAAATCAACTTATATTTTTCGTGCATTATGCTACGGGCTGATTGAAAATTTTCAATACGTAAAAAGATATACCTACCTACAAAGTCGATCTTTTTTTGGTCATAAATTAAAAAAAAAAAAAAAAAAAAAATGGTTGAAAAGACCTACAGCGCTTTATACCATGGTCTTATAGTTAAGATGCAAGTGTGGTACAAATTAAAAAATATTTCGGACAAGAGCTAAAAATAAAAGTTTGAAATTTTCGGAAAATTGTTTCGTAGTGTTTGTTCAATAAAAATAATTTTCTCCAAAAAGTTCTAAAATGTTGATACAAGATTAATAAGGACGTACATAGTTCCGTTTGTGATTAAAATATTTTTCAATAACCATTTGGCACTATTTTTGTTTTGTATTGTTAAATTTTTTTTAATTGCAAAAATCAGCAAAAATTGGTCATATCTGTGAATTCTGATGACAATTTGTAGCTAAACCGATTTCAATGTTCAGGATTTGGAAAAACGTGAATAAAACGTTGTGATTTTGGTACAATGTGTCATAGTTATTATACACATACTTGGTCGGTGCAGGTTCAAATCCCAGCCAATAAATAAAAATTATATCCAAAAGACAAAGATCCAACTTTTTTGACTTTATAATAATTAATAATTGATCAATACCATAGATGAAAACAAAAAACCTTTCATCTGTTTTTCTCACAGTATTAATATAGCGTCGATAAATAATTTAAATCAAAATATGTTTGATAGATGATACCATACTAAGGAATTTGCTCGTTGCATTTTATGACGTCAGTATGTACAGTTTACTCATTTATCATACACCTATTAAATAAATAATGACTGATTTACCAAATCGAAATGAATAAATAATGAATTTTGATAAGTAAAATATTGAGACGTTACATCTTTGAATTAATATTTTTTTTATAAAAACTAATACCTGCTGATTTTACCGCCTTGGGTTTAATTTGATAATTTGAAAAAAAATTAAAAATAATAATAATAATAATAATAATAATATCTTATTTATATGAAAAAAACTCAGTTAAATTCAAATTAAATTATTTGTAGATAAAGAGTATGTGGACCAAACTAAAAGTGAGTTTTTCAATATCTAATGCAATTCATCATCAATAATAATGATAATAATAATAATAATAATTATTATTAACTTTTCTTTTTATTGTACAGCTTTTATGAATGAATTTATGACAATTGATACTATCTTCATTAGTTTTTTGAGTTATATAGGATGAGTAAGTGGTAATCAAGTGACTAATTGATTTGGAAATAGTTGGGCAGCAAAGAAGTACAGTCATCTGTATTTCTAGGTTTTAAGTTCTGATATAATGGCTTACGAAAATTTCTGAAACCAACATAAGTAGCATAACAATTAATTAATTTGAAAAATTGGGTTCGATTGCAATTCAAATTTAATTAAGCAACATAATCATTAAGTTAAGTTATACTTTTTGGTAATTTGCTCTGTGTTGTATCATTCGTTGACGATTCGGCAATTTTTACTAAAATAATTTTCACTCACCTGTATAGTGTATGGAGTTTTGTTCCAGAGCAGTTCAATAACTGAGGCTAAGTGCAAGTTTTGCAGCAGATACCTTTGTTTCGTTGGTTTTCATTGGAATGTGTCTGTTCTCATCACGGATTACGTTCATTACAAAAAAAGCAAAACAATAGTGACCAACAGGATAATTTTTGATAAAATTATCATCTTTAGAAGTTATAAAATATTTGGGCATCGGGGCATCCACAGTTCTAATTTATTGACATAAAGTCAAATTTACCTAACTAAGGTAACGAAAGATACCACCACATGACTAAACTCCTCTTATAATGACTCCAAAAAATAATCGTCTTAAGACGATTTGAGAATTGTAAATTTATTAATTATTATATTATTTTGTTTTCGGTTACATTTCCACATTACTTTAACAATAAACTCTCATTTGACTATCGTTGAATGAACGAATAGGTCCAGTTAATATTTTAATTAATTATACCACTTTGAAACACCAAGTATGATCTTTCAGATTATTTCGTTCGTTGTGTAGTTTTCTTTATTGTTCCGAGTTAAAAACTTAACTGTTTGTAATATGTTTTTGATATTGTAATATTTTGTCACACGTTTTTTACAGGAAACAATACAAACGGTTTTGTTTACATTATTATGTTATTTTTTTTAGCTTTTACAATCTTGTATTTTCATCATATACAAGATTTTTTTACATTACGTCTGCGTAAGTTTATTGTATACATTTGCATCTTTATTATAAGTAATAATTATAGTGTGCTAATTATTTAAAATAAGTAAAAGATGGTAAATCAATACAATTGCAATAAAATATTATACAAATTTTACTTTTACTTGTTAACAATACCTAAGTACTAAAAGCTATAATAATTGTATATTAATAAATGTATACAAATACATTTAATAATAATACGATGTTGAACTTATATAATATTTTATATTCTAAACACTACGTACTAAGTACCAACAAGGTTATAGAAATATTGATTTTAAGCTTAATTTGGCGAAAAAATTACATAAATCAATGTCAGACGAAATTTACGTTAAAAAAAACACAAAGACGGGGTAGTGATAGATTTTGATTTTAAATCGTTTTATATTAAATTTAGAAGCAATAATAATTCATTGCTTACGAAAACAACCATTCTAGACCAGCCTAAATAGTAATAATTTAAAAAGCAAGCTAAAAATTAAACATTTCATATAGATCTATAATACGTATAAGTAAAAAATATTCAATTCTTTTTTTACGTTTGTAAAGTACTCACCTTAATAATTTGGACACATAATTTTGGAAAATTTTTGGCCATAATTATAGAACGACGACAACGTTATGATAACTAAGTATATATGTGTCAAAATCAAAACGTTTTTGAAATTCTTTTTAATGCTGCGCTAAGCTATTTATTTGAATATTGATATTTAAAATAAATACCTACTTTTACAACAAAAAATAACCGTAAAAATTGAGAAATCAGAAGTTATAATTTTTGGGCCATGATCTACCATTTTATACTCGAACAAAATAAGTGTACATCGGTTATAATGTGTTTTAAATTATGGGTGTAACGAAGAATGCATAATTTTTAATATGATTCATGTTTTTTTTTTTTTTTTTTGGATGAATTGACGATAATTTTTTCACAAATGCTTCAATCATTACGCTTTTACCTAATCGATGGTAGCCCAAATATTTGTCCGCATGGTATTCTGTGAGCTCGTTTTTTTAAAATTTCTTAAGTTTTAAGAGTTCTGATAAAAACAAAAGAAATATTTTAAGCTATACGAGTACTTTGAACTAGGTATAGCTCAAATTTCTCACGGTTAAATTTATACTGGTTATTAAATACCTGTAATTTTAACTAGAACCGTATAAAAAAGGAAACTAGTAACATTAATATTATTCTAGTCCTTTTTACATCTGTTATCTATTTATTTTTATCATTCTCACAAAAACATATAAAAAGTTAGTTATTTATATTTTATCACAATCAAATTATTTTGTTTATATATTGACTAATTGTTGTTTGTTGTACCAGGTGCTGAAGGAAATCAAAAGGCTTTTGAAAAACCAGGCCCATTTTGTGATCGTTTATTTAACATGCCTTCATCTTCATCTGCACCTGATGATTTTGAATTTCCTACACCTGCTGATTCTGAAGAAGCTTCATCTTCATCTCAACCTGTTTATCATGACCTTCATGTTGACCAGCAACCCAGGCGTAGATCCTGGTGATCCAGATGTACTCGTTAAAACATTTTACCAACACAATGTTCTCTTCATTTAAATTATATATGTTATGAAACATAAGGCTCACAGATAAATATTTGTTGTAAGCTTTGATTTATGTCATTGTTGTAAGAATACAATTATTGATTATTGCAATTTTTTATGATTCCCTACCCGATAAATCATTTATGTTAAAAAGTCACAATTTTCATAATGTTTGCAATCAAGTAAACGTTGTTATTATTTAAAAGCTAGAAAAAAATGATTTATTTTAAATTTGTAAGCAACGGTGCTTAAGAAAACTACGATCCTGAGCTAGCTCAACGAGTCAAATACCTATTCCGAAATTTTTTTCAGTAGTCGTAAAACGCAACTACAAAACCATGTGGGCGCAGATGATGAGTGATAGGATTTTACCATAATCAACTATGTTTTTTTATATGCAACTTCATTGTTTATAAAGTATCATTACAAAACTGAAACAGTTACATTTAAAAACTTACCCAAAGATGTCTTAAAAATGTTAGTTAATATCATAATCTGTACAATAGGTAACTTAGTAAATAGTCGCCATTTAAGTCGAAAAAAACAAGTTTAAGCCTAAAAACCAATGTCTTTTCCACAACAATAGGAAATCGAAATTGACCAAGGAAGTTCGTTACATTTAGAACAAAATCGATATCATATTGATTTTATTGATTTTTTTAGTTTTATGAAATAAAGTTTTTGGATAGCGTCGATTCAACTTATAATAATATGTAGTTATCTCTGATGGACACATAATATCTAGCTACTTTTCTGATCAGTGACTCAATTTGAGCAGAGTAAATGAAATAATTCAAGGCGGTCACTACGTCTAAACGTTAACAAATCTTCTTTTCTGAGTGTATTTTTTCAAACAAAAACTCTGAATTTCAATGGTAAACGGGGAAAAAAAAAATTAAAGGCGACTAAACCACCTCAACGCCACAGATCTTTCTTCACGCTTTCTCGGCAAATGCAGTATAGTTACGCTGTTTAAATAAAAAAATAATCTATTGGCAGTTCATAATTTCAAATATTATTTTCTGTCAAGCAGACAGGGAAAATAAACGGCCTTCTGTAATTTCTTTCAGGTAGGTATACTTATTTATTTTTCGACTGATTTTGAAATTAAATAATAAAGGTAATTTTAAATATTTAAGTATTGAATACACTGAAACAATGTGCAGTTAAAATTTAAATATCACGAAATATGCGTTAACGCATGAAAAAGAGCTAAATATGTGAAAAGAAAAAATAATGTCTACAATTCTCTAACGTAATGATAAAAATGTCTACATCACTAAGCTACGTTTAGAACCGTTTAAAAAAAAAAAAAAAGAATTCTCCTACAGTCCCTAGCGTCAGTAATGATGAATGTGTAACGATTCACTATACTAAAACTTCATTAAATTTAATAGTATCCATTGAATCTACTTAGATAGGTATAAGCGATACACATAATTAATTGAAAAGTTGAAAAATATTCTAAATATAATGTATTCTTAAAGTTTCTGGCGTCTTGTTAAAATTGGTTAAAAAACGCATGCTGAACGTTTTTTTTTTTTTTTTTAACTTTCATTTTTATCCCGAACGTTTTAGCGATACTATAACATGCGTCTAGCTACATGTATTTTTGTAGTTTCGGTTACTGAGAATGAAAACGTTTAGTTTATATTTTGATTCTTCAATTTATGGCGTCCTCAATTATAGCCGTTCATCAAATACAATACCTATCTACCCATTCTACCGTTTGTGATATTGATATGCACAAGTCGTAAAACGATCGTTTATTTGCGGCCGCCCTCCCTCCCAGGTGTTCGGAACAATTCGTTTCAGTAGAGCAGTTTTAAAGCAATTTTTACGTTTATCGGTCATTTGCCGGCAACGAGATTTAAAAACAATTGAAGAAATCGCAAATAAACCTCACGCTAACACCTAGAACGAATGTATGGAATCATAATAAAAACTTATATTATGATATATTAATTTATAGTATGTATAAAAGCCTCTTTTTTTTTTTTTTTTTCATGGACCAAATCGTGTTTTAAAACATACTAAACATTTATAATACACGTATTAACAAGAAAATATAAGTACAATAAATTTGTCAGCGTGCTTTACTAACATTTTTAATTTTCAAGATATGTTCTGTAGGTACAGTGTCTAGTCTAGCGGTTGCGATACAGCATATAACATCGTTCTAATGTTTGTTAAGTACTAAGTAAGTACACAAGTATTGCGTACGGCTTAAACATGTAGTCAACACAGGTGCCGCGGAATACGCCCGCAAACAATGTTCATTGAGATTGTACGTTTAGTGCGATAAGCGATAATCGCGACAAACGGTTAGAGGACTTATTTTTTTCTAAACTTTGTATCAATCACCAACGGTCAATGAAAAAATATATGTATTAAATAATTCCCGCTTAAAACAATTTATATTATTTTGTTTGATATTTTATGAAATTTAATGAGAGTTTAATTAAAAAAAAGAAGCCAGAATCACTCTAGGTTGTATGGGTAATTAAAAATTGCTTACGAAAATAACGATTCTGGTTGAGCTCAGTTAACTATAAAAATTGTGTCATAACAATATAGATAATTTATTATTGGTCTTTTATTAGGCACTAAAGTTAAAAGTAGTAAAAACAGTTTAAAATTGTTAGAATTGTTTAGAATTTTAATTATATCATAATGAAAAAATAATTTTAAAACTAATACCAAAAAAAATATAACGAATAATATCAAATACCACGAAGTGATTAAATTTTAAATTTTTAGAATTTTCCTTAAGTCGGAATCACTCTACAACAGAGCGTGATTTCATTTTTATTATTAAAATAACACCATTTTTCAGTACTTTTTTTATACGCTTTCAACATACACAAAGCAGATTTTTTTTGAAATTTTGTTTTACATAACGTATTTAATTTTCAAATATTAAAGATCAAATTTGTATGAGTTACAAATTATTTTCCAAAAATAAATCACAGGTATGACTAATTTTCTAAAATTTTTCAACTTTAAACAACTAAATATAAAAATTGTGACTACGGATTTTCGAAATTTTTTAGTAGCATAGGTGTAAATTTTAGAAAAACCCGTATTAAATTTTCAAAACTTTTTGTGGGAAATAAAATTTTTTATCGAATAAAAATTACAAAAAAATTTAAAATTTTTTGATCGAAAATTTCTGAACTAAGAGTACAGAATTTTACAATTTTTAAATTTTCTTGAAATTATTATCAGACCTGTATTTTACCAATTTTAATATTATGACAAATTTTCAGCTTATTTCGAAAGACGTTACTTTAAATCTAAATTAGATAAGATTAAGTCAAAAACACGTTTGCCGTATTTCTTAACGTTTTTTTCCTCAATTTTTGTTTAGTTTTCAATTGTAATTTTTAATTTTATTGAGTCTATGGCATTTCAAAGTATCATCTGTGTCCATATAAGTATCATAAGAAGTACTGTCGTTAAAACTCGGAACATTGTTGAAAAAGTTATCGTGATTAAAAAGTGATAAAAAAAAAAAAAAAAACAAAAAACCAAACACGCCTCATGTGAAAACCAATTCATTCTTCGTATCAACTCAGAATCTAAAAGCCGCAAAGTTTTAGGACAGGATGATTGATGGAGGATTGAATATGGTTTCTTAGTGGGTCATTGTTTTGGGAGATTTAGTTAGAAAATGTACATTACATTTGTAAGCAGTTATAAATTGCTTAAGAAAATAACGATTCCGAGTAGAGCAGAGGATCACAATAAAAGTATATTTTGGTTGTTACATGTTTAAATTACACACAAAAAATATAATTCAGTTGTTTTTATTAAAATAATATAGCTGAAACGTTAATGAAACGTGTACTAAACTGGCTGTGTACAGATATCAAAATAAATTAATTTGAAAAAAGTTAAAAATAGTCAACAAATATAAAAAAATTTAATTTAAACAGCCTAAAAAATTATGCTTAGGCGGTTGCAGAAAGACCGATTTTTAGAGATATTTATATACGGAAAATATTGAAATTATATGAGTGTTATCACGAGAAAAATATTCATAGTTTGAATCGTTCGAGTGCAAGTAAAAATTTTCTAAAACATCTGAGACTTTATGCAAAGTTTTAATGCACTTCAGCTTAAATTATCTCTGCTGATCATTTCTAATTTTCATATTTAGTGGACTGAAAACACTAGTTTGGAAACAATTCGAGTCACATCTGAAACATAAAAATTAAGAACTCGTTAAGTATTTGACTTACTGAGCACAGAATTTTTATAATTTTCGTAAGCAATTAATTGCTTAAGGATTCAATAAAAACAATAAACTACGAAAACCTCCAAACCAGTCATTTATCCAAAACAAAATCGCTACTCTACTGAACTAGAATTATTTGTTTTATTTTTTATAAGCTTACCATTATCGGTAATTAATAAACGTCTAAGAAATGTATAAATTTGTGTTATTTAGTTTATTATCTGCAACACCACATGTTTTGGTCTACCCAAAGTTGAGACAAGTGCAGACAAATAATGTATCAACTACTTATCCAAGTGTTTTTTTTGCTGAGTTTAATAACTGAAGTGACATTTACCGATTTTTCGAATACGTTTTTTTGCCACTAAATCGGCTAGTTATATCGTTTAAAATTTAACAAAATCCTACAACCATTGTTACAGAATAAAAATTTAAATCAACGTGTAATTTATGATAAATTTTCCAATAAAAAAAAAAACTGTGAAACTGCAATCAAATATTTCGTATCAAAATCTACATCCATTATTCTCATTTTTATTTTTCGTCATAACCTCTTTGATTTTAATTTCTTTAATTATATTTAATTTTGGTCGTGAGAAAAACCATATTTGTTTCAAACAAATTGTGGTAAATTTTATTCATATTAATTAATTTTGTAGTCCAATGTTGATGATGGTTCAGTATATGTATAAAAACGTAGATTATATGCGTTTAATTTGAAAATTACGATGAATTATTGACTTTTAAAATAATAATCGTGAATCCTAATTGAGTTTTAACAGTCAAAAACCTAAAATAACTACAAATGAATGAGTATAAATCAGCAAATATAAATAATCATTAATGTTTGTTTATTTCAATATAGAAGCGACGATCGTAAAAACTGATAATAGAATATTAGAATCATTCTATATCATACTTGTAAGAATAAATCTGTTTGAAAATTGAAGTATACGGATATACAAAAACCACAAAAATTTCAATTTTGTTTATGAAAAACTCTGTGAAATTAATTTAAAAAAAAATTGAGGTTATAATGGATATTTTTATACTTGAGAAAATCTCAAGATTTGAACTGTTTTTATTTGGATATTGAAAAAAAATAGGTGAATTAAAGTTGGTCGTGCTTTTAGTCTTACTATTCTTTTTCTAAAATTATTATTTTTTCGCTGATTTTTGTATAAACTGAAAAATTTAATCTGCAAAATGCACAATTAATACATATTGCGTCAAATAGTAATAATTAAAGTAATCTGACTCAAATGTGCTGGCAGAAAAAAACAGTTTTCTTAAAACCAATAACTTTTTGGCTGTGAAAAAATTTGAATGCCAATATGTAGGAATTTGCATAAATGATTTAGATTGTATTACACGTGTAAAAACACCAGATATTATTAATTTATTTCTTGCGCACTTTTAAGTTTTCAAACTATTTTAATATAGTGTTCTTAGCATACAAAATTTGCTTTATAGAAAAAACTTCTTTTTAGCTTAATCATATATCGTACAACATTCGTGTAAAGTTTAGGTGTTTTTATAAAAATGTCTGTTTGTTAGTGTAATTGACTTAACCTTAAGTTAATACTGTATAAACTTTAAGTTCAATAGTTAGTATTTACATACTAGTTTGGTAAAATATAAATCGATTATTGACGACATGATAAATTTTACGTAATTTTTAATTTTTTGTTAGAATAAATAATTGTAATATTATAATATAAAAGCCTCGTTTTTTCACAGAATTTATAGAACGCGTATCTATCATAATTATTTTATACTCACCATTTAGACAGTTAACACCACGCCGATAACGGAATACCGTTGAAACATTTGATACCATTCACAAGACCAATTACACTTTACAATTGAAATAGAAAAAAACGAAAAATGTTCTTTTTAAAAACCAATGCAGTGATCACGTTTATTATATTTGTATTATCCCTCAAAGGTTTTTCTTCACCCAATGTAGATGACGAAGCTCCATCATCATCGGCAACAATAACAAATTACGGTATTCAACAAATAAAATAAATATGACTAAGAAAAAAATTACTATTTTTATCCGTTGGCACAATTAAAAAAAATTACAAAGAAAATTTTAAAATTTCACAAATAATTAGGTATTACGGATTAACTTAAACTAAAAAAAAATTAATTGGTATTAAATCATTAGTTGTTTTTAAGCAGTTGCGCCTCACATGACAAAAACGATAGGTGTATTAAAATAATCACTCAAAAGTTATAACAAAAGTTGTTATTAAATTGTAAATTTTATTCACCTACTGTAGTAATCGTTGTTGTGTTTTAAACAGAACAAGCATGTGTTGGTAAGTAATGAAAATTTAAAACATTTAATTTAACGGTTGACCACCAAATAGTTAGAACGCATTGGAATGAGTGATATAATATCATGTTATTAAATGTTGTGGACTGTTAGATTTATTAAATTATTTCTTCTACTTTGCATTTAGTAAAAAATAAATAAATAAAATAGTCGTTAAATATAAGACTTATTAAATAGAAAGTACTTTATCAAGTGAGCTGTCTTACTCTTTTAGATTCTGAGCGAAACGAGAAAGCTATTGATTTTACAAAGATGTGTGTTTTTTTTTTATTTTTTATTTTTAAATTTTATTTTAGTGTCCGTGTCACGTGTAGCTCCTAGGGAATTGCTCCGATTTTCAACAATAGCACTATTTTCCGGTAGAGAATCTTATATCTTTGCATTATTGTTTGTGTTTTTCGAAATTTTCAATTCCAAAAAAGTTCGACAGAAAAACAAAAAAAAAAAAAATTTAAGAAAAAACGGAAAAAAGTACGGAAAACGTGTTTTTGACAAAATAAAATAATTAATCATAACTCCCAAAATAATGATCGACAAGACTTGATTTTTTCACACATTGTTAACATTGGTAATGTACAGGTGTAAAGCAAATTTCAAAATATTTCACAAATTTTTTAGTTGAATATAGAACTTTTGAAATTTTCAAAAATTTCCAATTTTACTGTCAATTATTTTCAATAAAAACTTTAATTTTCCAGAAAAAGTTTTGAAAATTTAATACAATGTTAACCACATACATAACTGTTTGTAACTAAAAAATCGGTAACCACGACTTTTTTTTATAGTCGTTTTAATTCCGAAAATGGGCCAAAGTTTGTTATTTTTGTGATTTATTTTTTGAAAAAAAATTGTTACTTAAACAATTTTATTATTTAAGAATTAAAAATTTAATATGTAATGTAAAACAAAAATTGCTATAAGTATACGAAAATTTCAAAATAATCGGCCCAGAGCGTACAAGAAAAGTATCGATAAAATCACTATATCTGTTCGTCGACTGGGTGCCGCGCTGGTTCGAATCCCACTCCCGGGAAAACATTTTTTGCGTTTTTTCCAAGTATTTTTTTATTTTCAAATCTTGTAATTAACATTTAATCCACATTCCAATGTCCTATCGAGCTGAATTTTGCATAAATCTTTGTATAGGATGATAACACACTATGGAAAAGTCAGAAAAGGGAGATCCCGTGGGGCTAAGGGTCTAAGCTCCCTTTTCATTTAACCAACTTCTCGTTGTCCTATCAAGCCAAGATTTGGCACACAGCTTTATTTATGATGACAAAACAATTGAACAAAGACAGAAACGGGAGACCCCGAAGTGCTAAGATCCAAGGGGCGTTTAAACAGGTTTAAACGTCGAAAATTGGCCAAACTCGGAGGGAAAAGAACGTATTTTCAGAAAAAAATGCATATCAAGCACAATTTTTATTTTTAAGAATTTTAATTTCTGTATGTCATTAAAAAAGAGATTCTTAAAATTCGTATAGTATTTTGAGGGAAATAAGTTAAGAAGCCCCCAAACGCCGACGTAAAAACTTGACTAGACCGGGTTAAAAAAATTTAGAAAATTGGTTAACACAATTTTGATTTATAGCCCACTTTACGATGTTATTTTGTTGTAAAACTCGTCATTCCGGACGGCCGTGTATTTTTTATGGGGGGAACATAGAAATGCGGGAAACGTGTTTTTTTCACATCGATTTAGATTTTTTTGATCATAACATCCAAAATAAAGATTGGACCAAGTTGAAACTTTTATGCGATACCAAAATAGGAAAGATACAGATTTGACAAGAGTATTTATTGTTAAATTTGTTTTTACCACGATGTATGCTAGACGACTCAGCTCACTCAGAATCCTATTTTCGAAGGCTTATTTATCGTTTCTTTCAAAAATTAAATATTGCGTTTAAACCATAACTTCTAAACTAGTGACCCACCCAAAGCGTAGTCGTTACCCTGTCAAACTACACACGTTACCTAGAGATCACGGCCTTTTTAAATATTATTATGTATGTAAAATTTGTATTTTGTCTTTAGATCAAATAAACGGTTATTTTAATGGTAAACAAATTAAATTTTTATTCTTCTCGCATTAGTTTTTTTTTTCATATTAATTTTACATGTACGTATAATTGAGAAAAATGGAAAAGTTTCCTTTTTTTTATAACCATTTATTTTATGTATTTTTGATGCATTTATCTAGCTAATAATAACCGTATGTACACCTCTTAAATTAAATACTTTTCCGTTTTCTATACATTTTTAATATGAACTTTTTCTGTCCAGTAAAATTATTTAGCTCCACAATAATATAAAAATATTACGACTTATGAACTATCAAAAATAAATAGAAAGGGGTGTATAAAAATAGTGGATGAGCGACAGACAGGTGACTGTAGGGTCTGTCACGATATATTTTGCATGATTATTATTGCAATATTTTTAAAAAAAATATTAAAAAATTTGTCCTCTATAAATCGAAATAATTCCCCTGATATTCTTTCTGTTTTTCGAGACTGCAGCTTAGGAACAATGGCATCTGAGTTGGAAATGATTTGGGATGATTTCTCAGACGGAGCGTGTGTGGTATATACTACAGTAAAAAAAAAAAAACCAGGTATAGTGATTGCAGTTTGATTTGAACAGAGTAGGTACACGATAGACACGTAGTAAAGGCGTTTTCTTGAGCAGATATACGTATGCGGTGTAACAAAAAGAATAGTGGTCCCAATCAGAGTTGCGATTATTGTAAGAGAGAATTGTGCGATTGGCACCACGATTAATTGGAGTTATTTTTCGTTCCGATGTGTCAAAATACAAGCGCAGATGCATTTCCGAAAAATTTCATCTGACACGCAAACACATACATTTATCAAAATGCTTTTTGACACGTTTTTATTTATTTTTTTTTCAATCAACAAATAATTTTGTGTACAAAAGAGACGCATGACGCATGATCGTGCGCGTGGTTTAAAACAACTCAAATCTCATTGGTTACGATTAATCATTTATTTTTTTAACAAGAAAATTAATTGTTTATATTTTTTTTTTGTAATATTATAGCTGATCAATCTCCGTATACTCATGCTAGCCATGCATATATTCATTTCAGTATGTAAAACTTACTATGTTAATATTAAAACTGTTATTGAAATTTAATCACAAAACAAAGAATTGGCACACTCCGTAGCGCATTTACTCTCTTTCTTTTCTTCGTTTTTAAAATTGACTCCCTTTCTTCCCTTACTTTCTTCAAAGTACCCCCTTTTTTTCTTCCATTCTTTTTTTTTTTTTTAATTTAATGTATACTTATTTTATCCAAATGTATAGTTATATATTTAATTAAAATTATAGTAAGCAGCGAATGATATTCTCCTTTTAAGTGGTAGGGTCACTATTGATAAAAGCTATTTCTAATGAAAAGAATCGTTTCTCGGATAAATAGGTACTATCAAAAGATAGTAGCACGTCAAACAAAGCGCGTTACCTACTTCAAACCACTGACTATGGATGTATTCTGTAAAGTTTAAGCACCTTATGTGTCAGCTTGAATATAACAAAAATAATGCTTCGATTGTTCAAAAAATATTTTGTGATAGCAAGTTGAACGTGTTCAGGGTGACCAGTAGACTTTTTTGCAATTTGGGACATATTTAGATTTACCGCGGTTATATATTGAGGTGTGTAATAGTGGACGGGTAGACGAGTAGTTGGCGGGATTAAAAATTGTTTTATTAATTTTTGTCGTCGACTCTTGCTATCTGTTTTCATTAAAATAATTGCACCTACAAGTTATTGCCAAAATGAACGAAACAATACGATGATGTTGACTTTTTTGTTTTTGGCTCATAACTCCAAAAATAATAAAAATTTCAAAAAATGCTTCAAGTAAAGTACCGTTTACGCCCAATGACCTATCTTTTGAGGTATCATATGTTAAGATCGGAGCTTTCCTTCTACAAGAAAAAGTTATCACAGAAAAAATAAATCAACATCATTGTAAAAACAATACATTCCTCGCTACGCTCAGAATCTAAAAATAAACTCATAAAATAATATCAATACATAAATGTGTTAAAACATAACTGACCGATCAGAAATTATTGCAAGTCATTATTTACTGTGATTAATATAGAATGTAATTAAAAACAATTTAAAGTTATTCATTAATACAATGTAACATATTTTTAGCCGGAGATAAATTAAAAAGGAATGCTGGTAATTGTGCACAATTGATCGATTTTTTGTGATAAATTTAAGTATTTTTAATTTAATCCTAGATTAATATTTTAGTAGCCCGAAAATAAAATCAGATTGAGAAATTTTTATTTTAATTTAAGTTTATACCAATACTCGTATTTTGAAGTTTTCCGTAGAAGAGTAGTAAATTATAAACATTAAAGAAGAATATTTAAGAGGAAAGAATATTTGTTGTCCCCATGGACAACTAAATGCCATTAGCAGGATGTGGAGAAAGAGACAATGAAGAAGTAATTTGGAAAGAGATGAATGTGGTCATGCGAGAAACTTTAGGAAAAATGTGGATAACGCTGTTTCAGTAAAAAGAAAGTGAGCATAAATAAAAAAATGCCCGACACACTCTGGGTCCTGCGAGTAGTTTGATGGAGTAGTGACTACGCTTTGGGTGGGTCACTGGTTGGTAAGTTGTTGTTTAAACGTAGGTATTATTTAATATTTAAAATCTAGAATAAATCATATTGCCTTCGAAAAAAACGATTCTGAGCAAAATCTCAGCTCGATAAGATAACGGATTCGGTCAAACGTTGATTATAACATTCGCGAATGAAAAAAAACCCTTAAAAACTTTGCAAAAAAGTTTTAAAATCGTAAGGGGAATCGAAACCGTACAAAAAGTGTAATATAACATTGTGACGCATAATAGCAAAACAATTCCGTTTTATTAATTAGCGATACTTATTTTATTGGATTTTGGAAACTACTGGACCGATTTTTTTTTAATTTATCATTGGAAATAGAACATTTTGTTTAAAAAAAAAAAATACCAAAATTTAAAATTTTTAGAATAAGAATTCAGTTTGGTATAAAATTATTTTTTAAAACAAATCGCAACTATGATCAATTTTTACCAATATTCAACTTGAAACAACAAAAAAAGTTCTCTCCAGCGATTTTAAAATTTTATAAATATTTTGAAATTGGTATCGAACCTGTATAGTTAAAAGTTTCACGTCTGAGAAATAACTATTACGGAAGTTAAGACCATAAAACTCGTCAAAATCGCGTCTGCGTACTTTTTACCGGTTTTGGTGAAGTTCTTTCTCTGGTTTTTGAGTATAATATTTTTTAAATTGAAAATTTTGATAAAATGTTAATAACAATGCAACATGAATGTACGTTGGGTTTTCAGAAAACGTATCGACCGTTAGAATCGGAGCAATATCCAAAACGCTATGTCACAGACAAAAAAAAAAAAAAAATGACATCTTTGTAAAATTAATAGCTTCCTCGCTTTGCTCAAAATCTAAAATAACATGTAATTGGATATAATTGTATGTACATGGCTTAAAAGATAAAATTGTCCATGGGTGGGGCAATCACTCCTTTCAAACTCCTAGAAATTACCACCTTAAATCGTGATCACTGCACTGTATATATTTTTAATAATTAAAAATGTTTTACTAAATATAAATATACATACATTAATATACATATCATTTATTTTCAGTGTACGCATATGAGTACTATAAATCATTCAAAGAACGTTTAACTCCTAGTAAGTTTCATCAACATTGGGGATGATTTATTAAGTAACAGTTTTGCTTACGTTATTAGTTCAACAATTATAATAATAAGTGTTAAACCATTTTATTTTTATTCTTTTTATGATCAAAAACAAAACACATCGAGAATAAGAAAAAGAAAAAAGGATTTGAAATTCAATGTCATATTTTAAATTATTGGAATTTACAAATTAATGATTGATTAACATTAATAATAAATTGTTCTTAAATTGAATTTTTAGAAAGCTGTTTAATAGATGAGTTAAAGTCATAAAACTTAAACCTACAATACGATAAATTATTTAGTTACGATTATAGTCGCAAATTTTTGGTCAAAATACTCAAAAGAAAGTTTTTATGGGCGTTTGATATCCTCCGAATAATTTCCGTTTTGAATAAAAATAAAGACATATTAACCTAATCCGATTTAAATTTTTTAAAAATATACGAGTAGTTTTGGATTTTTACAACGTAAGTTTTATAGGAAACAAAATGTTGACTTTTGTACCGAAACAATAAAAAAATTTAATTTGTATTATGAAAATTTTGAAAGTTTGTTTTATATTTTTTATTTTAAGATTTATTTAACTTGTTCTCTGACCAACAACTTTTTTTTATAGTGTAGAGCGAATTGCGACCTATACATACTATTTTTCTGGAAATAAATAGTATATTTAGACTTATAATGACACAAAATTTATTATTAGTTCATGATTACAGTAAATTAATAATAATTGAATTTTTATATTTTTAGGAAATATTAAGAACGTTCAGGAATTTTGTACAGAAAAATACAGAAATAATAGTAGTATGTGAATATTAATTATTATACATAGGTAATATTTTTGTTAAAATTCTTGAAAAAATTTAAATCTTAAATTTTTAAAATAATAAATTGTTTATATTAATTAAATTAAACCTTAAACTCAAACCTTTTGTGCATACTAAATGAACAATTTTTTTATGTTTGGTGGTTCCCCCTGTTGATTGCTTTTTTATCGTGTAATAAATTTTTTTTTAAAATCGTTATGAAATATCAAGTGAAAAATTAAATGGAACATTTACAAAATAAAATTTGTGGAAAAAAAGAAGGTTTTAAAAAATCTTTATTCAAACAACGCGTACCTATCAAATATTTTGACCAATTAGGCTGATAAAACACAGTTTGTAGTTATGGATTTTTATTTTTTTTTTACTGACATGATCATGCTCGCTTTAAGTTTTTCAAACCCACACAAAAAAAATTCAATTTCATTAGACAGAAAAAAAATAAAAATTTTTAAATTGTCCAAACTCTATTGCTATACAGACTGATACCTCTCTGATCGTTGATAATTGTTAATTTAGATATTTGCGTGCGTAAGTACTTTAATCCTAAACTTTAACTGTACTTGTGTTCGTATGTTTTGATTAAAGAAAACTAAAAATAATGATAATAATAGCAATAAGATATAGATTTTCAACAGTATATTTTGTTATACTAATACTTCGCAGTGCACGTTTTAATAAAATATTTGTCTTACATGAACTCTGAAATCTTCATTCCTGTTACAAAAAAATTATGTTCAATTATTTATTTTATAATGTGGTAGGTAAAAAAAAATTTATACAAATATGAAGTCAAAAACACATAGAGTAAAACTACTCTATTATCAGTAAAAATTTAAATACGAGACAACAGTACCTAAGCTGACATTTAAGTCATGTTTTTAACTTCAGTTGGTCCTAACTGAATTATTCTTCTTGAATAAAACTAGACATTTACCATTTGATAAGTGACAAAAAAATAAAACACAATTTACATTAAAATACAATTTTATTACTTTGATAACATTATAAGTAAAAGATTTTGTTAACTGTTGAATTGTTCTTACATACAATATTATAAATTACCTCCAAAAATCAATATGTTTTTTCCCAAATTTTCAGAACAAAAGCTTAAATTTAATTCTTATTTAAAGAATTATTTAATATGAGATTAAAATATAATTTAATTATATTGTCGAGTTTGTGAAATGAACGGGTCTGAAGTGTAATTATCCAAATATTGCATTAACTAACACTTGTGATAAACCATAAATTATAGCCAACATATTATTAATTTCACTGTTTCCAATTCATTCTAGAATTTGTCACAAGCAAATTTAAATGTAAGCTTAGGCATATTTATAATGTATTATTTTTAGCGTAATATAATATTTAAATGTTGTTTTTAAATTTTACGTTGAAAAGAGATGACTTATTTAGTTTAGTTTTGTTTTTTATTGTACAAAAGTTCTAATGACATGAATGTGTAAAATTATATCTTCAACAAAGAAGTAGCTACATGAAAATCGTATCCATAAAATCACCGAAGTACTCTTTTTAGCCCAAATATGGTGAAAGTAATTATTTGAAGTTATCTTTAAACTTTATACACGTGTTAAAAATTAATGTATTCATGACGAATTACATCAAAGTATTATAATTTCAAGAATTCAGACAACCATTTAAGGATTAAACACTGCATTAATCGTTATGTAAAAAAAATCAAAATTGTGATGATGAAAGTGTTTACGAGCACCTAGTGTATACTATCCAAAAACGACAATGTTCTCATATAAAAGGTCTTGATTTTTGAAACACGGCTATAATATATTCTATAAATATTAAAAATAAAAATTATATAAAATTTTTAGAATATTATTACAATAAAAATATGTTTTGTGAGCCTTGTGTTAATACGTTTTGACTATTAAATAAACTGTATAATTTAATGAAAAAATCTCAGTAAATATTAAAGATTTTAAAGTTTTGCAATGTTTAGCATTAAATTTGTCAGAATACTTCTGACTTTCCATGACGTTGAATTTTCCATTGTCCATTCTAATAATACGCAAACAATTTTACAAGTATAAATGTAAAAAGAGTGAAAATAAAAAAATCAATTATTGTCTACGTTTCATAGAGAATATGTTTTAAGTATGTAATAGATATTTAATTTTTTAAGATAAAAACATATTAAATGATTAATGTAACAAAAACCAGCATTACATTTGAATTTTTCAAGCATACTTACTAAAAAATTTTCTAAATCGGCTAAAATCTCCCATTGAACAGCACTATTTAATGTTGACTTGAAGAAATTTCAAGTTATTTGGTGCTTACTTTGAGTTTGCATAACTTTGGATTTAGGATTATAACTTTTCAAAATTATGTTATTTTCAGTCAAAACATTTCTTTAAAAATAGTCATTGGGAAAATACTTTATAATGCAATAGATCTATAAATCAATAGAAAAATGAATGAAAGAAAAAAAATATTAATTGTAAATTTTTAAAAATTAAACTAAATTCTTTCTATTTTTAGACACGACAACTATAGCTAATTTGAAATATGCATTCTACAATCTAAGTATGTTAATGGCGCTCATTAATTTACTACTATAACAAAAATAATAATACATGATAATACAATAATACATAATAATAATATTATGTATAATTATAATAATAATACACAATAATACATAATAATAATACATTTTACATAATTGATAATAGAGCAAACATTTTTATAAATTATAAAATTATTGAATTTTTAATTATTATTAACTACAATATCTATTTATAAAGCCTTAAATACATAGTAGTACAATGATAGTTTCTTGAGATTTAATTTAGATATTTAAAATTAAATTATTTTCAGCTGCTGATTCGCTGAAAAACAACAGTAAGATTATAAAATATAAATCTATCATTTATCAAATAACATTCAATTTACAATACTATTTTTATGTCTTAGAAGTGAAAAATTTACACTCATATTTTTCTATTTTAGACAATTGTTATCATATAAAAATGTTAAGTTTAATAAAAAATGAATACTTAACATTTTTTTTTCTTTGTTCGAATACGTTTTTTGTAGCTTTAGAAATCAAACGTATGATATCGGTCACTTACAGCCGAGTACACCTTCGCTGCATGGACCATTTATTACTGAAGCTACTTATACGCACTATAATTCTATTGATATTTTAAATTTATCTGTGGTTATTTTAATATTATTTTTAAAATTCTATTGTTTTTACGTATAGCTACATATATTTTTGAATGAAATCATATTTTAAGTTACTTAAACACCTAGAATGACGTTTTAAACATACTAATTTGTTTAATTGAGTAGAATTTTTTCGTTTTAGCCAATACGTTTCTTGAATAAGAGAACATGTCTTGTTTTTGGACGAAAATTTTAATCTAAAACTTTTGAAACGCGTAACATTTGGATTGAAGCCAATTCATTGAAATTTTTTTTTTAAACATTAATATTTTGAATAAACCACCTCGGGCATCAAACATTTTAATGTTAATAGTTTTCATATTAGTTTGATAATTTTTTTTCAACAACATTCACCGGTATTTTAATTCTCATAATCATTAAATTGATTTTTGAACAATCATTGAGTAATAATGTTTATTTTACATGTTTTAGTTGCTGCAACTGAATATTTCTTTTACATGCTAGATAAATTAACATTAGATCTAAGTATGTATAAATATAATACATTTATAAAACTAAGTTAAATGGCAGGAAGCTTATACACAGAATAGTTTTAAAAAATATTAGAAATTGTCACAGCTGTATGAAATTTTTATTTTTTTACAATAAATGACAAATTCACAAAATATGTTGTATATTATCTGCAAATATATATTTATAAATTATATTAAAATGTCGGTTGTAAAAGCTTTCTCGGCAGTACGTAAATGTAAAGGTAGATTTTTGAAAACAATAATCAACTATAATAGTTGGTATGTTCCGGTTGAACGTGAAAATAAACCTAAGTCGTATTTAAATTATCAGTAAAACGCGTACCATCGACAGTTACTTTACCACGCAATATGAATCGGCAAGTGTTTAACACTTATTTTACCCAAAAAAATACTCAGCCGAACGCAAATGAAATTTTACGGTAAAGAGCTTTAAATATAAAGTTTTATTATCCCAAATACAAAATCCAAATTGATTTTTAACTTTGATTGGTGTGTCCTATCCACAAAACGACATATACCCACTGCGGCAACACTTTATACGATCAACGAGGAAAATTTTCTCAGAAATTCCTCAATGGATTCCAAAAACAATTTGAACGACAGAAAACTTCAAATGTCAATTTTCCGAAGAATATAATTATTTTATGCTTGGATATTTTTACATAGTAAAAATGTTTGGTTTTAGATTATTAATATATTTAGGTTGTTATTGTTTATAAACCAAATGTCAAAAAAAAAAAATTGGTTTTAAATAACAAACTCGCTAACAGATATATTTTTTTTTTTGCATTAAAATACATACTTGGTTACGTACCAATAGAAACTATGATTCAAATTATAATCGATCTGTTTAAGTATAAAAGTTGTCTGTTTAGGTATAATTACGTTTGAAATAATATAATTATTAATTTTTACATTTTTTTTTTCATTCCACAGCTTATTTTCTAGGTCCAACGGAATTTTGTCAAAATTTAATGAGGAATACAATTAAAAAAAAATAATAGTATGGACTTATACCGTTTTTTGGAATGCACAGTTATTGGTTTTCTACTCTTATAAATTATGCGCAATTACTATCAAAACTATCTATGTAAACATGATAAAAAATATATACTAAAATTATACTTGAGCACGTAAAAAAATAAAAAAAAAAAAAATATATATATATATATAACCTGTTACAATATGAAACACACAAAGTTTTTTTAATCTGTTACTGTATTTCATTATTTATTATTTCTCAATGTATCATCCATTTTATAGTTAATATAATTTTAAAAAAGAAAATCTATCCGTATTATTTTATATCTGAAAGCAACAACAAATCATTACATTTGAAAAAAAAAACGATTTTGAGCGATTTTATCCTGTCTGATAAGTTCTGGGTGAAAACACAAAATTTCACTAATTACTCCTATAATAGATACATAAAAAAAAAAAAAAAAAATAAGTAGTTAAAAAATATTTGTAAAACAATCTATGATATAAGGTACTTCGTAAAAGATCACAAATTACTACGTATACTAAGGTGAAAATAGTGTATTATATCTAGCAAAATCTTTTTTTAAACTTTTATAACGTATTAAATTAATTAAGTATTTAAAAATTTGAAAACGACACGGTAAAATTGTGTATAACGACAGTTAAATAAGTTTTGACGCCAGATTTAGCGATTTTGATATTTTCGTCGTTTTCGGTCAAACAAGTCAGAGAATAATTCAAATATTAAAAAATTCTTTGGTTGAATACAATTTAAAACTAAAATCTCAACTTTTATGTGATATTAAATGACTGGAGTACTCCTTCTGCACGTAAACGTCATTACAAACCTGAAAATTTCAAATTATTTGCCATAAAATTCTCAATATTTTTGTTGTAAATCTCAAAATGTAAGCAAAATTTCAAAAAAAAAACTTATACCTAAGTACCGCCGAAGTTTATAGACCTTTCATTAGAATCACTGACTATGAAAAATGGAGCATTCCTTCTGTAGGAAAAGTTGTTGACCAAAAAAAATAAAAACATCATTGTAAAAACAATAGGTAAGAATTCCTCGCTTCCCTTAGAATCTAAAAATTTTTGGTCATCATTCTGTTTTGTAAACACAGAATAACCGAACATTATACAACTAGGTATAATAGTTAGATAATAAATACAAAATTATACAATCTATTATTTTTTATATACTTTGAATTCAACGGAGATGTTATCAGTTGAAACGAACGTACCGGCTTACTGTAGTTAAAATATTATAGTCGTATATATTATCTACAAGACGAAGTATAAAATATACCCATTCCGGCATAGTCTCAATTTCGGTGGTACTTACCTATATACTTGATGTTTGAATCATCGATATCTTATAAACGGTAAAATGTAGATACTGAATCGTATCGAAACGATGATTATATTTTAAAAGTACTGTATAGACACCAAACATTGAGTTTTATACAGCGAGGCTGTATAAAACGTATAACCGGTTATATTATAACTTTTAAGAAGCAGTAGTAGTGGTCTAATAATTTTGTCGCGGTAGGGGATGAGGAAGATTTTTTAAAAATTTAAATGGTTATTTTATTTAAACTTTAATTTTTAGTATCTTAAAAATGTTTTTTAAAATTGAAAAACTATATATTGATTAGGGTTGCGGGATATGATATTGGCCACTGCTTTGGTTGACTAACACTTAACAGTGTACATTGACAGCATCTATAAAGAATAAACGAGTTGTATTATATCTGTGTATTTTGAAAGCAATGATGTATAATTGCTTATGGATAAAATAATTCTGATCGAGCTCAGTAGTAAATCAAAGAAATAAAAAGTATACTAACTTATAAAGTTTTTTTTATAAGTAAAATTCTCCGCAAATTTTTTACATTTTTTTACATTTGTAATTTTTTTTCATACCATTCTAGTTATACGTGAATTAATAGGAATAACAAAAAAAATTTAGAGACGTTATTCTGATAAGTAAACATCACAAAGTTTTCTGTCTTTTTGAAAATATTTTTGATTTATTGGTTATAATACATTAAAACTTTGGAAATTTTGAAAAAATTCTCAAATAAAGTATCGTCTATGCTCAAACGTCAATCTTTCAGTATCAGTTAAATAACGTTTTTTATCATCCTAAAATTAATATTAACTAAAAAAAAAAAGAAAGATATCTTTGTAAAATCAAACATATTTTCCACAACGTGCTCAAAATCTGAATAGATTTATGGGAGGGGATCTATTACCCTCACACCCCCTTCTCCCACCCCGTTTGAGCGCCACTGGCTTATCATAGACATTTTGACCTAATTTCGTTCAATAATTTTCATGAAAATTAATAACGTAACCACGAAATAATATTATATAGGTAACTACCACAATATAGATAATGTGGGTTGAACGAATACGATCCGCACAGCAATCGCGTTCATTTATTTACGCAAACACCAAATCGGATCAGCCTAGTTAGAACGACCACACTGCGTTTGTGTTTGATTTTTGCAGTTGTTTTTTCAAAAGTGTGTTTCATCGGAACATCTGCGTCGAACTTAACGACCAAACATTTTGGTTCGTTATAAAATATCTTTAACGCGCAATAAACGATTGTTCAATTGAACCGTTCACTTCATTATTGCCATAATATTATCTTACGTAATAAAGTATTTAACAGTTCTTTATATTTTACAAACCGAACATGTTCATTTTTATCAAAACGTATGTTGTTAGTACGGTGATCGCGATCTTTTATTTATTCCACAACGGGCATACATCAAATTTCAACGAATTGTCAACTTTAGACGAGCTCACTAGACGGTTAACTCCGTACAGTGTAGAGCGTGTTATTTTTGGTGATTATACTGTACATGATTACTTATTACTTATTACGTTACAACATTTAGATAAATTATTTGAAATTTTGAAAAATCACTGCGTACAATATGCATTTGTCGTTATATTTTCAGTTAAACATTGAATCGTTTCGCTCTATTCGTTTTTTTCTTTTTTTTTTTTTTTTTTAATAATGCGTCATAACAATTATTGTTATTGGAATAACGTAAAAAAAAAAAAAAAACTGACATATGAGCCTGTTGAATCGGATACATATTTCACCAATTCACACGTATGAAACTAATAGACGAGAGTAACCTGTACGACCTGTATTCGTGTGATTTGTTTTTGAAAATTTATTAACGACAAAACAAAAATATGAAAAATAATACTCGGATGGTTAATATTCCGTTAGAAGCAATCACGCACACGTTGCTGTGAATCGCAGTACGTATAGTTGACTGATAAAATAACAATGAAAAGTTTTTTAAAACGTAATAAATATTTATTGACCTATGAAATTGTATTCGATATTAATTAAATTTTGTATTTTAGAACGAACACAGTGCTTCAGTGAGTGTAATAAAAATAAGTATTCTATGTATAGCGTCATACGGTTTGCAAAATAATAGTAATTAAAAACATTTAGTGTTGGTAAATTTTTCTATTAGAATCGGTAAACATTTGCGTATATTATGTTACGTATAAAAATAAACAGTTTATAATATACAATTTGTTGAATACATCAGGTTCCGTTAATGTTCTTGTAATAATACTGTAATTTATGTATATATATATATATATATATATATCTTTAGACTAAGTTATCATTTAAAAAAATTTTATGGTGCACGTTAAGTTAAAAATTATGTATTCATCACTAAATTCAAATGACTAAGTTGAGGGAGTACTATACTTAAAAAAAATTAAAAAAAAAAAAAAAAATGATAATCTATCAAAATAAAGACACATACTTACACGAGTCAGTTAAAACTCGATTGACTTTTAACTTTTATTTTTGTATTGTGTTTAATAGACGAAATCACTAGTATTTTTCAAGGTAGCAAGCAAAATGATTATTATATTTTACTTAATTACGGTCAAAATCTAAAAAGAATTTTCTCGTTTTATTTGTATAACTTATAAACATGTATATATGTAAATATATCTAGTACCTGAACCTTATAAATAATACGTTTATAAGTAGCTAATCATAATAGTAATGTAGATTAATTTATGTTATAGGATGTAACTTCACACGCGATTTTATTTTATCTGCCATGTTGAAATTAAGTATGTAGACTTTAATTTAAATAAGCAAACAATCTTATAATCTCAAATACATGATTACTTTAGTAAATTATTACCATACAGATTCATTATGAAATCCGAATCTGACTTCGACCAGTGAATACGATTTTTGACACATTTTATCATCATAGTTATATACGTAAAAAAAAATTTTTGTAATAGGAATTTAAGACAACACAAATGACATCTTGTGGCCTATTTCTAATAAAAGAAAAACCTAACTATACATCAATGGAAAAAAAAAATGAGTAACGAACAACGAGACATAATAGGTCAGTGGTTTGAGTGGTTCATTGGCTTGGAGGGTTTCGTTTTATTTTAAAGATTATAAGAAATTAAAATTGCTATTTAATATCCGTAACTGATTATTGAAATTCAAGAATTCGTAAAAAAAAAAAAAAAAAATTCGGTCGAATAATTTTACACTTATAATTTTGTAGATGATCGTATGGATTTGCCGTGTAAGTAATAATTAAACATAAGTTCTATATCTCTTAGGAATTCTTAAAATGCAGATGTTATTAATTTAACAATGATTTCGTACTTAAAACCTTAAAAAATAAAAGATAATTGTTCATACTTCATGCTATATCTTATAACAATTCAAATAATTTTCAAGCCAAATTATTACAATAAATTCTGCATATCCTATTTAAATTATTTAGGTATGAATAATTCAAATTTTCGGCGTTCTTGTGTTTTTGGTTATTTTATTTGTATTGATTTATTTCAAGCAATCAAAATCAATACGCTTTTATTAAATACTATCAAAAATCTGTATAAAATATTCTTAAAAATAATGTTTATATCTTTTAAGATTCTGGGCGAAGCTATATTGATTTTTGCGTTTGTGTCAGGCATAACTTCTGTAGGGTATTTCGATGTAAACATGTAAATATATTTTGCAGTAACGCAACTTGTATCAATAGGTTTTAACGCCCGAAAGGCGTTAGGTGATATTCAATTTTTCCAATTCCAAAAAAGTTATATCCAAAATTTAAAAATCTGACAAAAACATTGAAAACCCAGTGACACCACGAAAACCTGTTTTTAACGAAACGCACTTATAGGTAATCGGTTATAACTCAAAAAAAAAAAATCGAAAAAATAATTTTTGATTTTGACAATTATTTGTTTTCTATTTTCAGTTTACGCAAAATGGTTTTATGAATCGTTCTATAGATTTTTAAATAAGAGTAGCGGTAAGTATTTAAATATTAATTTTATTAAAAACATTTTGAACTAGCATATTGAAAAACAATTTTGGTGATGAAGTAAGCAAAAGAAGTGTAAAAATAGTATAACTTAAAAACTTCTTTATCTTACCATTATTAATATAAAAAATAGTTCAAAAACGTTTATTGAATAATTTTAAGTGTATCAACATTTGATATGTGCTCGGGGACTCTAAATGCTAAAAAAATATATTTTTGATTTGTACATAAAACACACAAAAATCAATTGCATTAAATAAAAACAAACATTTTGACATTGGATTGATTGGTTGAAATCAATTGAAAATATGGTAGGTACGAAAAAAATCAATTGATTTACGTGACTCACTTTGATTGAACAAAATAAAAATTAATTTAATTATGCAAAATCAAAAACCGACAGAAACATGCATAGGAATTTTGGAACTAAGATTATTATTTTTTACACAACATTGGAATTGACAAATAAACACTAATGTTATAACAACAAATAAAACATTTAATTACAAATCCATAAATTTGACCTACAGTTAAATTATAAAAATCTAAATACTGTGATTGTTAAAAAGTTAGAGCCTTTATAAAATTATTAATTTATAAATTAATATTATAATTTTTTTTATATCTTAGTAGAATAAATAACATAAAATAGTGCTGTTTATAAATGTATATTGAACATATTACTTACAATCATATTATTATGAAGACTTATGAAATTATATGCTTAAAGATTTAACTTATGAGGATCGTAACAGTAAGTACCTATGTTAATTAAATATTAAATAGTATTATGTTACCTTTCGTGTTGATAACTCAGTTTTAGGGAATTGTACATATGGTGTCCAATTAAAAATGTTTTTTAATTTTCTTTATTAATTATTAAAAATTACAAGAAATTATATTTTATTATAATGTAATAAATATGCAGTAATTTTATTACAAACTTTAAAATGAGGATTAATGATCTTCCATTGCATAATGGTACAATACAAAATCAGTTTAAGTAACAAGAACACTACACAGTGATTTGAAAATGTTTAATTTACAAGTTCCAGTTGGGTTTTGGTCTTTTTTCTTACAATACATTTTTATGTGCTAGGTACTTCTATCTAGGTACTATATCTTAGATTTGAAATTTCTCAGAACTGATTTCTTTGAGATCTTTCAGTTTTCAATTCATAACTATACCCATATAGTGTTATGGTTTTTTAAAGTGGTTACCCATTGGTTTGGAGCCCTTAAACCCGTAATATTTAACAAATAAACAGAGGAATCTGCTATATTTGAGACACAATTTTAGAAAATCTTCAAAAATTGAAAAAAGTATAGGTTTAGGTATACTATCCTTATAAAAAGTTCCTAAATACAACACTTTATAGTGTTTACCAAAAGTTATTTCAGACGATCATGTTCAAGTTCATTTTTTAATAATTTGTCGTTATTAGAATTTTTCAAAAAATAGTCCAAAAATTCCAAGAGTCGTATCAAGAATATTAATTTAAATAATGTGTAAAAATTCAATACTTTTTTTTGTATGCTTTCAGAATCTATTAAGCGGATTTTATCAAATATTTTTATTCAAATAGCAAATTTTGTTTTACATAAAATATTTAATTTGCAAATCCTAAATAACAAATTTGTGTGAGTAACGAATTTTTCCCCAAAAATTGGTAAAAAAATGTCCAATTATTGAAATTTTTCCAACTTTAAACGACAAAAAAAAAAATTACGTGGCTATGGATTTTCGAACTTTTGTAGTTGCACATTTATATTAACACATTGGAAATCTTGATTTAAAGTTGCAAAACTTTTTATAAAATATTAAATTTTTTATTGAACAAAAATTATAAAAGAAAAATGGAAGCTATTGAAAATGTTAAATTTTTATGCTTAGCTCAACAATTATTGAAATCACTTAAAAAATCGAAATACTGTGGTTATCAAAATGTTTGAGCCTTTATATAATTATTATTTTATCAATTAATATTATAATTTTTTTAAATAAGCTGGTAGAATAACATAGAACTGGGATGTTTATAAATGTATTTTGAACATATTATTTACAATCATATTATTATGACTACTTAATTAGAAAAAAAATGTATAGAATTTTTTTATGGTACAAGTATAAAAAACTTACCGTTTTTTTTATTTTATTTTGTTTATACAGATAGAAAGGTCTTATTGAACCTTTACTAGAATATTTGTACCACCATAGGAGGACAATATAAAAAATAACTTTTATAAAAGTGGGTGATTATAATGTTTTTTTCCACCCAGATGATTTGGGTGTTCCAGAAAACAATTATGAAGGAGAAAAATTATTTCAGGTTATTTTTAATGGTAGTGTATCTTAAAGGGTAATAACGATGTTTAACTATGAACATTTTAGAAATTTGTTACCGGAGTTAAAATTATTCTAGGTTATAAATAACGTTTATCTCTGGTGCAAATACTCTGGGAAAATTAGGGAGAGAGGGGATAAAAAATATATATTGTCCTTATAAAAAAATCCTAACAAGAGTATCTATATGGAATTACTTGATATTAATATTAAAAAAAAAAAGTTAGTTTAAAAATACCTTGGTACTATTCACAACTATAATTACGCTAAAATTTTTAGATGAAATTGATTCGATTGAAAAGTTTTGTAAAGATCAAAAACATCTAGAAGGTTTGTAAACAAATATGAAAACTTATTTCGTCTTTGTGAGTTTATCATATACAACTCAGATCTTAGAACCGGAACATAGAACAAAATATGTTACGATTTTTCAGTGATGGATGTTATTTCTTTCCCCTGTAAAATCATTTTAAATAGTTGAATAGCTTTGATTTGATACATCTAATGATCTAAGTATTCTAACCGAGAAAATGCTTAACTTAAAGAATTTTTCGTAGCATTGTATACTTTTAAAATTATAAACTTTAATCCATAATTCTATAATTTCAAAAAATTTACCAAATCACTTAAAATTTGCAAACTTATACATTTGCACTAAATCCATTCCATTCATTTGTTGAAGTTGTAATACATTTAAATAACTTTCGGAAAATTAATGGTTAAAATTTAAATTCACTCATAGCTATTTCATTAATTTAAATTAAATTTGATATTGCGTTACTGGGTCATAATTCATATAATGCTTAATTTATAAAAAAATTAAAAAAGCTTCAACCAAAATACTAACTCGGATCAATTACATACATTTTTTGCTGTGAAATTCGTTATAATTGAAGCAGTTTCACTATCCTACAATAGTTTTAAAGAAAAATAAATAAATTATTCATTGCGGTCAGGATTTAAAACAAAAATAAATATATTTAAATAAGGGAGAAATTCTACTAGGTACCTAAATAATAACACTGTGCAGAGGATAAAAAATAATTTTTCAATCATTACATTCTTTGCTCCACTTAGAATTCACATATTGTATACTGATGTATAAACTATAAAATCACGATTTTAAATGTTTAAAGGTTTCAGTAAAGAGGAGATTGAAAGTAAGTATATTAACTAAGCATTAAAAAATATTATGTTACTTTTTGAGTCGATAATTCAGTTTTAAGGAGTTATACATAATATACTTTTTTTTAGTAATTATTATAAACTAATATAGTAATTGTTTACATAACCTAGAGGAGAATAGTTAACATAAAATAGTGCTGTTTATAAATGTATATTGAACATATTACTTACAATCATATTATTATGAAGACTTATGAAATTATATGCTTAAAGATTTAGATTTAGAGGATTGTAAACGTAAGTATACTAACTAAATATTAAATAATAATTTGTTACCTTTTGTGTTGATAATTAAGTTATAAGGACGGAGTCCAATTAAAAATTTTGTTCAAGTTTTTTTTATTAATTATTAAAAACTACAAGAAATTATATTTAATTATAATGTAATAAATATGTAGCAATTTTAATACAAACTTTAATATGAGGATTAATGATCTTCCATTGCATAATGGTACAATACAAAATCAGTTTAAGTAACAAGAATACTACTTATCCCGGTGATTTGAAAATGTTTAATTTACAATTTCCAGTTGGGTTCTGGTCTTTTTTCTTACAATACAGTTTTATGTACTAGGTTACCTACTCATATCTTAGTTTTAAAATTCCTTGGATCCGATTTCTATGAGATCTTTCAGTTTTCAATCCCTAATTTTACCCAAATAGTGGCATGGTTTATTAAAGCAAATACCTATTGGTTTGGAGCCCTAAGACCCGCAATATATCACAAATAAATACGGGTTGGTACATGCTATATTTGAGACACAATTTTAGAAAATATTCAAAAATTAAAAAATTATATAGGTTTAGATGTATACTAACCTCATAAAATGTGCCTATAAATACAACCTTATAGTTTATATCAAAAGTTATTTCAGATGATCGAGTTCAAATTCATTTTTTCTTTCAACATCAAGTTTTTATTTAAAAAGTTTTAAAGGTTTTGCTCACAAAATACATTAGTTTTAGTTCATTCCACTGTCTAGAATGACTTTTTTTTTAAAAAAGTTAAACAATTAATAATAAATTAATATTTTTTCAAATTGGCTTTAGATCCAATCAGAAATTTTTTTCGATGTAAGTTTGTCAATTTAACATTATACAAATATTATTAATACGGCGTTATTTCTAGTGCAATTCACTATTGTTTTTAGTTTTTAAAGATTATGAAAGTTTTATTCTGATGAGGCAGAAGAAAATTCAAAGAGTGAAAATTGAGTATTGTGTATATACTGCAGTTGCACTATTTTAACCATATTGTAAATGTGGAAGATTTATTTACCTATATTCCGTACATATTTATTTTTGTTGTACTGTGTATAGCTGTTAGGGGGTTACACGAAAACAAATTAATAGGAGTTATCAATATTGATTTAAGCAAATGTTCGTCGAAACTATTTTTAGAGAACATTTATTAGCTTAAAAAAAAACAAATATTTTTATTAGATAACAATAGTAATAATAATAATAACTCAATGTAAGCGACTGTAAACAACCTTATACAGTTAACAGTTGAAAATTTCATTAATTTGACGAGAAATTTGCAGTTTCATTGGCAGTTTAGTACTATACAGGTTTAAAATAAATAAATACATAAATATTAATTGTAAGGTACACCCGTACAATTGTGTACCAATATTTCTCAACATTTTTTTGTTAAAATATCATGTAGAAACAATACTTCCAGAAAACTACTAGAAGCCATAAGCTTGAAATATTTATGATACTAATTTTTTTGTAGCCGAGAATTCTATGGGTATATTGGTGGCTGCAGTTTATTATATTGGTGCGTACATTTATCTATAATTATTTTATCAAAAAGGTAATTTATAATATTATGGAGTCGCAAAAATACTGGGTTCCCTTTTAGTTCAAAGTATTACACATTAAAATAAGGTAATTATTTAAAATGGTTGATTTAGAGTTTGGCGAAGGTGCAATAATTTAATGTGGTCGTGGTAAAAAATACGCGTGTTTTATTTTTGTTTACATGGATAAAAACATTATAAGTTTCATTACCAATGGTATTGTATCCCTTATTCGTACTTAATCGTTGTCACTAGGCCGACGAGACTATTAACATTTTAACGCGACAGTATGCTCTCTAAGAGAGTCAACTTAAAGTTAAGATAAATTAATTTAGTTAATTTAAATTTTTAAATATTTATCAGTTTAGAATAATCGGTAAAACACTTATGATTTCGAAAATAAATCAATTTTCTGTTTTTTTTAATAAAAAATTAAATTTTTTGTTGGTTAACACTAACGCATAGTAATATAATTATTGTGATAAATAAAAAAGATAATAAGAAACCGTTTGTTAGAATATATTTCTTTTGATTACCACCTATATAATATATTCAGCCATTTAGAATACCAAAAATAAAAACATATTTGTGAATGGTATTTAGAAAAATGTTTTTTACGATCACGGTTTTTCTCAAACTGGACTCAAACCTAATTTGATTTGAGTTCATGTTAATTTCGAATACTAAAAATTTTATTCTGTGGTTCTGCGTTAATCTGCAACGTCATTTGCAATAAGTTTTTTTTGGTTACAAAAGTTATATGTTTTTAGGTATTTTGGTAAAAGTTTTAATAATTTAAAACAGTTATTTTTGTAATTATTAGTTCTAAAAATATAAACATATAATTGACGCCATATATTACCTTAACAATGTATAAGCAACCAAGTTCTTTAGAAAAAAAATTTTTTTTTTTTAAATTGTTTTAAAAGTAGGTACATTTCGTTTCGTTAACAAATTATAACTATTAAATTTTCTGTGTTTTGTGGTCACTTTTCTTACTAAAATTGTATGTTAATTTTCGAATTCTTACGTCTAAACTGTTAGTTTTCTTTTATATTTTACTGTTAACGTCATCTTGTCGTTTCATTCTAATTGTTGTTTTAACCCTTCTCAATAATTTGTGTAAAATATTATACAGGTACTATATTATAAAGTAACAAATATTAATTAGTGCTGCCTTTTTGTACTATTATCATACACTAAAAACGGCGAATAAAGTGTTTATTTTATTATTTTATTACTAATGAATGTTTGTTTTTATTTGTAACCGACATCAGAGAGATTAAAGTTATCATAGTTCAGCTCTGTCGGATATCTTCTTACACATCGTGAACGAAAACTAAAATTATTTCATGCATTAAAGTTTTTAAATTATAACTTTTCATACTTATTTGACTATTTAATGTTTAATGTTTGTATTATATTCATACAAATCCATACAAAGTAGTAAAATCATATTATGAACCTAAGTACATGTTGCAATGGTGATAAATTAAAAACTTTTAGATTGGAAAATGGTTCAAGAATCGAATAACTGTAAGTTTGGTAAAAAATATACATTCCGAAACTTACTCTCATAAAACGATTTAAATATAATTGCATTACATTAAATGCCATTATTAAATATTTAATACTAATTTTTTAAACATGTATTGTAACTTTTTTTTATGTGATATTTTCAATTATAGTCATACTACTTACTACTTACATTACTATAATGAATTCATTAAATAGCTACATTCACAATTATTTTGAAGTTTTACAAAAAAAGTTTTGTAACACACATGAAAAAACGTATCGTAAATTTATATTTCATTTTTTTGCCAGCAACGTTTCAATGAATGAATTTTAAACGTTATAATAATCTCAAATAATTTGACCAATTATAAACTAAAAATTTAATTTTGGAATTTACAAGTTGTTTGATTATTTGTCCGACTTCAATGGTGAAAAACTTTTGTGCGAAAATGAATTATAAAATGTCAAATTAATTCTTTCAAACCTTTTTAAAACAGTCGCACTCTGTGACAATAATTTTAAAGCGTATTGGTAATAATTTCTTCAATATATATTCAAGTTTATCTACTTCAATATGTACTTATATTTAAACTATTTAAACTATTCAACATTGAAAATTCAAAGTTATACTACCATGAGTCATTGATACAACAAGCTATGGTAAATGCGAATGAAATTTTTAAAAAGACAAAATTATACACATGAAAAGTTTCATAAAGTTAAGTTGTTCCTAATTCTTAACAAAGTTTCAAGTTGATTTGTATGAATTAGTTTTCATCCCTCTGTTTTTATGTACCACATAAATATACGTGATAAACGTATATACGTGATAAACTCCAAAATCTTTATAAACTATTGTTTTGTTCAAAATGTACAAAGTATGATATGATGTTACCATAATCCTTATATTCATATTAGTAAATCAAATTAAAAATTACAAATAGATATTTAATTTTGTACCAACCGTATTGTATGTGTATCATAATGATTTTTCATAATGACCAAATTTAAATTGCTTGGTAAAATAAATTTTTTATAATAATCTAAGGCGAATTAAATTTTTTAGCCTACATACAAGGATACTTTAACATGATACTACAGAAGTATGAAGTAGCATACGGTATGTCTTCAATTTCAAAATCCTTATAATTTCATTAGTTTTTTTGTAAAACCTAACCTAACTTATTGGAATAATACATACCTACGTATTTAAATTGTGTTTTTCTAATCGTTGAACACGAGTAATTGTCATTACATAACGTTTGTTTTGTTTTAGATTAAACCGTACTTTTTGTTTATTTATTTTTATCTCTAGAATACCGTCTAATTTAAGTTTGTGTCCATGTTTAGAATCAACATTTCAATCGGGTCTTATAAACGCATACAATTTTTGTGTCACAATTATAAGTTTGCGTCCAATTGTAACGGAAACAAACGAGGATACGGTCAATAATTCAGCACCAAACCAGAATCCAAATTGAGAACAAAATGTACAAGCTATACCAATTAGTAATTATACTTTACTAAACATTGTTTCATCTTGTGCTGCGTTATAATCAGTGTTTAAGGATGAATTATCCGATGTTTGTATAATTTATTTTTGTATTAAAGTAGGTATTAAGATAATGGCAGTTAAGTTGATGATGTTTACGTTAAAACAAATTAAATTAATATTATTACATTTTTACTATTTATTATATTATTATTTACCGACAAAGCAAAATACATTGTTTTAACGTAACTGTTATAAATATAAAAGGTCTGTTATCTGTATAACTTTCATAATTAGTGATAAATGTGTATACCTACATATAATAATATATTCAGAAAGTGTTCAGAACATCTTGTATAATTATTTAAGTTGTATTAGGTATTTTATGGTCTCTTAAATATTTTATTTTAAATGAAGACGGAAACATGATCGTGCTTATACGTAACTGCAGCGTTTTAAATCGTGTTCGTGTATAAAATATATAATTGTATTTCACGTGACACCTTTGTACTTGTTTCACCCTATAATATCATTATACTAACAGGCATGTAACAGGTTTGTGTATGTAGTATGATATGTAATATGTAGAGACAATAAAAAAACCAATCAATTGGTTCAATAAAAACTCTCGGTTAATTATTTTATGTCAGTTTTTAAAGCGTATAAATCTGCTCAAATTTTTAAATTTTTATTTTATCCGCTACATTTATACAAATCGAAGAACTAAATTAAAAGTAAAAAAAATAATTTAAAGTTAAAATAATTTTTATTTTTGAAAATTTCTAGACCAAAAATCAAAAATGTGGGAAAATTGATCACGAGTAGATGTCATGATGAGTTCGAATTCAGAATTATTATCATCACGTAATTTGATTGTTGATCGATACGTTGGAATCAAAAACTATTTGAATTCCTGTTATTTGCGTGTGATAAACAGAGAACAAAAATGTAAGCTGTCAATCTCTTTAAAGTATAAAAATACTATTCATTTTTCACCGTTGAAAATTTGCTATGTTTTTGAAAAAAAGTACAAATAGTTTTCTGATAAAATATACTCAATCCACTTGTAAATAACATGACGTGCATGAGGTAAATTATTTAATGACTATTGGACGATGAAAAAATTAAATCGTTTTTAACTTATGTATATTGTAATTTAGTTTTTTTAAATTATTTTAGTATTAAATTATAATAAAAAGTGTATTTTGCCGTTTTTACTTTAAGTATATGGCTCAAATCGGCGAAAACTTCTTTCGTTATTGAAAAAAATGGGATTATCAAATCTTAAACAACAAATCTGTGTAAGTTATAATTTTTTTTTCCAAAAATATAACCCATCTTTCTCAATTTTCCAACTTAAACAACTAAAAAAAATTTGTGACCATGGATTTTCGAACTTTTTTAGTAGCATATTCATCTACATAATGCTAACCTTGTTATAATATTTCAAAACTTTTTGTGGAAAATTAATTTTGTTACCAAAAAGAAAATACAAAAAAAAAAAAAAAAACGTAAATTTTTAAAAATTTTAAAGTGCTATAGTTAGCTTAAAATTTTTTGATTTAACTCAAAACTGTTATAACATTTATATGATACTTATTTTAATGTTGTGTAAATGTTTCAGCTTATTTTGATGAAAATTTTAGAAGTTATGACCAAAAAACTAAATCGATTATGTCAAAAAATACGTTAGACGTAATTCTTAATGCTTTCCCTTAAATTTTGTTAATTTTTTTACTGTAACTTTTTTAACTTTGGGACTCCTCAAATTGCCAGCTAAATCCATAGACCTTTCAAAAAATATACTGACTTAAAAAATCGGAGAACTTCTTATAATCTAAAAAGTGCTAACAGAAAAAAAAAATCATTATTATAAAGGCAATACATCCTACGCTGCGCTCAGAATCTAAATTATAATATACATTTATCTATACATTATAATATAAAATATATTAAAATATTTTAAATTAAAATCAAGACATACATATGACGTGAAAATTTCAGAAACATAAATTTTTCGTTGAATTTAAATAATTGTCTGGTAAAGCACATTTAGTCAATTTGTATCATTGCAAATATTTGAATAGTAAACTAATAAGTAATAAACGTTGAATGCATTTCAATTAATTTCATAAATTATTTTACATTGAATCGTTGATATTGAAGATTCTACAAATTGTTTCTATTATTTTTATAAAATTACAATTTAATTCACCTTATCAAGTTAAAAATGGTGAACACGTCTCTACTAAACACAAATTTCGTAGTAATGTTAATAGCTGGTTTATTACATCAAGAAATTTCAGCCCCAGATAATTATCCTGATCGACCACCGACGTTTTCAGCGCCAATAGCACAAAATGAACAAGTAGATCAACCGAGTTTGATTGATTTTTTAAATGGTACTTAAATACAAACTAACCAACAATGAAAATGTTTTCTTTAACAATTTTTAAATAAAATTTGATATGTGGTTTCAATGTACCAAGACAAAAAGAGACGATTGATCTATTTAAAGTTGATGTGTATTATTGTTTTTTTTTTTTTTTTTACGACCAAATTTATCCAAATATTAGTCAACATTAATAAAAGTAATACTTTTTGTTTACGCTAATGTAAACTACTAGGCTTTTTGATAATTTTGAAGGTAGACAAAACATTTTTTCATGAATTTAATGGGTGTGTGAATTAGGATTTAAACTATTCAATACTCTGCATAAAGTAGTTGTCGTTACAAAAAAGGATTAATTTTGTTTTTAATATTTCTTATGTAGTCTATTTAAAACTATTTAAAATTATAATTTTAATGACAGAAAACATGTTTTTCAAACATATCACAAATTAGTTTTTATTTTGGTTCATCAGTGGCTTCTCAAGGTAATAAACTTCAAGATAATACACCATCGACATCATCAACACCTGAAGATGAACTAATCAAACTAAATTTTCTACCAAGTCACAGGATTTCTTCAAATGGTAACTATTAATTACACTATTAAACAGCTCAAATACAAAACCAATATAGACCCCAATTAAAAATTCAACGAGACATTTAACTTTGATTTTTTTTCGTTATAACGTTTAAAAAGTAAATACGAAAAAAAATCAAAATAAAAAAAAATCGAAAAAATAGTAGGATTATGGTAGATTACCCCAACTATTATCTTGCCAACCACGTCAATTAACGCTCAAGAGCTAAACGTTTAAAAAAAAGTTATAACATATTATATAACGCGTATTATGATCGACGGCCAAAATTCTTGTAAATGACAATAAGTATTTTAGATTTTTACCATAAAAGAAATGTATATGTTTGGATCAAAAAAATTTTTTTTGTCATAAAATTATTTAATCCAACAACCTTCCAACCGCTTTCCCTAACCAACGCCGAATAAACATTTATTAATTGTCTAAATTTTTTTTTTTTAATTTCTAACGTTTAAAATATATCCATTCTTATAACCGGTGAACATTTCAAGGAATGAACGTCAATAACGATTTTTGGTTTTATCCATCCTATTGACTAGTGAAAATACAATTTCATTTCCGTTAAAGTATTTTAAGTGTAAAATAAGTATATTTTTTACTGCGCTCAGAATATAAAATAAGCACACCCACTATGTAAAAATTAAATTTGTTTAATACAACTGTATACAAATGATAATGTTGTAAATGACAATGGCCGACGGACGAAAATCGTTTTTTGATAAAAAAAAAGGGAATAATCGATGAGAAAAAATATTTAATTGTAATTACTGACAATTAAATTAAGTAATTTTTACATTTACTACAAATTGTAAATCGTTGTCTTTTAGATCGAGTAATGTGTAAAAGTAAGTCTGATGAAGTATCATATTGTTAAATAGAATGAAATTAAAGGACCACTCTGGAAAATTCAACATCAAATTAATCCAAGAAAACCAGAGCTTTTTTTGGTGCTTCAACTTTAATTCTTTGTGCAGAACCGTTCAACATATTTTTATGCTTTCACTTTTTCGATATATAAAGTTTTTTCTCGTGAGTTGCTGGCGAAATTTTTGCACCTCACTTTAATTTTCCAAAATTTGACCTGCCTAAATGCGAACATGCGAAGTGGAGTTCAAACTTCAAAAATCAAAGTGGGGTTCATGCATTTGAAGCGCGCTGAAGAAATAAGCTTTTTTCTCGGAAAATATGTAACCACACATATTGTGACTACCTATTATAACAACTTGTATAATGTAGAAATAAATACCTACGTTAAAAGTAGGATGTCAATAATATTGCAGCTGTATGTTTGATAAAATTATTTTTATATTTTCATAATATTCTTGAATAGGAGAAATAGCTGCAGTTTTTAATGGTATATAATTCATTTAATTTTTTTCATATCTCTTGATTATATTTTCTGTGTATTATATGCACGTCATGTTTGTTATGACTGTCGCTGTTTAGTAAATTTAGATGTTCGCGAACATGTTAAGCACGCCATAAATAAGTTAAGTAAGTAAAATCAACTTGATAAAAATCAACAATTACGTTCTGAAATAAAAATAATCATTTTAATTTCATTTGTTACTAATAAATAATGTTCATTTCTTTTATTCATTAAAAACATTAGTTAGGTAGTAAAATAAACATAATTGGTTGAATATTAGTAAACGATTAAATAAAATATTTGAAAAATCTAGAAAAAGATTCTATCGTATCACGTAACTTCCAAGTCAGAATTTTATGATTATTAAAGTTGAAAATATAAACAAAAAATGTTCTCAATGTAAATATATAACTGGAAGAGTACTCTTTAATCATTTAAAATGTGTTATATTTATCCTAACCAATTAGTACCATATGAATTATTATTTGTTGTTTTGTTCCATTTTTAGCGTTTTCTGTTTTGAATTTCCCATTGAAAATTCGTAGACGTTTATATAATAATATGTTTTTTTGACGTTACCTGCACCATGTCTGTAAAAAATCATGGTCATTGACAACGAGAATGAAACTGAAAATGAAATTTGTGCGGTATTTCAACGTTTCTCATTACAATAATATATGAAGGTTTTGGTTAAAATAGAATCGATTATTGGCTGAGTTATTTTTAATAACAAACAATATTGTAATAACCATATAAAGACGTCAACTAACCAAAAATGATTTTACTATCGATATTTTTATTAACATCATTTGTCACACACTTTCGAATTTTGGATCAAATTCAAAGACATTTTGTTCTTATTTGTGATCAAAACGTGTACTTAGGATAATAATATGTGCCTGTTAAAAATTTCAATTCGTTTGGAGAAACCATTCCAGGATGGTTGTAGTGACTTTTGATCATTTGCAGTCATTATTTGCAAATAAAGATATTTTTTTTTAAGATATTGGCTACCAATCAAGATAATTTGATCCTATTGAAATTGACCAAATATAAAGAAGCCAATGAGCGGTTTTTGAGTTTCAGATGAATGAATTTGATGTGCGTTACATTATTAACAATATATAATTGCAGACGATCAACTATCGGTCGTCTCCAAATTCGAGTTAAATTCTTATATTTTTATGTATGTATGTAATATATATATATATATATATATATATATTATAGTAAAAATAATGGTAAATTCAAAATGTTAAATTTTTATTTTGGAATGACTTTTGAAATGTTATAAAAATTAAACCTTTAAAGAAAATTCAAATTCTGTTATAATTTGCTAGTTATAGTAGGTGTCAACGGTGAACTGATGTATTATAATTATTTTCTAGCCGTAAAAAGTAAACTTGGTTGTAAGTAATTTACACTTTATCTTATAAAAAATATATAAAAATATTTAAAGTACCTATTTTCAACCGTAAACTATTGTTATTACAGGATTGTTTTTAAATCAGATTCTTATTAAAATTATATTTCGAAATGATTTCCAAGTAAAATGATTGAAAATTATCTTACAAGATTGATTGAGTTTATTCTTTTCTATTCATATTGCTGGTACCTATATAGTTAAATTTATTTAAATTCCAGTTCTATAATAGATTTTTTAAATTATTTATTCATATTAACTAATGGTCAATAGAACACAATTGTATGAACAATGATTATGGGTCCACAAGTATTTCCAAATTATTTTTTAAGAAAGATTTTATGTACCTAACTGTATGCTAGGCAATAGACTGCAGTTGTTAGAGCACAAATAAAAAAAAAAAATTGACAAATTAAATACAATAGGTTTGTGTCATGTAGATTTGTTTGTGGCTAAAATATTTAAATTATCGTTATTCTTGTAATTTAAAAAAAAAATATATATACCTATTTAATTTTTAGAAAAAATCTATCGCTGCGCTTAGAATTTGAAAACGTTTTATCAAAAATAACGAAATTACTATCTTACAACATTTTATTCATGTTGTATGATTAACAATTATTCCATTTCATTCTCAGGTTATGCACAGTCATATTATAACTTACTTCACGTGTATCTATATCCGGGTATGTAAATGTATTAGCTCAAATTGAATGAACTTTGACATATTTTATGTATAAATTTTAAAATGTAAAATTTGTAATAAAGAACATAATATGATACACGAACAAAAAAAAACCTTGTAGATTTATTCATAACTTTTTAACTTAATATCAAACAATCTTACTCTCTAAATTATTTAAAAGATTTGAAAAATAACAAGTATTTAATACTAAATACGTTATCCTATACATTATGAACTGTAATTAACATTAAAACATTTTTCTACATCTATTTCATATTGATGAATTTTTTAGCGTAAAATTAATTTAAAATTTCAAAACTCATTTGATATTTTTAGTTTTGGAATCAAATTTTGAATTTAAAGGCTAATACCGCTGCCGAAAGTATACTACAGATGATTCATATGAATAGTATTTATTTAATAAAAAAGTGAATACATAAAACTATTTTTTAGGGTGGGACATTGATTTCGTAGGGTTTACGGGTGCAGTGGTGAAGTAATAGATGAGGTTGAATGGTTTTCTAAACTTTTCAATACCAGATCAGATTTCATCAATCAGCTTAAAATTGAAATAATTTGAAATGAAATTGTTATGATATGTATTAAGGGATAGAACGTGCGACCGTGTCAGAATGACATAACGTTTTAGTGATTAGGTATGAAAGTTTCAAGAAACTGGGAGAAACGACCAGAAAATAAATTTTAGTGTCGATAAAAAGTAGTTTGCATTAAATTTAAATGACTTAATTATTCATATTTAAAGTGTTGTGTTTTTTTATGTACCTACAATGTTTGATTTATTTTGTTTCTTTTTTTTTTTTTGAGCATGATGTATAAAATGAGTATTCTATGGAAATCTCCAATCCGCATTGATTTTTATCTAAATCAGTATTTAATAACAACTTAGTTTTTATTATTTTTAATAGTTTTAATGTATAAATTAGTACTTTTGGAGTTCTCTCCATACAATATGTTAACAGTTTTCACTACTATGATAGTTTTTGGCTTATGCCATTTAATTAAATTATTATAATTTATCATAATAAACTACTAATTATTTAAAATGTTAATTGAATAGGTAATATTCCAACAATTTGGAATTTCTGCGAAAGATTTCAATTGCCAGGTCCGTAGTTGAGTTATACTATGTATTATAATATAATCTTATATTTTAGTTTATTAATTTATTGTAATAGGATACACACAGAATGGTCAATTGTTATGTCTAAAAAATATGACAGTTATCAATATTAAAATCAATCGAACTACGCTGATTTTAAATAGATACTATATTGATAGGTATCTAAACTCTTATTAGTTTTTAGCGAAACATTAAGAACTAATATGAGTAACAACGTGAAATTAAGGTGTTGTCTTAAAACTAAGAGTTTTCTGATTGTTGTTCAATGGATTTCTAATTTTTCCATTATTGTTAATGAATCAACAGCATTTGTAAGCGTGTAAACTTCATGTAAATCATGATGGGTTAGAAAATACCATAGGATCATAAATCATTCGGTAAGTTGAAGGTGGTTACGATAGAGGCCACGCAACAAGGGTAGTCTAACTAAGCCAAAAGTTGAAATTAAAAGTAACGTTCGAAAAATTTTCGAGGAAGTTGTCATATCTAATGGCTTTCTTTGGAAGGAAAAACATTATTACTCTAAAAACTAATAAACTTTTTAACACTTTTAGGACATAAAGAATAATAACAATTTATATTTTGAAATTTTGTCAAATAATAGAAGTTCAGTACCAAATTAAATATTAAAGAATGAAAAAAAAAAAAAAAAGATTGAAACAATTTATAAATATGTATACTTTCATATCAGTATAAAAATGAATAAAACAAGATTATTTGTTAGTGGTCATCAATAAAAGAAAACAAAAAATGAAACACTTATAAAATATTATTTATATGTATTTTTAAATAAAATTTCTAAAAAAATATAGAAATAGTGTTCCGTGAGTACTGTTAAATATTTTTAATGTTTTTAAAATATGAGATGAGTTTAGACAAATCAAGCATAATTTTACTAAAAATCCGTATATAGCATTGTTTGAATTTATTACTTAACAGTGTTTTATTTTAATATACTATTTATTACTGTTACTAAAGGTTTGTTGATTTCTATTATTAAGTTTTTGTTAATTTTAAATATTTAAGTAATTTTTTACCCACAAATCATTCTACGATTTCATTTTGTATTGATACAATTAGACCAAACGAACTATGGGTTAAATATTTATAATTACAACATCAATATTTTACAAACATAAAGTTTATTTGTGTTTGAATCATAATAAATATTATTACTACCTTTTATATTTTAAAATTAATCAAATAGCATATTAATTTTTATCTTATTAGTGAACAAACATATTAATGAAAACAAAAAAATTACAAAATAAATCATCATAATATTTTGTACTACAAAAGAACAATAATCGATTGTAAATCCACATTAGATAGAAAAATAACATTAAATAATATAATTTTAATCACATAAATTATAATATTATATTCTAGATGAGTGTATGAGTAAGTGCTATTAAAAAATAATTTATATATTGGTAAAGTTTGTGCACTCACAAACAGGTAGGTACTTAAGTTAAAATAATAATGGTAGGTAAGAGAATATCGATTCTCATTGTTTGAGTTGATTTATAAAACTTTAATTTGAAGTTACTTTTAACCCATGAGATAACAATTAAAAACTACCTAATCACCAAAGTAATTTTTGAAATAAAAAAATGATCATAATTATAATAATTTATTGATATTGTTGAACTATAATAGTTGTACCAAGGTGAAGCGTGTACACGCAACAGTAAATCGACACTTACCGACACTCACACAATACGATACAAAATATGGTTTGTATCATATATTTTTTTAATGAATAGGCATCAAGTATCAAGCTCTTCTTTTGAATGAATCTGATCCCCTTATTTTTATCTTTATCTACAAGCAAAGTTCTTTTCATGTACGTCCACGAGTTCAAATGAATACATTAATTTATGTAGGTAACAACATTTTAGATGACCTGTTACTGAAAAAATTCAGTTGAGTTGTAAAAGTTGAAAAATTTTATAGGTTCTGCACTAGTGATGATATCATTAAAACGTTTCGATTTTATAACCTTAAAAAATATAAATGATTAAAGCACGGTAAACATAATATTATTACCCAACCACGTTTACCGCATGGTTTGTACTTATTTTCCGTGAATACATTTCAATTTTTATACAGGTATAAACTATTCAATATAAAAAATTTAAAAAAAAAAAAACTGTCGTCATAATTCAATAAGTAGGTAATACGAGTAGTAAGTCGAGGTTTAATGGATATAACTTTCTAAATTCCCGCTTCGTTTATAATATAATTGTACAGCTAATAAATCTTTGAGTTTTAAGGCACATTAATTGATTTTGTCACTTTTATTTTCAATGTTGTGTCATAAATACAAACGGAAAAATATCGAGAGTCGTGAGAAGATTAAATGAGTATTACACTGTTAATAGAGTACGGATAATTTTAATTTGTTTTGACCTAAAGTTTTGTCAAAAACTGTCGACACTGAAATAGTTCATTCTGTTGAATAAAAGTAGGTATTGTCTAATAAATTAATAAACCAAATATAAATAACTGATTTATTTTGTTTAATGGATCAAATATTGTTAATATTGTAAAATTGAAACCAGTGCCGGATTACCCATAAGGCGGAGTAGGCGCCCGCCTTGGGGCTCTACTCATTTAAGGGGCCCCGTGAAAACGAAAAACCACAATTTTTTTAAAGATTTATGTAAAAAATAATTTTGTTGGGGCCCAAAATTTTAATTGCCTAGGGGCCCACCAATGTTTAATCCGGCACTGATTGAAACTCTTCTATTTCCATCCAGATTCGATCAAAAGAGCATTTAATGGTAAGTTCTAAAATTATACATAACAAAACATTATTGTTGTTAGTTAGCTTTCGAATAAAGTTGTATTGTATCGGTTTTTTTACGAAGACAAAACTGTATACCAACAATTTTAAATTGTAAATAGGGCCAAAATAATCAAAAATAAAAATACATATCTCGTTATACATGCCCTGTTACAATACGGGCTAATTTTACACAGTGTAAACAAATACTTTTTTTCTTTCAAGTAACAAAGTAGTTCACCGTGTTATGTTTTTCATATTCTGTGACCGAAGAATACAATTTGCCTTAAAATTAGACGGAAACCCAAAGAACATAGGTACATAGGTACTTTTAAAACGTGATGCAATGAAATGATTATTCTCAACACAACGAGTCATTAAAGTCATTGCGTTATAATATCTTAGAGGAACGTTATTTATTATAAACCTTACTTCGATATCATACTTAAATGTAATTATCGTATTGTATACTGAATAAACTACACTGGAAAAGTACAATTTAAAATCTAAAATATAGTGAATATCAGGTGCATAATTTATATAGTTTTAATATTTTTGGTTTACTTTTTCGATTTTCAGAATTACCTAATTACCTTATTTTCCTTACCAAAACGAAAAAAAAAAAAAAAAAATCACCATAGACTGTGAAGCATAGTCACAAGCGATTTGAATTCAAGACTCTGTTTTTACCCGTTTCTGGGATCCGCGCTACGATAATGCAAAGTGTCCAGTTTATTTTGTAACATAGATATATTATACATACCATAATATACAATTTTTTTAATCATTATACTTATATATATATATATATTTATATATATATATATAACATGTATTTAAAGCTGAGTCCACCAAAAAATTGCCTGTTATCTGCATATTTTTATCTTGGTAAGTACAATTTTACATTTAATCGTTAATGATATAATACTTTTATCATTATATCAATAAGTTAGGTTAGGTTTGATTTTATTGTTATTTTCATTATTTTTCAAAAGTAACATAAATTATTGTTATTTATTAGGAAAGCCTAAATATAAATATCAATTTATAGCTATGTAATTTAATAATATACCTGTTATTTAAGTATTTTAAATAAAATGATTTAGATGAACAGCAGATAAAGGCTACTGAAAATCGTAAGATTTATTAAAAGTTTTTTTAATTAATATACTAACGCTGATAAACTGATAAAAACCAACACTTCTAAGTATAAAAGTTTCGAACTGTAGTGGATTCTAAACTGGTTCAGCTAATACCATGTGATAAAAAAGCAGTTATTACTTTAATGCAATTTTCAATACGGTTTTATTCCCCCTACATACTATGTTTTATTTGAAATTATTCGTAATGAATAAAATTATTTTCCAGAAAACTTCTTTTAATGAAAAAAACCCGGCAGATTTTTACAAAACAGAACCACTCATCATGTCACTGAGAGAAAATACTATAGAGAGAATGTGTTTTTTAAATATATTAATTATAATAACAAATTGAATATTTTGCATTTTGTGTATTTGTTCAAAAAATATAAAGTTATAATTTATATTTATGTATGGCTTTTTACGGAACTTAATTAAACTTGTTTAATCATTATTTCCAGAATATGTAACATCGTACTTTTCTTTAATACTTGACCGTTTTGGATTGAAACTAAGTATGTATTGAAATAAATTTAGCTATAATTACATTATCATGACATACATAAAATATGATTATTACGTATACAAAAAATGTGTTCCTTATAAAAAAAAAAAATGTGACTGATAAAAGTTCAAATGTAATTGTAATGCTTGGTAAACATACATACAAGTTGTATAACTCGTTAAAAACGATCACTTTAAATTTATTTCAAAATCAAATATTTCTTAAATTATTATAACTACAAAGAATAGGAAATGAGTGTTTTGGAAATGAGAATACATAGATGGAGTAACGGGCTTTAATACAAATGTGCGACCCTCCCTCAAACATCTAGATATTTTTGCTCCTGACAAATTTTTTTTTGAAAACAATCAAAGGTTTGATTGAAATTGTTTAGGTATGTGATGCGGGAAGTAAAAGTGGATATGTAAAATATGAACGTTGATGGAAAAAAAGAAAAGAAAAAAAAAAGAGTTTTTGATACAATTAAAAATTAAATTATGGTTATTTTCGTCTATGTAGGGGGTGTTTATGATAAAAACAAATGTAGGTGTAGGCCCAAAAATTATAGTAAAGTGTTTCAATGGCCTTATTGTTATTATTGTTGTTGTTTTTTTTTTTTAGACTTATAGCCGATTTCTTTTATTACTTCATCAAGCTTTATTTACAAAGAGGCATCAGTTTTGCCGGACATAATGACAAATTTAACACCACAATTGACGGTTTATAGCTAAAATTACTGTTCCGATGGATTTAAAATATTAAATTTTTAGATTGACAATTTTTTTAGCGCACAATCAAAATTTATTTTAACGTTTCACCATGAAATTAAAATACGATTTGTTTTTAAACATTTAACAACGACGTAAACAAGATTTTTAGACTTTTTTTGCTAAAAGTTACAGTATTAAATAATTTTAACTTGTAACAAATGATAAGACTGGTGTTGTTTCATGAGGCACACACCGCAAAGTTATCCGCTATGTTTTTGTCCAGTTCTCAATTTGTGTTTCAACACGTTAGTCTTAATGTTAATTTCTATTATTTTTCCTTGGTGCAAGCCTAATATAACAATAAGGGAAAAGATACATACGGACACTATAATATACAATTACACCGAAACAGCACGATACACTGATTACGTCACCTATCAATCGAAAAGAAAAGAAGCCTGTGAAATTTGGACTGATAATTTGTGTAAATTTTAGTTCCACATAAAATGAAAAAAGTATAGCTAATTTAGCAATACGTTTTGAACCATCAAATAAAAACAAAAATGAAAAATTTTTGAAATTTTAAAAGTTAACTTAGCTAAAACAAACTTTAACTGAAATACGCAATTAATTCATGACACTGATATACAGTTGTTTTTGTTTGTTAACAACGTCTAAGTAAAGTGTGACTATTTTTTTTTTTTTAGAATCAAACAATGAGTACCAACCAGACTATAAGAAACCATTCGACTATTGTGATTCACTCGAACATTTATATGACGCAGAAATTGACTTGAATCTTGCCCTTTAGGACAAGTATACGGTGTCTCGACTTGACTTGTATCATTAACAAATTTACAAAATAAACTCAATTATCTAAGCATATCAAATGTTTGTACTCATAAGTGTTTTTGTTCAACCAAAATACATATCATATGTTGAAATTTTATCGCTTAATTTTATTTAACCCTTTCAAATTAATATTTTTTTAAAATTATGTTATGTTATGCCCGTAGCCAGTAAAAAACTACCTTGAAAAACTACCCTTCAGGATTAAGATGTATCTAATCGTAGACGCAGCATTCGGGAAAAGTTTTAAACTATTTGTTAGACTATATGTATATAGTGTGAAAATTACACTATTACGAACAACGAAATATATTTTGTCAAAATCACGTTTTCCGTAACATTTACCGTTTTTTTTTTTTTTTTTAAATTTCTAGTTTTTTCATTGTAAATTAAACAGTTTTGAAAAACCTTCAAAGAGACGCATTCTTACCAGTAAATGGCGGCTCGTAGATAGGGGCGATGGGGCTTTCGCTGCCTTCAAAAATTATCATTTATTACTAATTTAATAATAATAATAATTTATTCAGCTCATATACATATACATGAAGAATATGTAAGTTAAATATCAAATTTCTAATTTATATTGTAGCATAATATTGTCGAAAATAAAAATTGTGTTTCCTATATTTACACTAATAAATACTATGAAAAACATTATTAGATAATTCTGAGAATCGATAACCAATAACAATTTTCCAGGATCCGTGACAAGTCATAACTATGATCGGAATACAAAAACCAAGAAGGGGGTACACAATAATAATACTGTCGCCGGGGCGATGATACTAATCGCCCGATACGGATTCCGAACTTGCGTGTGTTTGTTATTTGCTTTGTGCGGTCGTAATAACCATAGACATGTTATAAAGGTTCATATTTCGATGGTAATAACACTCGCAACTCGTAGCAATTGCTATTTAAATTTGGTATTTGTTTCCGGAAATATATATTGGAGTTGTTTAGGTGCTTTTTAATCATTAATTTACCCACACGTTCCGTTATTAATTTAATTTCAAACCAAAAAGTTACCAGAATCTGGGCGTGAGTGTCAGATTCGGAGAAATTTTGATGAAGTTATCGTGATTTAAGTATTGTGATAGAACAAAAAAAAAAAAAGATTACCAATTCATTCTTTGATATTATACGTACTCGAAATCTAAAATACTTTTGTAATATACTCACAAGCTATGTATTAAATACACCCATTATAACGTAAATTTTGTATTCCATGCATAATACCTCACATAGGCTCATATTAGATCGAACCTTTACGTTTTAAAATTCAGTTGATAACAACGTCAATTGTTGTGATCCATCCTCGTGATAATAATTAACTATATTTAACTACCTGCACGTCAATACGTCGTTTTGCAAAAAGGTAAGTTGTATAAAATTTCTAAACACGATTACATTGGTATTATATTATACATGTTCAAGGGATATTCTTATAGACCCTGCAGTAGTTAAAAATCCTAGGAATAACATACGCTCCGTAACTTAAACGCTCCTGTTCAAAATTAGGTAGATAACAATTTTCATAAAGAAATATAGTGACTTATAAATAAAAATTTTGAATAATTACAATTCGTATGATTAAATAATTTGTATCCAAAAGACGCAAAAATACCTAATACAAATATTAAAATAAATGTCAATCATAGGACACCAGTATAACAGCAAAATACAAATCTCTATAATCTTTAGTTTGATAAATTAAATATTATAGTCAAAATGGAAAAAATCGTTATTACAATTCAAATTTGATTTTGATGAAAATCTGATTCTTAGGTTTCAGACTCACATAGTTTACTAATTAGGATATAACAGTATACAATCGTTTTGTATGAATGTCAATATTATAGTGTGCGCATTGTAGGTACTTGCAGTTTGATTGTTTTAAAAAAATAAAATACATCGTTAATTAATAAATCAACTTCTAATCAAAATACCAATACTTGGCTTAAGAAAGATTCGGTAGATAGATTTTATACTTCGTTTTTCGACAACAGCAAAGTTCCAATTTCACTGGTACTTATAAACAACGTGTTTACGTTATTATTGAGTTGTTAAATTTTTTATTAATAAAGTTATTCGTACATAAAAAATATTGCTTCAAAAATTTATGTTTTTTTTTTACATTGTTTTCAATCAATATGGTGTTTAAAAAAATTACGCTTTTCAATAAACACGTAATAATATATAGGTACAAAAAAGCAAATTAAAATATGATGAGCTATCGAAAAAACAAAAAGTTGTTTATTTTATCTATTAAAATTTAATTTATTATTGGAAACTAACCTTTGCACAATTCTATATAAAAATTTAATATCAAAAATTTATTTCAAATAATAATTTTGGATGTATTATTTTATTTACTAATAAGAATTGTTTGAACTCTGATTGCGGCAAACAACGCATACATTGTACGAATATGTAACATTTTTATCATTTCTGATTTAATACCCAACATTTTACGAAGCGATGAATTAAATCGAGATATATTTAAAAAAAAAAACAAAATTTAAAGTTTAAATATTTTTTATTTTTAGAAATTTTTCGACAACACAATCGGAAATGTCAGGATATTGATCCAAAGTAGACGTCATGACAAGTTTAAATCGGTTATTGGAATTCTAATACCATCATTTGATTGACGATCGATACGTTGGAATCAAAAACCGTAAAAATTCTTATTATTTGCGTATGAAAAATCGAACAAAAAAATTGACACTTTGAATCCCTTGAAATTATAGAAATAATATCGTATGCCACTGTTAAAAATGTGCTTCGTATTTGCAAAAAGTTTAAATAGTTGTCTGATAAAATATACTCAACCCACTTGTAAAAAACATGTTGAGGCAACTTATTCAATAGTATTTTATAATAGAAAAATTTAAAAATGAAATCGTTTTCAATACATTATTATTCGGTGTTGATATAATGATAAATCATTGCCTTCCAAAAATCGATGCTTAGCAAACTCTATATAGTATTTGTTCTAGTAAAAACCAAATCTAACAAAATCGAAAAAACACCGTTTTACCAATACTTTTATTTTTTTTATTTTTTATAAAAATGGTACGAAAATTCCGAAAGTCATACAAACCTAAGGAAAATGTAAATAACGTGTAAAAATAGTAAACCATTTTGATCATTGTTTGAGGAGTTATGACGATTTTAGTATCAGTTATTGCACAACAGTGCGTAATAATCTAAAAATACCTTTTCGATTCTGAGCGTTTTAATACTGTTTTCATATGCTTTCATGATCTACAGGGTGGTTTTTCTAAAATATTAGTATTCAGACGGCAAATATTGTATTCATAACATATTTAATCTTCATATCTTAGATAGCAAATTTATGTGAGTTACGAATTTTTTTCCAAAAATGTTGCCAATTTTGGACAACTTTCCAACTTTAATTTACTAAAATAAAAAAAATTGTGACAATGGATATTCAAACTATTTTAGTATTATATATATTTACGTAATGCCAACCTCGTAATAACGTTTCAAAACTTTTTTTCAAAAATTAAATTTTTTATTAATTAAAAAAAAAAAAAAAAAAAAATGTAAATTTTTGAAAATTTTAATGTGCTATTGTGAGCTAAAATTTTTGAAATCGTTTAAAACTCTTATCACACTTGTGCCATATTTATTTTAACATAGTGTAAAAGTTTCTGCTAATGCCGATGAATATTTTGGAATTCATAGCTAAATAACTAAATCGATTAAGTCAAAAACCACGTTAGCGGTCACTTTTAATGCTTCATTGCTTCCTCTAAAAATTTGATTAGTTTTTTACTGTAAGTTTTTCAACTTTGAGACCCCTCAAATTGCCAACTCAATTCATAGACCTTTCAAAAAATATACTGACTGAAAAAATCGGAGAATTTCTTATAATATAAAAAGTGCTAACAGAAAAAAAAATCATTATTATAAAAACAATACATCCTACGCTGAGCTCAGAATCTAAAATATAACATACATTTAACTATAAATTATAATATAAAATATATTAAAACATTTAAAATTAAAAATAAAACATACATATGACGTGTAAATTTCAGAAACATAAATTTCGCGTTGAATTTAAATAATATTCTGGTAAAGCACATTTAGTCAATTTGTATCTTTGCAAATATTTGAATAATCAGGTACTAACCGTTGAACGCATTTCGATTAATTCCATATATCATTTTATATTGAATCGTTAATACTGAAGATTATAGAAATTATTCCTATTATTTTTATACAATTACAATTTAATTCACCTTATCAAGCTGAAAATGTCTTTACTAAACACGAACGTCACAATAATTTTAATAGCTAGTTTATTACACCAAGAAATTTCAGCCCCAGATAATTATCTAGATCGACCATCAACGTCATCGGCGCCAATGGCACAAAATGAACAAGAAGATCAACCGAGTTTGATTAATTTTTTAAATGGTACCTAAATACAAATTAACCAACAACAAAAATGTTTTCTTTAAGGATTATTTAATAAAAAATGGTATGTGATTACATTCTACCAAGACTATGATAATTGATCTATTTAAAGCTAATGTGGATTTTTATGGTTTTTTTTTTACGAAATGTTAGTCAACATTAATAATGGTAGACCTTTGTGAATACGCTAGCGGAAAATACTAAGCATTTCGACAATTTTGAATGCGCAAATCGAATTTTTTCATGCATGTGATGCGAGTTTGAATTGCGATTTTAATTATACAATACCTGCTCTGCATAAAGTAGTTGTCGTATAACAAAAAAAGATTGATTTTGTTCAAATGTTTAATAGTTTATTCAAAAATTTTTATTTTAATAATTTTAATGATACAGAACATGATTTTAAAGTAATAAATTTTTGGTTTGGTTTATCAGTGGCCTCTCAAGGTAATAAACCTCAAGAAACAAGATCATCATCACCAGATCAACTAATCGATGTACGTTTCCCACCAGATTACAAGTTTACTTCAAATGGTATTATACATATTACACTATTATAGTTATATTAATACTATGTCGACTAATTGAAAATTAAACGTAACATTTAAGTTTGAATGTTTTCGTTGTAACGTTCAAAAGGTAAACGCAAAAAAAATCAAAATAAAAATCGTTAATATATTGATATGCTCATAATATATACGTTAATATATTTATACATGTATTATATGCTTTTTGCCAAGATAATTTTGCAAATAAACTGCTGGACCCTGAATCCCCCTAAATCTTGCCAGTCAGTTCATACTGCAGTATTTGCAATACATTTTAGAAACCTATATATTAATGTGTATTATGATCGACGGCAAAACTCTGGTGGAAAAATAGAAGTATTTTAGATTCTGACCATAGTAAAATATATATGTTTTGGAGAAATATGTGTTGGTTTAACAACTTTTTTTTGTCAAAAAAAAAACAGTCTAGCGCCCAAATCACCTACCAACCACTCTCCGCCTTACCCCGAATAAAATTTAATTATTAGGATAAAAGTTTATGTTTTAGTTTAAGATTTCTAACGTTTTAAATAAATCATTTCCCATAACGGGTGAACGTTTCAAAGAATTAATTTCAATATTATATATTATTAAATATTACCTATTTAATGTATGGCCTGTTTTGTATAATAAAATAAAAATAAAATTGTTGTTATTATGTTTTTTTGACGAATGTAAATTTTAAGTCATTCTAAGCAAAGTGGTTTTGGCTTACCGAAACTCTAAAAATAAATTTAGAAATTTAAAAGAAAAACACTATAAACGAAAATTCATCTTGGTACAGTTTTTAATTTTTTTTTGTGGTATCACGTGAAGATTAAACCATTCTTTCTACCCAATAAATTGCTAATAGAAAAAAAAAAATCATTTTAAAATAAGTGTATTTTTCACTGCACTTAAATTCTAAAATAAACACGTCCCATGATAATTTGATGTAAAACTTACACGTTTTTAATTCCAATCTTCACAAATAAAAATGTTAATGACAATGGTCAATTGTCAAAGTTGTTCTACTGTAATAAAAATAAGGATAATCTATACCAAAAAATATTATTAATAAATAATTGTAATTACTATTACAATAAAAGTGTTGTCTTTAATAACAATAAATTGTAAATTATTGACCTTTAGATCGAGTTATTTGTAAAAGTAAGTCTAATGAAGTATCTTATTATTATGTAGGGTGAAATTACAGTACCACTCTGGCAAACTCAACATCCAATTTCATTTAAGAAACCCATTTTTTTTCTTCAACTTCGATCCTTTTTTCCAATAGTCCCAACATAGATTTGTTTACACATTGTTGTTGTATTAGATTTTTTCTAGAGAAATTGTCTCACGCCACTTAAATTATTCATAATTTAAATTGCGTATATGTTCACCCTATGCAAAAATGTATTGAAAAATTGAAATTTCAAAAATCGAGGTGGTGCAGGGATTTCTCTAGCACATATGAGATAAGCTTGTACCTATCTCGGAAAAACGCAAATATTGAAACTACAACAACTAATTATGTGGAAATAAGTACCTAATTTATAAGTACAATGTCAATTATTTATTCCAGTAAGTTTGATAAAATTATTTTTACGTTTTCATAATATTTTTGAACAGGAGAAATATCTGCGATTTTTAATGGTATATAATTTATTTTATTTTTTGAATATCTCTTGATTACATTTTTTGTGTAGTACATGCACGTCATTTTTCTTTTATATTGTTATGTTTTATAAATCTGAACATCTGTCACTGTGCAGTAAATTTAAATGCTCGCGAACATGTTGAGCACGCGATTAAAATGTTAAGTAAGTAAATTTAACTTGATAAAAATTAACATTTACAGTTTGGAATAAAAATGTAATTTTAATTCCATTAGTTATTTATAAAAATGTAAATTTATTTTATTCATCAAAAACCTTAGTTAAGCAGTGAAATATATTAAATTAGTTAAAAATTAGTAAACAATTAGCCAAAATATTAGACTCCATTCTAACACGTAATTCTCAGATCAGCATTGTATGATTATTAGAGTTAAAATATAAAAAAAAAATATTTTATGTAAATAAATAACTAAAAGAGTACATACTCGTTAATAATTTAAAATTTATTATTTTTATCCTAACAAATAAGTACAATTTGTATTATAATTTGGTGTTTCCTGGTTTACATGTTCAATTTGCCATTGACAAATCGTGGGCGTTTATTTTCCCATTTTTTTTTTTTTTGTGGTGTTACATCTTGTCTGTTAAAAAATCGTCGTCGTTATCAATGAGAATGAAATTAATGAATGAACTCCAAAATACAATTTGTGCGGCATTTCAATATTACTCATTACAGTAACATATGAAGGTTTTAGTTAATATTAAATCGGTTATTGGATGATTTATTTTTAAAAACATATAATAATGTAATTAGCATATCATAAAAACTTTAGCAAACCAAAATGATGTTATGTTTAATAGTTTTATGACCATAATTTCCCCAGCACATCGAAGTTTTAGTGCCAAAGTAGGAGCTTTTTTTCTACTTATTTGTGACCTATACGTGTAGTCACGATAATAATATGTGTACGAACGCCTGGTGAAATGTTCATTTCATTTGGGAAACCATTCCGTGATGGCTGTTTGTGACTGTCGATCAGTTGCAGTCATAACTGCAACTCATCGATCGATGATACAATTCCAATCGTTTATTTATACAATTATATAGGTTTTTTTATTAAGGTATTGGCTAAGAATTAAGATAAACTCATCCCATTGATTGTTACTGAATAATGATATGCTAACGTGCGATTATTAAGCTACAAACAAATGAGGTGCAATAAATAGTTAATTATTTCACCGCAGACCAACAACTTTTGGTCGTTTTCAAAATCGAGTTACATACTTTTATATGCAGAATATTGATAACTGGAAATTTAAAATGTTATATCCTTTAGTTGCGGATTCCTTTTAAAATGTTGTAAAATAAAATCATTTAAGCCAATTCAAATGCTGTACGGTGAACTGATATATTATAATTATTATCTAGCCATAAAAGATAATATTGGTAGTAAGTATTTTACATTTTATCAAAAATGTAACTTAAAGATTAAAACTTAAAGATTTTTAAGTGTATCTATTTAAAATTATCGTAAACTATTAACTATTACTTAGTTTTTTTTTATTTTAAGTCTCCGGATGATTATTATATTCATGTTATCTAACAAGATTAATTGTATTTACTCTTTTCTATTTACCTCTGTAATTAAATTTATTTGATTTTCTTTTCATAAATAGAATAAACATAATATTTTAAATATGTATTTATTAAATATGTATTAACCTATTATCATTGGATTACAATCGTGAGAATTATTTTTAATTTATTTTTCAAGACTGCTTTTATGTACCTACCTAACTGTATATGGTTATTTGATTGTGTCTGTTAAAATACAAATAATAAAATTTGGCGAATTCAATTCAAGATTGTTGTCATATGGTTTTGTCTGTGATTAAAATTTTTCAAAAAACGTTTGTTTTAATTAAAAAAAAATTATAATTTTATCATTATGACATCTATCACTGCACTTAAGATCTTAAAACATTCTATAAAAATAAAAAATAACTCTTTTAAAATACATTTTTTATATTTTATAGTCGACAAATTATAACATTTCATTTTCAGTTTTCGCACACTCGTATTATAACTTATTTAATGTGTATCTAAATCAAGGTAAGCAGTAATAAATTTATTAGCTTAAGTTAAGTAATCTTCAACAAATGTTTATATTTTGACATGTAATACTTGTAATGAACTATACATATTATCATACACGTACGTGAAACAAATTTGCTCATAATTTTTTTTCTTAAGTAACTTCAAATAGTCTTTTATTAAAAATTACTTTAAAGATTTGCCGACAGTTGAAAACAACATGTATTTAATACTGAATACTTTGTACTACTTTTTATTCACTGTTATTGTCATTTAAGCATTATAAACAACAATGATTTTGGCCAATAAATAAAATATTTATATGAAAACATTTTTCAAAAACTAATTCAATGATGAATTTCGTGATATTACATTTATTTAAAATTACAAAATGCAAATGATATATTTAGTTTTAAACATTGAATTTCAAATTTAAAGAAAAACACCATAGACAAAAGTATACTTATTGATTTTATTCTTACGAAAAGTGCTCATAAAATTAAATAATGACTACATATTTATAAAAACTGTTTTGGGTAGGACATTGATTTAGCAGTATCTATATTGTATTATAAATAGTAATTAATATAACATTAAGTAGATAAAGTTGTAAGGTTATTTTTAATTTTTTAATACCTAATCAAAGTTTATTAATCAACCCAAAATTGATTAAATTCCCTGTTAAATTATGTATATTAAACCATTTTGGTAAGTATGTTTGAAAGGTTGTAAAACAGTGAGAAACGACGGAAAAATAAATTTGAATGTCGATAGTAAAAACGTTTGCGTTGAGTTTGACTGATTTTACTCATTAATTTAGAGTTTTACATGATGTTATTACAAATGAATGAGCTTTCGGTAGAAAAATCCAACTCGCATTGACGTTTATTGAAATTAGTACCTATTCAATCAAATTAGATTTTGTTATTTTTAACAGTTTTAACGTACTTTGTTAACAAGTTTTAACTTTTGGAGTTATCTTCTGATTTCTACAGTGATAATTTATTTAACATATTTACTAAATGCTTGAATGTGGCTAGTACCATTTTATTAAAATATCATCCCTAATTATCTTAATAAAATATTACATACACAAAACTTTATTTGCATAGGTAATATTCCAACTATTTCAACTTTCTGCGATAAAATATATTCGCCAGGTTTGTAGTTGAATTTTTAAATTTATTATCTTATCTTATATTTTATTATATTAATTTATCGTCATATACCACACAGAATGATCCATTGGTCACATATCTAAAGAATATGTCAATTATTCTTATTAAAATTTTTCAATTATATATTAACTAATATGAGTAACAATGTCGAATTAAGATGCTTACTCAAATCTAAGAGTTTTTTTAGTTGTTGATCAAAGGGTTTCTCGTTGTTTCATTTTTGTTTATAAATTGCATAAATTAATAACGTTCACAAGTTTGTCAATTGTATGTGAATCATAAAAGGTCAGAAAATAGCACAATAAGTTGAAAATTGTTACAATAGCGGATTTGTGACAGGGATAGCTTAAGCAGCTTAAGTAGACAAAAAATTGGGATTAAAAGTAACGATCGCAGAATTTTCAAGGAAGTCGTTATAATAGCTTTTTATGGGGGGGGGGGGGGGGAATGCATAATTACACTAAAAACGTATACATTTCTTAATACTATTAGGTAATAAAAAATAATAATAATTTATTATTTTATTTGACAAATAACAGAAATTATCCCATGTAAGTATAAAAGAATGAAAAAAAAAAATAAAATCAATTTAAAAGTAGGTACTTGTCATATCAATATAAAACTGAATGCGAAAAAATTATACGTTCATGGTCACCGATAAAAGAAAACAAAAAAAATGTCACTTATAAAATTAATAACACTATATTTTTAAACATACTTACTCAACAAAATATAGATGAAGAATACAGTGAGTACTTTTTTTAAATGTTTTTAATATATGATAAGTTTTGACAATATATGCAGTTAAAAACAATAAACTCGAAATCCATAATACAGTTAATCATTACGCAGCATTTTTATTTTTTAATATATTTAAAATTATAAAACTTATAATATATTCTAGTAAAATGTGTTGGTAAGTGGCGTTAAAAAATAATTTATACATTGGTTAAGTTTGAACACTTAGAAACAGCTGGTAAGTTAAACTGATAATCGTAAGGGAATATCGCAATACTCATAATTATTTCAGTCAATTTATAAAAGTGAATTTTAAATTGCTTAAATTCACTTATTAAATTACCAATGTAAAATTAAAATCTACGTATTACATTGCTGACGGAGTCCAGAATTATAAGTTGTTTGGTATGCAGTTTTGTCCAATGAAATGATCCATCTTGCTAAATAAAAGTGTGTGTCGTCTAATAAATTAATAAATAAAATAAATAAAAATAACCGATTTATATTGTTTAACGAGTTTTTGGTTTTTATCAATATTGTAAATTGAAATGCTTCAATTTACATCCAGAATCGATCAAAACGATATTTAAAGGTATGTTCTAAAATAATATACAACAAAACATTTATTGTTAGTTTTTAGCTTTCAAATAAAGTAGTATCGCATTGCTTTTATACCACGTTATAGAGCCAAAATAATCAAAAATAAAAATATATATCCCACTTTACATGTATATTTCAATACTGACTAATTTTGCACTGTGTAAACAAATAAGTACTTATTTTCATTCAAGTAACACAGTAGTTGATTATGTTATGTTATTCATTTTATAATTTAAAATTTTTTTAAACATTTAACTTATAACCAAAACAAATTTTTTTTTAAAGCGGAAACGCCAAAAACTTGCCTGCTAGCTGCGTGTTTTTATCTTAGTATGTACAGTTTAAAATGACCATATTACTTGTATCATTAGTTATAAGTTAGCCGTTAGGTAATTAATGCTATAAAGTTGTTAAAATGATATTTTTATAATTTATATAAACAAACAATTTGATATAATAAACAGATTATTCAAAATTTTAAATAACATTAGTTTTTTCACTATGCTTTTAATGTTATTTTCAATTATTTGTCAAAAAAAACTTATATTATTATTTATTAGGAAATCCTAAATGAAAAAATTAATTTATAATTATAATTTATTAATATAGCTATTATTAAAGTTTTGTAATTTAATGATTTAGCTGAAAAACAAATACATGCTACTAAAAACAGTGAGATTTGTTAATTATGTCTCGTATTAACGTATATGTATTAACGAATATTATAGGCTTAAAAATTGATAAAAATAAACAGCTCTAAGGATAAAAATTCTAAACTGGTTCAGCTAATACCACGTGCTAAAGAAACCGTAATTATTCATCATACGATTTTCACTACAGTTTGATTCCGCTTACATTCAGGTGTTGTCTTTGAAATAATTAGCATTGAACAGAGTTATTAGAAAATGTTTTTTATTAAAAAAAAAAAAATTGATGTATTGTTAAAAAAACTAAATGACTCATTAAGACACTGAGAAAATATCGATAAGATTATCGAGAGAACGTGTTATTTAAACATAACATTAAGTAAATCTTCAAATTGAATTTTTCGCATTTACATTCAAAAAATATTTATATTTTTGTGTACAGATTTCTTACAGTTTTTGATGAAATGTGTTTAAACATTATATTATAGGTTATGCAATAATATACTTTGGTGTGATAATTAAAAATTTTGGATTGAACTTTAGTACGTATTGTAATAAGTTTAATAATAATCACGTGGCACATAAAATATTTTATTAAATGATAGATAAATTTAGAAAAAGTTAGCCGGTATTATACAAGAACAAGTGGTTTCCTGTAATCGAGATTTGTGACTAATTAGGATTTAAGAATAATGTTGTAAAGGTTGGTCAACATACCACTTGCCAACAAGTTGTATAACTCGTATGTATGTATCATCAATAGTGGACAAGATGAGACTGAAATTTTTAGGCATGTGATGAGGAAAGAAGAAGTGGAAGTTACTAACAAGATTGGTTCTATAAATTAACGTATACATAATATATACAGATTACAATCTACACCAAAACACTAATATAACGTATAAATCGCAAAAAAAAAAAAAATATGTTAAATTTAGACTGATAATTTGTGAATACTAGAGTTCCCCTTTAAATGACAGAAGTGTAATAACTTAGTAAACGATTTTGAAGCAACATGTAAAAACAAAAATTAACAATTTAAAAAATTGACTTTGTTGAAAATACATTAACCACCAAAACTCTTTGTTGATACACGACACAAACATGGTTGTTTTTTTTTGTTAACAATGTCGTTTTTTTTTTTTCAGAACCAAAATATCCATATCTCCCCGACTATATGGAACCGTTTGTCTATTGCGATTCAATTACACAGTTATATAACGCCGAAATTGACTTGAATCTATCTCTTTAAGTCAAGAGCGTCGCAAAAATGTCTCAATTTAACTTGTTTCTATAACAACTCATGTTTAAGTACTATATAAAATATTATGGTTATCATACAATAATTATACTATTATTTGTATACACATAATTTTTTATTATACATTATATGTTGAAACTTAAAAGCTTGAGTTCATTAAATTCTTGATGTATACTAAATTCTTAAATTAGGTTATGTTTTTATTTGTATTGTCGGTCCACAACCTACGTTGAACTAATAAGTACCTTAGAAAGTGGGAATATGTATCGACAACGTTGGCATTTTGTTCGACGGCATATTTTAATACTCTATTAATCAGTAAAAAATTACCTCGAAAAAACACTCCCCAGAAATATGATGTAATCATAGTTGCAGATTCCGGAAAAAAATTTCTTTATAAAATAATCGTATCGGAGCCGAAACTGCATGATAGTGCAATAATTTTCAATACGTTCGAATTTATCGTAAGACGTGTAATAATTTCAGTTTTGTACAAGTTTCAAGTTTATACTTACAATCATATATATTTATATATATTTTTTTTAAGTTATGACCAAAATAACCTTCAAAACCACGTTAGCCGTAACTTTACCCGTTTTTTTTTTTTTTTAAGTATTTTCCTTATTTTCGTACTGTAATTTATAGAATTTTGAAAATCTTCAAAAGGACGAGTTTTTCAATTGCTACCACAAACTAGGTTTGAGTGTCGAAACCGAAGCAATTTGGATGAAGTCACCGTGGTTTTACGATATAAAAAAACAGTAAAAAGTACTTTTGTATTCATAAACTGAATGTAACATACACTTTTAAACACGCGTACAACTATAATAACCACAACTTTTTTTCAAATGTCATCAAATTATTATAATAATTATTGCAAAACATTTGTAATCATTACAATACTATTTACTATTTATAATTTTTTTTTTTTTTATTTAACGCCGTTATATCGGAAATTACGAAGAAATGAAATTACATGTGTACTGTTTCGTATACAAAAATTAATAAAACGTTTACGGCGATAGCTTAATGATTACACGATGGTGGGTATGAACAGTGGTAATTGTCGGGAAATTTTTCTAAGTGTTTGTGTAATGACACGGGTGCTATTGTGACATACATACATGATACTGTGTGAAATGGTTGTAAGGTGTAAAGTGGAGTTGAAAATACGTAGCATTCTAATGATAGGATGATTATGATTGTAGTGAGTGAGATGTGTAGGAATATGGAACAAGGAGTGTGAGCCAGTTAGCTAAAGGGGGACACGGAAACTAATAGATGACAGAAGATCAGGGGAATCGATGGAACCTGTGAGGAGTGATGTAACGAATGGCATGTAAGCGTCACGACGACGGCGAGAGCAAGGGAAGGAAAATTTAGAGTGGAGCTAATAAAAGTATAATCATGTTTTGTGGACGGGGGAATGTTAAGCATGAAAGCGACATAAGTTAGGAAACGGTTTTTTACTGTATCAAGTTGGAGTTACACAAAATACTTGAACAAATCGTCTTATTTAATGAAAACCAAAAACGATAATGTTAGGATGACTGAATTTACATCATCAACACTTAGGTACAACATCTCCTTGCAAACTGTCAACTGATTTCCAGAAGAATTCTCTAGAATTTAAAGCGTTTTTACTGAAGGAATTTTTACTTTTTTCTTCTTCATTTTCTCTTTTGTTTCTTTCTTTTAGATTCTGAGCGCCGAGCGAGAAATGTAATGTTTTTACAATGATGTATTTTTTTTTTTTTGTATTTTTTTTTCGTCAACAACTTTTCGTATAGAAGGAATGCTCCGTTTTTTAAATTCAGTAACTTTTCTAAAAAGTTAATGGATTCCGGCGGTACCTTGGTTAAAGCTTTTTTGGATAACAAACAAAAAAATTCGAGAATTTTACGGCGAAAAAATTGAAATTTTCAGATTTGTATTAACGTTTGTGGGAGTGCTCCGATCGTTACGTTGAATACTAAGCACATAAAAGTTGGGTTTTCGGCTTTAAATTTTATTTTATTTGAAGCATTTTTCACGAAAACGATTCGAAGTGGATGTCTTACGTAGGTAACAATCTCTACTGGATTTCGTACTCAAAAGTGAGCTCGAGTAAAAACCCCTTAAGAAACATTAATTGGGTTTTAATTATAAATAAAACCTCAAATAGACTATTGTATTTGATCAAATTATTACGTTTTATAACAGAGTCGATAACAACATCAAGTATTACGATTAATATACAAGGGTTTAGCGTAGACAATATTCAATTACCCGCACACCAATACGTCTACATTTACATTTTAATATGGAACGAAATCTTAAAATATGTTTTTGATAATGACAAATTAAAAAATAAATAAAATAATCGGTAGGTATAACTATTATTAAAAACATTTAAAACAAAACATGTTTTTAAAAGATACGCTGTTATTAATCAATTATACCATAAAAATTATTTAGTTTTTATCATTTAATATAGTGCGTTTGACTAAAGAAAAAAAATTATTTCGTATCAATATCATTTAATTAATATAGGCACTAGTAAGTTGTGATAATATAAAAAAATAAAATTCACAAATGTTTAAATACCTTAATACACTCGGAATCGAAACATTTTATTATTTTAAAGTACCTGTATTAAAATATTATAAATTCCATGTAATTTTCAGTATCGTATTCGTACTCAGTGTGTACCTATCCTATTTATTTGTCTGGTGAAAGGCATTTGATAGATTTCTGCTTGTACAAATATTTATCATTAAACACATTTGGACGTATTCCGTACACTTTACGTTGAAATTAAGATGATGAGTACCTACTTATACTGACGATAATTAATTTTTTGTAAAGTTTTTTAAAAAAAATATTTTTTGTAAAATATAAAGATAATAATCGAATCACGCTATAAGAATTACGTTTTTTAACATTTAATTTAACATGGTTGCAATAAAAATGTATTCGGTAATGATGTTAGTGCTTACTGCTTTACAACACTTAAAAGTTTTAGCACCGAAAAATTCAGATCGACCGTCGACATCATCAGCCGCAAATGAACATCAACCGAACATCATTGGTAACATTAATACTGACAATCCCTCATAAAATTATTCTTATTATTATTATTTTATCTAACAACAGCTGAAGTTTCTTTGTATTGTAACGTGTTGTGTCTAGACCACGGCTTTTTATATTATCATCTAAAGCCGTGGTTTAAATAATAAAACTGAACTATATAATTTTTTTACTTTTTTATTCAAACTATTGCGACATTTGTCAACAAAATTTGACATAAGATTACGAGTCAAAGGTAGAATAATTAATCACACTTTAAATCAATTAACGAACAAGTTCAACCATACAGTCTTCATGAGCATTATTTAGTCTAGATCAAACAAAAAATCCATCACAAATCTTAACTTTTTTTTTATGGGAACTACGAAATGGCTAATAACAAAAATTTTTTCATTTAGGTAAAATTTTTTGTATATACTATATTGTACAAAACTAGGATTAATGCATGAAATATATTACGTATTTTTTAGGATTTGATTCTGGCAACATTTGTTAAATTAAAA